>CM035417.1:148638692-148768692 GCA_020310875.1 Ceratopteris richardii | reverse complement strand
AATTTAGAGAGCTCTAGAAAGAAGGTATATCACCTGTCGTCTCCTTTATGTGGGGCCCACTTGCTTTTAATCTTATTATTCTCTAGGAAAAACACTCTATGATGTCTGAAAGTCGGGAATTTCATTGGAAATTCTTTGGCCTAATAGGAACAAATATTTTTCTAATGATCATTCTTTAGGAGGGCTTCCAAAATTGGTAGCACACCTCTCCTTCCAGATCTTCCAGAGGGTCTCACCTCTAATTGCATTCCACAAAGATGAGGAACAACTGATCGCTTCACCCAACAATGCTTGCTTCCAAAGGATTCGTCCCTGAAACTGCAAGATATTCTCAAGGGTACACCAAACCGACATTGACTTTGGGCACGAGAAGAAGAAGTTGCCCTAAGTCCTCATTGCCATGTAAGCATCTTTTAGCGCCATGGGGTAACCTGTAAATTTTGCTAGCCTTTCCATTCGTCCAAATTTCCCGGTGGAGGATTTGCAACATAAGCACCGGCTTTTTTATCTCAATGAGTGGGTGCCAAAGCGAAATGAACTTAAACTTCCAACACAAATTATGCATTCGTCCAAATTCCCCGGTGGAGGATTTGCCACATAAGCAACGACTTTTTTTTATCTCGATTTGAATTGCAAACGTGGCAAACGTGTGCATAAGGAGTGTTTACATACAAATCAAGTTAATGAGCAAATATGTGCATTAACTGTCAGTTGAGGCAAAACTTTCAATTCTGTTAGTAAGGCAGTTGAGGTAAAACTTTGGATTCTGTTCGTAAGTAAATAAATAAAGTTGTGCGCATAAGAAGACAGAAGAGTGAAGATATTGAACAGGCGCAACTATTTCAACGTTTGTTACTGCATATCATCTTCATTTGCTTGATTGAGCTGACAAGTATAGAAGTTAAGAGCTTTGTTGAGATCCTCTCTTAAGAGAACTATGGACTTGCGCTAATAGAGCCATAACCAATTAACAAACATATCATTTTCATTTGCCTGATTGAGCTGACAAGTATAGAATTTAAGAGCTTTGTTGAGGTGTATTGTTAAGAGAACTATGGACTTGCGCTAACAGAGCCATACCCATTGCCGCCCTTAGCTGTATTTACAACGTTTTCTTACATTTTTTCCTCGCTGCTCACATGTTATAAATTGGACCAACAATGGCATAGAAAAATGATGCATGTAGCAATTTAATTGCAGGAGAGAGAGAGAGAGAGTTCTTCGAACCAAATCATGCGCTGTGACAAAGTGTTTTTATGATAAATTTATCATCAAAGAAGATGAAGGTTAACGAATTTCATTTGCTTCCCTACAGTTCCATGTTCAGTTCAGCGCTTTCGTACAAAGTGTTTGTTTATTTCAACGGTGGGCGAAACTATTCTTGGTATTATTGGAGATATTTATTGAGGCTTCAAATGCTTCTTTCTTCACTCATTTAATACTGCGATTGACTTGGTCGAACATGCTAATGGATTCAACGTAGTTTTAGCTCCAAATTCTGACTCTCTTACTTCAACTTGATGTGAAGAATGCTTTCCTCAATGGATGGATTAGTGAAGAGGTACATATATCACAACCCCTTGGGTATGAAAACCCCAATTGCCTTAATTATGTTAGCAAGATTGAGATAGCATTATATGGTATGAAGCAATCCTCTAGAGCTTGGAACTATAGGTTGGTAACCTATTTGCAGGATCAAGGATTGATATCAAGCAATGGAGATCCATCATTATCCATCAATAAGATTCATGATGAAGCTATCTATTTATGTGTCTATGTAGATGATATCATTATGGCATGAGATGATGTAATTGGAATAGAAAGAATAAAAACGTACATGCAGGTGGAGTTCAAGATCAGTGACCTTGGAGAACTCACATTCTTCTGAGGCATGTAGGTTATCTATACAGATCAAGGGATGTGCTTGACTCAAAGAAGGTATATTCAAGATATACTTTTAAAGTTTAAAATGGATAGTTCCAAACTTGTAGGGACATCTATGAAGATGAACCATAAATTCAGTGCATATGAAGGAGAACATATAGAAGATGTGAAAGAATAACAAAGCCTTGTGGATAGTCTGACATACAACGGTGGAGATATCCTATAGTGTTTGAGTACTAAGTCAATTTATGCATGCTTCAAGAAAACCTCACATGAATACAACTAAAAGAGTACTCAAGTACCTTAACGGAACCATCAATGAAGGTATATTCTACTCTCATACATCTGATTTGGATCTCAAACTATATTGAGATGCAAATTGGGAAGGATTCAAGGATGATAGGAGAAGTATATCATGGTTTCTAACATTTGCTGGATCAAAACTTGTTTCTTGGAGTTCTAAGAAAAAACCTATAGTAGCAGTATCCTCAATTGGAGCTGAATATAGGAAATTGACAATAGCCACACAAGAAGCTATATGGTTACATGAGTTGTATGTAGATTTAGGACTATTGAGCTCCAAACCTCACATTTTTGGAGACAAGTTAAGCTCAATACATCTTAAAGCTAACCATGTATACCATGCAAGAACCAACCATATAGAGGTTCATTATCACTTTATCAGAGACAAAATATTATTGTTGGAGATAGATGTCTGCGGAAGCACGCGAACAGCACAAGGAAGAAGAAGAAGAAGCTTGGAGCACAAACACACAATACTGAATGTATTACTAGAGAATGTACAAAGATAAGTAGCCCATTAGGGCAATAGACATATATACAAGCTGGGGGAAAAAAACCTCCTAAAGAGGGAAAAAAGTGCCCCGACGGTCCTAGAGTGTTCACACACATCACTACCTAAATATATCAACAAATCCCCCCTGGGAGTGATGCGGTGAACAAGTAGCTGGCACTCATGTATAAGGAAGTGCCAAGCTATGTGGAAGTCACTCCACAAAAGAAAGTAAGCCCAACGCTTTGCGGAAAGCTTCAAACTTCTCCCTGGGCACAACCTTCGTGAAAAGGTCTGCAATGTTCGCCTGTGTGGGCACATATGCCAAGCTGATCTCCCCAGCAGAGAACCTCTCCCTGACATAGTGATAATGCACCTCAATGTGCTTAGTGCGAGCATGGAACACAGGGTTCCTCGCAATTGCCAATGCGCTTTGACTGTTAGTGAAGATAGTGGTGGTAGAATTCTGACCAACACCCAAATCAACCATAAGGCGTCTGAGCCACACACACTCAACAGTAGCTGTGAAAGCTGCTCTATACTCAGCCTCACAACTGGAAGTGGCCAGACTAGGCTGCTTCTTGCTCAACCAAGATATACATGAGCTACCAAGAATGAAGCAAAAACCACTCGTGGACACACGCGTGTCATAGCAATCAACCCAATTTGAGTCAGAAAAAGCATGCAAATCTGGCGGTAGTGATCCCCCTTGGGATAAAACAACCCAAGTAGCCGATTACCACTCAAGTAGCAAAAGATGTGCTTAACCGCCTTCCAATGCGTGACTCCTGGGCAATGCATAAACCGGCTCATCTGTGAGACAACAAATTGAATATCTGGCCGAGTAATGCATAAGTAAATCAAGCATCCAACAGCCTGCTGATAGAGAACAACATCAAATGCATCTCTAGCATCACGAAGACTCAATCGTAAACTTGTCTCCATATGAGTGGCAATAGGCTTACAGTCTTCAAGGCCAAAACGCTGCAATAATGTGTCAATATATTTCGTTTGACACAAAGCCATTCCCATCAACTTGCATAAACTAAATGCCCAAATAGTGATGCAAATGCCCCAAATCAGACATCTCAAATGAGGCATGCAAATCAGCCTTGAAATCAGCAATATGCTTCTCAATAGGACCAGTGAGCAGCATGTCATCAACATAGACAACAATGATCAGAAGCACATCATTAGCACGCTTAACATATAAGGTGCTTTCAGTTGGACTGTTCTCAAAACCATGTGCAACCAGATAGGCATGTATCTTCTCATACCAAGCACGTGGTGCTTGCTTTAAACCATATAATGCCTTCTTTAACCTGCACACCTGGTTTTCATGCCCTTTCTACACAAAGCCACGGGGCTGAAAAACATACACTTCTTCATGCAAGTCACCATTCAAAAATGTTGTTTTAATGTCCAACTGAGGTACATTCCAACCATGATGGTCTGCAAGTGCACAAATGCTCCGAACAGTAGTCACACTGTGCAAAGGTCTCATCAAAATCAATGCCTCTTTCCTGTGCATAACCCTTTGCAACAAGCCTAGCCTTATACCTGTCAATTATACCATCAGGTTTACGCTTCAGCTTGTATACCCACTTAGTGCCAATGGCCTTCTTGTGAGGAGGCAAGTCACATAAAGACCATGTACCATTCTTCATTATAGCATCATATTCAGATTGCATAAAAACCATCCAATTTTCTGAATTCTGTGCTTGATCAAAAGAAACATGCTCATTCTCATCACAGAGACTAGATGCAGCCATAGCATAGCAATCTGATGCAAAGGAGGCACTATGAGAACCTGAACAAGTACGATATGACAAAGGTGCATCTAATTTGTTGTCACGCAAAGTCTGCACCAGCCATTTTGGCATAGTTTTTGTCTGCTCAATATCAGCTCTCTCATCAACAAGTGCATCATGTAAATCTGCATAATAAATGGAATGAAATGTGTCATCATATGAAACCTGCAAAGGTTGAGAAGTCGCCTCATTAGGACCAGCACTAGACTGTCCACCTGTAAAAAGAGGCATCAAAGTATCATACATGTCTTTGGAGCTAACAAATGTCTCCTTAGTACATGAAAGCAATGGCTGAATAGCATCTTCCACAAAGACAACATCACGGCTAACCAAAATGTGTTTAGTCTGTGGATGATACAAACAATAGCCTTTACTTTCAGAACTGTACCCAACAAAAATACATTTTACTACCTTATCATCCAATTTTCTGCGATGTTGTTCAGGCATTAGTGCATATGCCAAACAACCAAAAACATGCAGATGAGCAACAGATGGCTTGTGGTCATGCCAAGCCTCATATGGAGTGATAGACTGTAGCACTTTAGTGGGACACCTGTTCACTACATATGCTGCACACATGACAGCCTCAAGCCAAAAACTATGTGGTAAAGCCTGACTCTTGACCATGCACCTCACCATCTCCATGAGTGACCTGTCTTTCGTTCAGCAACTCCATTCTGTTGAGGTGTATACGACACTGTACACTGGTGTTTTACCCCACGTTCAGCCAGAAATGCATTAAAATCAGAAGACATATATTCCCCCCCTCGATCAGAACGGAGGGTGCCCATTTTACATGCGGACAGATTTTCAGCCAAAACCAAAAATTGTTTAAAGCACATGAACACTTTGGACTTTGCTTTGAGTGGATATACCCATGCATGCCTGGAAAAATCATCAATGAAAGTCACGAAGTAAAGGTAATTTCCAAAAGAGGGTGTCTGCATAGGACCATAGACATCACTATGTACAAGTTGCAATTTCTGCGTAGCCTGAACTGAACCATCTTTTGGAAAGGAGGAATGCTGCATTTTGCCCAAAATACAGCCTTCACATACATGTTGTCCAGGTGCCTCAAGCTTGTGCAAAGAAGACACCATATCAGATTTCTGCAGGCGTAGCAAACTAGCAAAGTTGAGATGACCAAAGCGTGCATGCCAAAGCTTTGCATCTGACATAGCCTGCGAATCATGTACTGCACATGCCAAATCATTCACAGATCTTTCATAGTCTATGAGCTTATACAGTCCACGACATAAAATGCCAGAAGCAATAATAACATTGCCATTTGACAGATCATGAACTGTACATCTATCATCAACAAATTTCACAACCAAGCCAATCTTGGCTAATGCAGAAACTGATAACAGATTCTTCTTGATCCCTGGCACAAATAGAGCATCTGACAAGGTGAAAGAACTACCATCAGCAGTAGTTAGAATGATCTTACCAACTCCCATAACAAGATAAGAGGAGTTGTTGGCGCATGTGACAGTATTCCCTGTAGGGGCAGGCTTGAGTGAAGAGAAGAAACTACGCTGCGAGGTAATATGTTTGATCGCCCCACTGTCAAAATACCAAACATCTGAGTCTACTACAGACATGCACTGCTCATGAGAAGATGGGTCAAAACTGCAAACAGTAGTAAACGCCCATTCTTCTTCTTGTATAAGATTAGCAGACTTTGTTTTTGGTGTAGAGGCCTCTGCAACAACCATTCCAGCCTCTTTCTTCTTTGCCTCTTTAGCAGCCAGTTTTGGACAGTTCTTTATCATATGATCATTCCCTTTACAGTACTTACAAGACAATTTCTGCTTTTCTGATTTCTTCTCATCTTTATCTTCCTTCTTTGAATATGGAGAATTAGCAGATTTTTGCTTACTAGTTGAAGAGCTCCATTTTCCTTTGCCCTTCTGACTAGCCAGGAAAGCTTGATCTGCAACTCGCATACTGGACCTATTTTGCCTCGACTGATCTTCCTGCAACAGAACAAAGACTAACTCCTCAAATGACAAGGCATTTGGATTGCCTTTCATCATCAACCGAAGAGTAGAAGCAAAACTCTGATATGAATCAGGAAGACCATTCAGAACGGTCTGCACAAGTGAGCTATCTGGTATAACTTCATCAGCAGAATTCAATTGTTCCTTCAAGTCTTTGATCTTTGTTAGGAAACTGTCCATAGAATCACCTTCATTCATGTGCTCACTCTCCAACTGTTTTCAAAGGTAAGCAACACGAGCCTCATTCCTAGCTTGGTACAATGTGGTAAGTGTATTCCAAGCATCCTTAGTTGTTCTGCAAGAGCGAATATGAGGAATAATGGCACGTTTGACAGGCAAAGCTATCAATGCATGTGCTTGGGCATCTCTGCCATCCCAACGAATCTGCTCTACAGTAGGTGCAGCAGAAACAGCAGCACGAATAGGAATCTACAGAATATCATCTTCGACACCATCTTCATCAGCTCCAGCACCTGTATTTGCAGTACCTGTAGTCAGAGGTGTAACAGAACGTCTTTCAACACCCTACACAATGTTCCACAATCCTTTTGCAACCAATACATGTCGCATCATATAAGCCCATAATGGGTAGTTGGTACCATCCAACTTATCCTCAACAACCAACATACGGAATACATCACTGCTTTCAGCCATGGCCGATGACTAAAATACCTTGATGCAGAAAATTGATTGTATCTCAAAAAGTTGAACGGAACTGCCTAGGCTCTCACAAACAAGTTTAGCTCACGGAAAATTACCATACCTGCTCGCAATTGATGTGATGAATAGAATTCAACATTTAGCAGAACATGGAGGAGTATTATACAAAGTTTGAGCAATCTCGGGTTTAATTTTTTTTTTCAAAAAGGAAGTTCGACATCGCCTCCCAGACTTTAATTAATATGGAAAACAATTGTACAAATGAATGGGCTTAGTACCCATGGGACCCTCCGAATCCCACAAAGCAGGGGAAGATCAAACAGATTTAGAGAGAACTACAAAGAAGGTATATCACCCTCTCGTCCCCTTCATGTGGGGCCCACTTGCTTTTAATCTTATTATTCTCTGGGAAAAACACTCTATGATGTCTGAAAGGCAGGGATTTCTTACAATTATAATTTTTTTTGCCTAATAGGAAAAGAGACTTTTGTGACGACCATTCTTTAGGAGGGCTTCCAAAATTGGTAGCACACCTCTCCTTCTAGATCTTCCAGAAAGAAGTGATGTATTCCGACTTTTTACTTATGATAAGCCCTCTCAGCTAGAGCATACACTTTACTTTTACCTCCTACAACTATCTTGATCATATGCACCTACTTAGCCTCCCTAGAAAGCTATGCACCCTTGATTTTGACCATATTGACTTTTAACCACTTTGACTTTGACTATTTTGACTTTGACTAGGTTGAGTTTGACCAAGATGACTTTGATGTGCTCAACAGTTGCACACCACCTAATGGGCTCTCTATCCCGGACAGCGAACAACCAAAACTCTGAGCAGAGATGACACCATGATTCGTGTGCCATAAAATTTTCAAAGGGACACTTAAGCAGCTACCAAGTCCACCATAAGTAGTAAAGAACAAGCACCATAAAATGCCCAAAAGTGGAAATTGTGCATGGAAGAGCAGATGATGGAGAATGGAGGGTAGGAGGAAAGTTTAGGGATGGCTGATAGGGCTAAGAGGGCTGAGAGGGATAGGGTAAGGAGGGGTAAGGGTGGGGCTGGGTAGAGGATAAAGGGAGGGATAGAGAGTAGGATCAGGGGCTCGAGTGAGGGCCAGAATGATAAAACATGAAAGCGACAAAGGGTGCATAGGTAAAAATGTGAAATATATGGTAAAAGAAGTTGACAATAGATCATATGGACCATGTGCAAAATAAAAAACACATGAAAAATATGGATAATACATATGGGTTTGGACCAAAAAGAGGAGTAAAAGCTAGATTTTGGCAAAACTAATGCAAAAATTGAGTCCACCAGGTTCAACAAACATGAAAATCATCCCAAAGTTGAAAAACACGGCCATCTCAGGTGCAATCTAGAGCCAAAAGTATGTTTTTGAGAAAAATAAAAATAAAAATATATATTTAACCACCATAGGATAATTTTTATCCTATGGTGGGTGGGGGTGGGTGGGGGGTGGTTGGGGGGCAGTTTTTTTTTTACTTTATTTATTTATTTATTTTTTAAAGAGAGATGTACAAGGAGAGTAGAACTCATAGAGCACCCCTTTTTTTTGACACTTGAACAAAACAAGTAAAGTGGAAAAGGCTTGGCAATCGATGAAGAAAGACAATTAAGAAGACAAATACCAAAAGAGTATATACAACTTGGATTGAGCCTAGTGAGGTGATTCTTAAGAGCTTTACTTTTGTTGATGGTAGGCCTTGAGCCTAGATATGTTGACCAATGGTAGTACCTCTCTATTTAGGTTCTCTAACTCTACCGCACCCCAATTCAGCATTTTTTTAATTCTATAAGGTCCTTCCTAGTGTGGATGTCATTTATCCCTTGTGTGTGAATTTGAGGTCTATGGAGAAGAACTAACATGCCTATTTGTAACTTATTGTTCCACAGATTCCAATCATATACCTCCTTCCTCCTCATTTGAGTCTCTAGTAATTGTTGTGCAGCATATCTACGGATTTCATCCACTTTGTGTAGTGCTTCAAGCCTCTCAGAGAAACCACAATCTTTGTTTCCCTGCATGAATTCAAGTTTTGGTGAACCATGTACAAATTCAAAGGATTCAATAGGTAGTACCCTAAACCAGTTGGAATGGAGATTATCCTGTAGCTTCTTTGTAAGCTAATCTGTATGCCTAGAGGGTACCTTGATAAGATATGCCCCAAGAAGTGGTCTGTAACATACATTGCTTCCTTAACATGGCACTTAAGACTTTATTGGTGGATTCTACATGTCCATTAGCTCTTCAATAATAGGCCCAAGTGGTCCTATGAAGATTTTTGTATTGTTAAAAATTTCATGTAAGACCTTGTTCACAAAATGAGTACCTTGGTCTCTACAAATTTCAAGAGGACACCCAACACTACAAATGATGTTATTGTAAAGGAAATCAGCAACTATTTGTGATGTGCAATCAAGGGAGGCAATAGCTTCAACCCACTTTGTTCCATAGTTAGTGGTGATCAACAAATATTTTTCTCGCTTCGGGACCGATGCAAGGTAGATGGGCCCGACGAAATCTAACCCCCACTTCTCAAATGGTTGCCATGAAGTGGAGACAACCAAGGGGTTGTGCCTCTACTTTGTTGGCTTAGGTCCACACCTCTGACAGACATCACATGCTCTTCCCCATTCATCCACATCTATGAATAATGTAGACCACCATAAGCCCACATCAAGGATTCTCTGGCTCATAATGTGTCCTGGAAGGTGCCCACCACCTGCTCCTACATGTGCATATGTATCTATTTGCCTGACTTCTTCTTCTTCCATGCACTCTCTAAACCGGTTTTCTTTGCCTTGTTTATATAATTTTCCAGCAATGAATGTGAAAGGTCTACTTTTGATTAGCAGCCTCTTCCTTTTCACAAAGCTTGCCTTCTCTGGAGACAATCTAGTGTTAAGAAAATTCTTGATATCATCATACCAACCTTTTGCTTGTACAACGAACAATTTAGCATCTAGAAAATCATCATTTACTCCAATTGCTTGATCCATTGTGTTAATCCTAGATAGGTGGTCCACCATAACATTTTCTCTATCCGGTCTATGGACTACAAAAAAAATCAAATTCCTACTAGTCGGTTGTGGCTTATTTAGTAGACATCTAAGCGATTGATGATCAGTTATGATAAAAATATTTACTCCTAGCAAGTAATGACGAAACTTTTGTACAACAAAAGCCATTGCTAGGGCCTCCCTTTCTCTGGTGCTAAAATTTTTTTCCGCCTTTGTCAAAATTTGATTGGCATACTAAATAGGTCTGTCAAGTTTGTATTCTTCACTATGTTGAGTCAAAACTGCACCCACTGCATATGCATTGGCATCCACATGTACATGAAAGAGTTTTGACCAATCTAGTGTGATAAGAATTGGTGCAGCCACCAATTTGGACCTTAATATCTGATAAGCATTTTCTTCTTCTCCTTCCCACTTAAAGGGCACTTCTTTACCTGTAAGTCTAGACAGAGGCCTAGCTATCTCTGCATACATTTTGATAAATCTTCTGTGGTACCCACTATACCCAAAGAAGCTTTGAATCTCTTTAGGAGATTTTGGTTTAGGTAACTTTAGTATAGAAATAATTTTATCTGGGTCCAGAGCCATACCTTTGGCAGATAGCACATGTTCCAAGAGAGTGTTGGAATTTGGGGCCCCAGGATCATTCCAATACTAAAACCTCTTGAGCATACACAACTTAATTGACAAGATGATAAGTGAGATAGACAAAGAAAGAGATCTTGAGACAAGGATAGGGAACGTAAGCTGGATGCTTACTTCACTAAAAATAATAGATGTCCAAATTACAACATGGGAGTACTACTCAACCATATAAAGTGGTGCACTCACTTATGGAAGAATAAGAAGATGATGATACAAAATTTAGATTATGTCAAAATAATCTAAGTGTGTGTGAAGAGAATGAAGCAACGAAGCTAACAAAATAGTGTAACGAAATTGTAAATCAACCACAAGGTTAACTCACAAAAGATAGTTACCACCACCTCGTAGAAGACTTCCTGCTGCAATGAGAGTAGTCTCTCCTTCACCAAAACTTCACCTCCTTCAAGAGTGTGAGAACACTCTTTCTTCAAGAAGATCTCCAAGCTCTAGATCTTTGAGTGAGTGAGTTACACAATGAGCCAAGGGCCTTATTATATAGTTGTTGAGTACTCATGAAAAGCTAAAAGAAAGCACAACGATCGTGATTGATCGCTTACGAAAAAGAAAGCTCTTCCGTAGTCCGTGCGTGTGCGTTTCCTAAAAGCAAAGTTTAATGATTCTAAAAGAAAATCTTTCGCTGCTGTCGCGTACGAAATTCGAACCATGGTGGATGGAGAACATTTTAGAACGTATGGGCTAGACCACATGAGCGCCCGTCGTCACTTCTTGAAGGAATATAGAATAAAATCTATATGCAGAGACTGCGCCCACCTAGAAGAATATGGAGAAAGCTTCTTATGAAGCTATTTGTTGGACCAATGAGGACATTGACTTCCAACAATCCCTCCTTCAATGTCATATTGGTACAAGCTTCAGCAACCTGCAAATCTTCTCATGACTATCTCTAGACAATGCTTTGGTAAATATATTTGCAACATTCTCACTAGACGGAACATAAACTAGCTCAATGTGCTTCTTAGCTATCTGCTCTCGAATATAGAGGTAGTGTACCTCTATATGCTTTGTCCTTGCATGATGCACTGGATTCTTAGCTATAGCTATAGCACTCTGACTATCTGAAAATATCTGAATGGGTTGATGTATTCTTACATCAAGATAACTAAAAATCTTCTGCAACCATAGTGACTCTAGAGTAGCTGTGAATGCTACACGATATTCAGCTTTGCATGATGAAGTGGCAATAGTGGGTTGTCTTTTCGAATACCATGAGATAAGACAATCTCCAAGATAAAAACAAAATCCACTAGTACTTCTTCTTGTGTCTCTATCACCTACCCAATCAGAATCTGAAAATCCTTTTAGTAACAAATGTGTAGATTTTGAAAATACCATAGCATAATTTGAAGTTCCCTTCAAATAACAAAAGATCCGCTTTACTGCTTTCCAATGTAACACTATCGGATTCTGCATGAACCTTGATACTTGAGAAACTGCAAACTATATATCAGGACGTGTATTACAAAGATATATCAAGCAACCTACTGCTTGACTATATAGAGTAGCATCAAATGGCTCTGCATCTGCTACAATTTGTAAAGATATGTTCTGATCCATAGGTGTTTGCATAGGTTTAGAATCACCCATCTGAAACCTTTCCAAAAGTTTCTCAATGTACTTCTGTTGTGTCATATAGATACACTCATCTCGAAACAGAAACTGAATCCCAAGATAATAATGTAAAATGCCTAAATCATTTACATCAAATGTTTGCTTCAATTCTTCTTTGAACATCTGCAAATCTGCATCTTTGGGACCTGTGACTATAATATCATCCACATAAATGATTGCTATAATCATCATACCTGTTTCAGCTTTGACATAAAGAGTTGGAGCCGCATCTGAGTTATGGAAACCAATGGATAAAAGATATGTATGTATCTTTTCATACCATGCTCTAGCTGCCTGTTTTAAATCATACAAAGCTTTATAAGCTTACACACTAAGTGTTCTTTACCTGTCTCTTCAAAACCTTCTAGTTGCTGAATATACACATCCTCGTGTAAATCACCATTTAGAAAAGCAGTCTTAATGTCAAGTTGATATATATGCCAACCAAAATGTGCTGCTAGAGCAAGTACTGACCTAATAATAGTCATCCTAGACGTAGGAGAAAATGTCTCATCATAATCAATACCTTTTTGTTGTGCATATCCTTTGACAACCAACCTGGCCTTGTATCTATCAATAGTACCATCTGCTTTCCTTTTGATTTTGAAGATCCATTTTACACCTATAGCCTTCTTTCCTTCTGGTAACTCACATAGCTGCCAAGTTGATTCTTATGAATAGAATCAATCTCTTCTTGCATAGCTTTTCTCCAAATAGAAATTTTAAGTGAATCTTTAACACACGCAGGTTCATCTTCAACAGTCGTAAGTGCCAAAATGTCATGAATCTCAAAATCTTCAGCAAAACTTACATGATCTTTTTGCTGTCTAGTTTGACTTCTTGTTCTTACATGATCTTGTTGTTGTTGTCTAGTCTGACTCCTTGTTCTTCCAGTAAAAGTTTTTATACCACTATCTTTCCAAGTCTGATATAACCACGTAGGTGTATCATTGAATAGTGGTGAAACTCTTTCTAAACTTTCAGCTTCCACAGGTTCTGGAACTTGTCCTGCCGAGGTACTAGGACTTTCTGGAACTTTAACTTCTTCCATTTCTGGAATCAAAGTTTCTTGTGGAACTGACTCTGTAGAAGGTTGTGAAATTCCTCTTTCTTCAACTTTTTCTTGAATACTAGGAATTTGAGGTTTAACTCCCTCCTGATATGGCTGAACATGTACATCTAGAATCTTTCTAAAAATTCCATAGTCATTTTCACTAATGAACTCTGGAATTTCTGCTTCTTTATCATAAACCTTATCTTCAGCAATATAAGCATTACGTGAAAGAATAACTTCACCTGTCTCTGGAACATAAAACCTGTATCCTTTGCTTTCAACAGGATATCCAATAAAAACATCTTTCTTTGTCTTTACATCTAGTTTGCCTCCATCCTTTTTCTCAACATGTTCATAAGAAAGTGATCCAAACACTTTGAAGTAACTCACATTAGGTTTTCTACCATAATAAGCTTCATACGGTGTGATTACCTTTAAAGCTTTTGTAGATGACCTGTTTAAAATGTGGTTAGCTGTATGTACTGCATCAAACGAGAATTTCGGTGAAAGCTTCTTGGACGCCATCATGCTCCGCATCATTTCAACAAGTACTCTATTCTTTCTTTCTGCAACACCATTTTGCTGAGGAGTATAAGCAATAGTAAGGTGTCGAGTAATACCTTTCTCATCAAGAAATATCTAGAACTCGTTTGACAAGTATTCTCCACCTCTATCACTTCTTAGAATCTGGACAGTTTCCTGACTTTCATTTTCAACCATAGCTACAAACTTCTTGAACATAGGAAAGACTTCTGACTTCGACTTAAGACCATAGATCCATGAATATCTTGTAAAATCATCAACGAATAGAACAAAATACCTGAAACCTTGAATAGAGTCTACTCTCATAGGACCATTCACATCTGAATGAATAATCTGCAATTTCTTGGTAGCTTTAATATGACCATGTTTCTTGAAAGGTAGTTTATGCATCTTACCTTCAAGACAACATTCACATATATCTAAATCATCGGGTAGCTTGAATGAGGGTAAACTCTCAACCATACCTCTATCTTTGATATTCTTGAGAGCTCCAAAACTGATATGTCCAAATCTTTCATGCCATAGCTTCATATCTTCCATCGGTGACTAAGATTTGACTGCATATGCCTGACTTATTTTTGACAAAACAAAGATCCCTCCTTTATGCGTACCTTGTAAAAGACACTTGTCTTCTTTATGTGATAAGATCTTACAAAGATCTTTCTCAAATACAACTTTAAAACCATCACTTAAAAATGCAGATATAGATAGCAGATTTATCTTCATTTCAGGTACATAAAGGACATCTGAAATTTGAAAAACACCACCTTCTCTTGACTTTAGGGTTATTGTACCTATTCCCACAACATCCAAATCATTGCCATCTGTAATAGTAACTCTTCTACCTGAAGAATAGGAAAGAGAAGAAAATACATCTCTGCAACCTGTCATATGCTTAGTAGCACCTGAGTCGAATATCCAAGGACTTGCTGAAAGAACTTGTAAAGCTGCTTGATCAAAAGCTACTTCCTCAATAGTGATACAGGCATAAGAATCACCTTGAGATTTCCCTTTTTTATCATCTTCTGCAACATTACCTGATGCCTTTTTCTTTTCTGCTCCAATCCTTCTATAACATTCTGACTGAATATGTCCACGTTTCTTGCAGAAAGAACATATTTTTACCTTCTTCTTAGAAGAATTCTCTTTAGATGTCGTAGATACAGAATCTGAAATAGAAGGTGAGAGGGACCTACTTTCCTTCTTGGATTGTTGTTCCTTCTTCTTATCCTTCTTCTTCTTTTGACCCTTTGATGAAGATGAAAGTGCTTCTTCATTCTCTTCCATTCCCTTCAACTGATCTTCATCTTGAAGCAACAAGAACTATAACTCTTCAAATGTAACCTCTCTATCTCTTGTGGTAAGGGTAAGAGTGGTTATGAAAGATCGATATGAAATAGGAAGTGAATTAATCAGCGTATTTACCATTTCTTTATCTGATATCTCAACTCCTACATTTAGAAGTTGATCTCTCAAGTCAATGAGTCTCGTAATGTGGGTTTGAGTTGACTCATCAGCTTTCATCCTTGTATTTGCTAGTTGTCTCCTCAAGTGAGCTTTCCTAGCAGGATTTCTGCTCTGAAAAAGATTCTCGAGCTTTAACCAAGCTTGACTAGAACTTCTGCAAGATCTGATCTGTGGTAGAATATGCTTTTTGACACTCATTGCTATGAATGAAAGTGCTAAAGCATCTCTAGCATCCCATCTTGCCTGATCTTCAGTAGGAGGAACTCTAGGTAAAACCTAGCACTGACTCTGGATGTTGAAGTGGTTACCTCTTCTTCAGTTGGTTCTGTAATAGAAATTCCAGTACCTCTTGAAGCTTCTGTAGACCCTTCTTTGCCTTCTCGTCTTGGTCTTGTTAAGTATCCATTGACGATACTCCATAAATCCTTTGTCACTAACAAGTTCATCATCATGAAACTCCACATGGGATAATTAGAAGATCCATCCAACTTGTCTTCAATCTCAATTCTAGTCTCACTCATCTTATCTTAAGTGTGTATGTTAATTATGTAGCTCTGATACCAAAAACCTAAAGCTCTGATACCAAGTGTTGGAATTTGGGGCCCCAGGATCGTTCCAATACTAAAACCTCTTGAGCATACACAACTTAATTGACAAGATGATAAGTGAGATAGAGAAAGAAAGAGATCTTGAGACAAGGATAGGGAACGTAAGCTAGATGCTTACTTCACTAAAAATCATAGATGTCCAAATTACAACATGGGAGTACTACTCAACCATATAAAGTGGTGCACTCACTAATGGAAGAATAAGAAGATGATGATACAAAATTTAGATTATGACGAAATAATCTAAGTGTGTGTGAAGAGAATGAAGCAACAAAGCTAACAAAATAGTGTAACGAAATTATAAATCAACCACAAGGTTAACTCACAAAAGATAGTTACCACCACCTCGTAGAAGACTTCCTGTTGCAATGAGAGTAGTCTCTCCTTCACCAAAACTTCACCTCCTTCAAGAGTGTGAGAACACTCTGTCTTCAAGAAGATCTCCAAGCTCTAGATCTTTGAGTGAGTGACTTACACAATGAGGGTACTCATGAAAAGCTAAAAGAAAGCACAACGATCGTAATTGATCGTTTACGAAAAAGAAAGCTCTTCCGTAGTCCGTGCGTGTGCGTTTCCTAAAAGCAAAGTTTAATGATTCTAAAAGAAACTCTTTCGTTGTTGTCGCGTACGAGATTCGAACCCTGGTGGATGGAAAATGTTTTAGAACATATGGGCTAGACCACATGAGCGCCCGTCGTCACTTGTTGAAGGAATATAGAATAAAATCTATATGCAGAGATTGTGCCCGCCTAGAAGAATATGGAGAAAGCTTCTTATGAAGCTATTTGTTGGACCAATGAGGACATTGACTTCCCTTCTATCACCAAGAAATGACACTTATTTGGGTTCATCTTGTATCAAGAAAGATTTTACCTTTTCAAGCAGCTCAGGGAGGCTCCACAACCAAGTGGCCACTAAAACTGGACGATTATTTTCTTGAGTGCCTAATTGAACTTCTTTGACTGGGTTTCTATTCACCAATGTATCTACATGTGCATCTTCCACCCAATTTTCCTCCAATAATATCTCCCTCATTGTTTCATAATCGAGAGTGTTCTAAATTTCAATATATTCCTCTTTATCCTGCATGGATTTCTTGAATAGGAAAAGAACATTCATTGCTAGTATGTTTTACCTTGTCTTTAGCTTCAGTAACTTCCTTCCTTATGGTTGTCATAACCTCTTCTAAATTGTATTTGAGGGGTGTCTTCGTCCCCCTTCTGTGGTCTTTGATGGGTTCTCCCAATCCATCAACATGAACTTTATCCTCCTTTTCTTCATAAACTTTTTTGTACAAGAACTATTTAAAAAATTTCCAAAACGAGAAGAAGAATTGCCTGCTTGAAGCCAATTCAAGATATCTTCTTCCTCCTTGTACTCTAATTGCGGTTGGTCCTCCATTTCTTGTCCCATGCAAACACCAACTGATTGCATCATGCTAGTGTTCGCTTGGTGATCTGGACCCTCCTCTAAATATATCTGTTTAAGTTCCTATCCCCTTTGATGTACCCACATAATGTCTTTACGCCAGTCATGGACAACACTCGTATGCCTCAGCCATGGCCTTCCAATTAAAAGGGGAAATCCTCCCTCTACATGGGGTAGTATTAACACCACAAAATCCAAAATGGGGTTACCTTGCACTTCTAGTGGAACTTTTGGGATCACCCCCATTGTCCTTACTTTGCTTTAATCTTCCAAAGTAATGGCGAAGTGGGCTAGTCTAGATGGGCATAGGCCAAGCTTCTCCATGGTATGCTCGGGCATCAAATTTATGCCAGACCCACCATCCACTATGACTCCTTGTAATTGTAATCCTTTAATTGTTATTGTCAATCTTGGACTCTTGTAGTCTGTGAGAGGTGCTTCTTCTACACCCTTTCCTTGACCTAAAGCAATAGTCTTGGCCACTAAGGTGGATGAGGAAGCCTCATCAATAATCTGTAGTACTTCAGACGTGAATTTTGCATCCATGTTTATCAGCTTAAGAATACTAACCTCTGTTTTGGTTGACTTGAGTAATCTTGAAACTCCAGATTCCCTAAGATCAATTTTGCAATTTTATTTCTCAAATTCCTTGTGGGCCCGAGTGTATGCATTCCCAATGACATTCTTAGTATTTGAAAAATCTTCTTTTTGTTTTATCTCTTCACATTTTGTTGAACTTCCTTTCTATTATTTTGTATCTTCATATATATCTGATTTGCTCTGATGTATCCTCTTGTCCTTGCATGACCATGGAGTCGATTTCTTCTAACTGTACCACTCTAGTAGATGATGATTGTACAACATTGACTTCTTCTATTGCTCTTTGATTATCTACCAATATCATTTGGAGGTGGGACCCAGATGTAGATGCTTTGTTTTGTGGGCAACAATTTGTGTAATGATCTCTGGCATCTGGGCAATTCCTACAAGGGGGGCATTTTTTGGTAGGGTACATTTACTCTGATAGTGTCCACACTCTCCACACTAGAAACAAATAACTGGCCTTCTAGGCCCATTTCCAAAATTACCTCTAGGTCGCTGGTTATAGTTGTTACCTTGGTTGGGGCTACCGCCATTACATTTGTTGAGAGTTGAACACCTCCTTGTGCCCAATAAGGCTGTGCAGGCATCCCTCTTGAGCAACTTACACTTAAAAGTGGACTCTCACTTACCGCATGACCCTGCTTGCTGCACATGGTGCACCATAATCCATTTTTGATGCCACCTCACTTGAGTTCTTGCAACTCCTGTCAAAGTTGAGCCAGCTCTTCTGCATGGGCTTCCTCTTCCTTTTGTAGGTTCAATGCTTCAAATTCTTGTCTCAACTGAGTTACTGCACTCTCCTCCTCTTTGTGGGGTTTATTCCTTTTTAAGCTCAAGTTCTTTCCTTAGCTGAATTACTGGGTCTTCAAGTTCCGTAGGATATGATAAATTGGAAGAGCTTGTCCCATACTGATGCCTTATTTGCTCCAATCTCGTGGTTGTATTAATAAACTCTTCTATTGTTGCTGTCGATAACACTAACTCCTTTATTTTACATTATGTTGATATGGGAAGTGGTTTAGCGAGCCACTTCTTGATGAAGAAATCATGGGGAGGATCTGGCAATTTAGCCATCAATGCCAAATTTTGTTGGGGATTCTTGTGCAGAAAGGGGCTTGAGTGTTTGTAGGAGAAGGAAGAAGGATAAGAAGAAAGATATAGACATCGAAAGATTCTCTAGATTGATTATAAAGAGAAAAGTACAATGATGATGTACAAAAAAATCCAAATACTCTCTGTGCAAAATCCCAAAGAGTACACAGTCAAACAAAGTTACAAAATACCCAAGGTTCTTTCTGCCACCAACCTTCTCTGCACTAGAACTCCACCTTCTCCAAGAGCTTGCACTTGTGCACACCTTGCACTCAAGCTTCCAATAGAGGGGAGGGATGGACACCTTCTGCCAATGCACACATAGCTTCAATGGGACCTTGTGACCTTTGATTGCCTTGTTTGGCTTTCTCTGCACACACCTAAGTCACACTTCTTGCACACTTTGCACTTTCTTCTCTATATTGCACACTATCTGTATATCTCTTGCTCTTCTCTCTCTTAATGTAGACTAAACTCACCTTGCTTAGTCTAACCAAGAATAATGCATGCCTTGAGATGAGTGTCAGTTCACATACGTAGGCTCATAATTGATAGCATATCTTGGTGCTCACTTTTATGTCCCAAGATTGTCTCCAAATGCGCACAGCCAATGAATCCCTGTTTTGTCCTGTAATGACTTTAGACTAAAACAAAAATTATAATTGGGGGGCTATACTTTCACTTTTGCATACACTTCCGCTTCACATACCTTCACTTTTGTCTTCAATTCTTTAATATGTGTACCTAAGGGAGGGTTCACGTGAACCTTTCAAACACTTAAAAAACCCTTTGAACCTTACAGAAATTACAAAAAGACAATCTACAACCTGCATCCACTTTCTACAAAACATAAACATTGTGAACAAACTGATTGTGCACTACCTGTGCACCTTGACAATCAAACTTTGAACCCTTTGACTTTGATGATGTTGACTTTTGACCACTTTGAATTTGATTGTTTTGACTTTGACTACATTAACTTTGACCAATATGACTATGATGGGCTCAACAAGGACCTGTGACCCTGGAAGCTTGTGACTCTAAGTCCCAAAATGAACTTGAGGACTTGGAGAAACTCAATGATAGTATCAGGGACTTTAAGAAGCACTTCTCTTTACTTATCCGAGTACTCTTGAACTGTTTAATTCTTCCAAATGATGAAGAACCAAGTACTTAGTGCTCTAAACCTCTCATCAGGCGGTACGAAATTATTATAGCATAAGATCTTGAACTGATCCCAAGTTGTGGGCTCTTTCTTATCTTGTTCTATCTTACACCACCACCTATGGGTGATGTCCACAAGGTTCTATGTGGCCTGATGAATCTTGTGTCTATCATCCACGATATGACACAAGTGAAAGCATTGCTCCCACTTGTTGAGCCACTCCTCAAGAGCATCAACAGTCCTAGGACTAGTCGAGCCATGGTATCTACGCAGCTTAAGATCCTTAAGCTGCCATCTGGCCTCTTTGACTAGGATGCTATCTCTAGGGAATTCTAGAGTTTGATGCTCATCTAGAGCATCTACCTCCATCCTTGGCAATTCAGGATCATGCACATCTTTCTCTTTCTTGGAACCACGGACGTGTTCCAAGATATCGTGGAGTGCACTCTCTAGATTGGTAATCCTGTTACTCATGGTTTGAATGGAATCTGCGGGTTTATCTTCCATGAGAGTATCTCTCCTAGAAGGTGATGATGGTCTTGTGTCCATACTAGGATATGGTGATGGTCAATTTATAATTTTCTATTTTATATTTTTTTTGTGTTTTTCAAATAGTACACTCTATGTGTGCCTAGAATAAGTAAATGACAGCAGAAAATAAACAAGTCACAAGCCTTTGCTCAAATAAAAATTGTAAAATAAGAAACTTTTAGTATGTTTTGTATTCTTTAATGCATATGCATACTAAATTCTAGAAATTTCGGTAGCATAACGGCGTAATTTTGAAAATTGGAAAAATTATACTAAGTACTCGATAAGCAATTTTCATGATAATAATGCCGATCGGCACAATCTAACTACAAATAGTCTGAAGGGGATTACACACCTTGATAAATTTCTTGTTCTTTCCTCATGAAACCTATAAGAAAATACTCATCTATACCTGCAAACCAGAATTCATGCACCATAAAATACTATGCAACATCCTTACTATGCGTATACTATAGATGCTATGCAAAATTGCATGTTCTATATGTAGTATGTAGCGAAAAGAAAGCAGTAATGCATATTAATTGGCAAACAAACTTATCTGAAGGCCCAAGAGGTAATATGCAAGTGTTTGTAGGTGCTAGAGATGATCCAAACTCCCCCCTTGTAGCTTTCTAAGACTCTCCCGATAGATGGCGCTTCAAAAAGATGCTCAAACAAGGATCGATGATGATGAACGATCAAACTCAAAGCTCTGATGAAGACTAAAATTAAAGCCAAAAGATGGATTCTAACCACACCATGGAAAAAGATCTTAGAGAGCTATCCATAGGAAGAAAAAGCTCTAAAGTTGGAGGTTAGATGTTCAAGATATGACCAATTTAGTGTAAATATGTAGTGATTCTTCGCTAAATTGATAATTTTATAGCTACGGAGTCCTGAGAGAATCTTCAAAAATTCGGCGCTTTTATAGTCTCCAACCCCAGATCATATGTAGGTCACCAAGGACGTGAAGGTCCCTATATATATAACCTCCAGTGCTTGCCTTCTTCACAAAAATAAGTGAAGAGAAACTCTTCGCTCTCTGATGCATTGGGCTATGCTTGAACATGGGCAGCAGTCCTGGAACTTGAGCACATGCACGTGGGAGTACTCAAGCAAGGGGGGTCCTATGGATGCCTCAAATTCCTTTTGACTCTGCTATTGAGGGCGGTCGATGATGGAAAAAAACTCCAAAAGTTTCACACGAAAACAAAGATGAATCATGCCAAAAACGCAAAGCACAAAAAAAACCAAAAAAACTCCTAAGTCCTGATACCAAGTGTGAGAAAAAACTTGAATGATATGTGTGTAACTCTCCTCCCGTCCATATATACACTCTTGTATTCTAAAAATAACAGTGAATTGGGATGGTCTAGTGTTGCCATGTGGCCATCATGCAACACTCATCCCCATTACTATTCAATACCTTAGGATATCCTGGAGCTTGGAACCTTGGCTATGGCTCGCTCTTGTCCCTCACACACATAGAATGATCCCTATAAACCAATGTCATGATCCTTGTGGATCAATGTCTAACACTATTCCCCAAACGGTCGACCATCTATGGATGTTAACCTCATAATTAGAGCATGCCTTATTAATTAATTACACCCTGGTGCATAATAGCTCTTTAACTTTATAAGGCATCATCCTTTAAGAGGGATTTGGTCAACTGTAAATAGGCTGAGTATTGAGCATTTTAAGTAGCATTTTTCATCCATAATTAGAGAGTTATTCATAGTTGCTTCATATGCAAGTAGTATTTTTGTATCATCTTGTTCATAGTGATGCTACAAAGAAAAAAAGGTGTTTTTTTGCACTAAACAGAAGCTTATAAAGTCAATCAAAGCTTCCAAATGATAAAGGGAAGGTTCCATGATGGATAGCTCAGCTTAACTTCATTACCCAAGGCCACATATTTCTTTCATCTTCTTCTTTTCAAGCACTTTCATATGTGTGGGTTTATGTTCTATCTCCTCAAAAGTATCACACTAAATCTTCATGAATATATGTATATATATATATATATATATATATATATATATATATATATATATATATATATATATATATATATATATATATATATATATATATATATATATATATATATATATATGTGTGTGTGTGTGTGTGTGTGTGTGTGTGTGTGTGTGTGTCTGTGTGTGTATGCATGTATGTATGTATGTATGTATGTATGTATGTATGTACTCATTAGCACGCTTCACATATAAGGTGCTTTCAATTGGACTATTCTCAAAACCATGTGCAATCAGATAGGCATGTATCTTTTCATACCAAGCATGTGGTGCTTGCTTTAAACCATATAATGCCTTCTTTAACCTGCACACCTGGTTTTCATGCCCTTTCTGCATAAAGCTACGGGGCTGAAAAATGTACACTTTTTTATGCAAGTCACCATTTAGAAATGTTGTTTTGATGTCCAATTGATGTACATTCCAACCATGATGAGCTGCAAGTGCACAGATGCTACAAACAATAGTCATTCGGCAAGTAGGATCAAAGGTTTCATCACAATCAATGCCTCTTTCCTGTGCATAACCCTTTCCAACAAGCCTAGCCTTATACCTGTCAATTGTACCATCAGGTTTACGCTTCAACTTGTATACCCACTTAGTGCCAATGGTCTTCTTGCTAGGAGGCAAGTCACATAAAGACTAAGTACCATTCTTCATTATAGCATCATATTCAAATTGCATAGTAGCCATCCAATTTTCTGAATTTTGTGCTTCATCAAACGAAACAGGCTGAGTCTAATCATAGAGACTAGATGCAGCCATAGCATAGCAATCTGATGCAAAAGAGGCACTATGAGAGCCTGATCGAGTATGATATGACATAGGTGCATCTAATTTGCTATCACGCAAAGTCTGCACCAGCCATTTTGGCATAGTTTTTGCCTCATCAATGTCAGCTCTCTCGTCAACAAGTGCATCATGTAAATCTGCATCAGCAATGGGATGATCTCTATCATCACATGAAACCTGCAAAGGCTGAGAAGTTGCTTCATTAGGACCGACACTAGACCGTCCACCTCTAAAAAGAGGTAGCAAAGTATCATACATGCCTTTCGAGCTAACAAATGTCTCCTTAGTACATGAAAGCAATGGTTGAATAGCATCTTCCACAAAAACAACATCACGGCTAACCAGAATGTGTTTAGTCTATGGATGATAGAGATGATAGCCTTACTTTCAGAACTCTATCCAATAAAGTACATTTTACTACTTTATCATCCAATTTTCTGCAATGTTGTTTAGGCACTAATGCATATGCGAAACAACCAAAAACATGCAGATGAGCAACATATGGCTTGCGATCATGCCAAGCCTCATATGGAGTGATAGACTGCAGTGCTTTAGTGGGACACCTATTAAGTACATATGCTGCACACATGAAAGCCTCAAGCCAAAAACTATGTGGTAAAGCCTGACTCTTGACCATACACCTCGCCATCTCCATGAGTGACCTGTTCTCCCGTTCAGCAACTCCATTCTGTTGAGGTGTATACGGCACTGTACATTGGTGTTTTATCCCACGTTCAGCTAGAAATTCATTAAAATTAGAAGACATATATCCCCCCCCCCCCCGATCAGAATGGAGGGTGCCCATCTCACATGTTGACAGATTTTGAACCAAAACTAGAAACTCTTTGAAGCACATGAACACTTCAGACTTTGCTTTCAATGGATATATCCATGTGTGCCTAGAAAAAACATCAATGAAAGTCACAACGTAAAGATAATTTCCAAAAGAAGGTGTCTGCATAGGACCACAGACATCAGTATGTACAAGCTACAATTTTTTAGTAGCCCGAACTGAACCATCTTTTGGAAAGGAAGAATGCTGCATTTTGTGCAAACTGCCTTCACAAACAAGTTTTTGAGATGCCTCAAGTTTGGGAAAAGAGGACACCATTTCAGATTGTTGCATGCGTAGCAAACTAGCAAAATTCAGATGACCAAAGCATGCATGTCAAAGCTTTGCATCTGACATAGCCTGAGAATCATGTACTCCACATGGCGAATCATTTACAGATCTTTCATAGTCTATGAGCTTATACAGCCCATGACATAAAATGCCAGAAGCAATAATCATGTATCCATTTGACAGATCATGAATTGTACATTTGTCATCAACAAATTTCACAACCAAGCCAAAATATGGATAATGTAGAAATTGATAAAAGATTTTTCTTGATCCCTGGCACAAACAAAGCATCTGACAAAGTGAAAGAACTACCATCAATAGTAGTTAAAATGATCTTACCAACTCTTGTAACAGGATAAGAGGAGTTGTTGGTGCATGTAACAGTATTCCTTGTAGGGGCAGGCTCGAGTGAAGAGAAGAAACTACGCTGGCATTTCTAGTTCCATAATGGATATCCATCATCATTGTGTTCGAGTACAACATATAAAGAACTCTAAAAAGAGCAATAGCTATGAAGATTCAATTTCTAGAAAATCTCTCGGTTACATAACTGCTTCACGTGGAAGTTATTGCTTTGAGAGGGAGGTGATGTCATAGACACAAAGGAAACGATTCTAAAACCTTAAGTTCTATGAAAATGTTTATATCTCATTATTGGTTCAGAATTTTGAGAAATGGATGGTACCATCACATCCAAAACATCAAAAAACCCTAAGATCCATTGTTTATTTGTCTAATTCTGACATCGGGAGCCCTGATAACCTCAAAAAGCACCAAAGAAAGGGGGCAGCCATAGAAACGGGGGATAGGCCTCTGCAAAACTTTTGCAGAGGCTTATCCCGCGTTTCTATGGCTGTCCCTTTTTTGGTGCTTTGAGGTCATGTAAGGTCATTAATGGTGGAAATAACTATTACTTCTTGTAAATTTTAGGGAAATTGATGAACTATACAACCCAAGCAACTAGATAGGACCATATATGACTATGTGACCATTCTTCTTGAAGAGATATTTTGTAATGTGAAATTATCTTATTGTTAATATACTTTTTCATAATCTTTCTTACACACACTCAATTCCACATTGTTCTATAACATATGTTCACAATCATATGCACTTAATTCAACATGCTATGTGTGCAAAGCAAATCATTTATGGTTATAAACTCATTTTTCCATTAGTAAATTGAGTTGAGCACATAATGAGTTTCATGGACCTTAAATTTGTAATAATAAATTTTCATATCCACTAGAAATAAACTTGCATGAACTCAAAAGCACCAAAAAAGGTCATCCATAGAAACACGCAATAGGTCTCTACAAAAATTTTGCAGAGGCCTATCCCATGTTTCTATGGCTCCTCTTTTTTGCTCCTTTTGAGGCCATGCAAGGTTATTTTTAGTGGATATGAAACTTTATTCTTTAAATTTTTAGGACCACGGAACTTATTTCTAACAAAGTCACTTACTTTGTAGTGATCCATGCATATACGGATTCTACAATGGGAGCCAATATAAACAAACATAGTCACACAAGATAAAATAGTTTATAAAATATAATTTATGATAATATGCTCATGTCTAGAAGTCTCGTTGTGCCTTTGTACCCCACATAAGGTGGAAACTCCCCTTTGAATGCCTCCCATTAAGGTTCTATGGGGAATTTCCATGGCTCAAGAGGGCCTTTATTTTCAGCTTGAATGGCATTCAAATTGGAAAAACTTTTATGCCCCACTTACCTCATGGCCTCAATCACAAAGACCATCTATTACCATAAATGTTCACATATAAACCTCATCTAGCTTAGAAGTTAAGGTTCCGTAGATGTTTGTACTCTCAAAGTGGTTTCTCCTCACAATGGGGGCCTTATAACTTAGAGCAACATGGATCATTTGTGGTTACTTGAGGAGTAAGTATTGAGTATATCTAACATGAATGATCTTTTTGAATTATATACTTTGTAATTTCAAACTTCATAAATGATCATCTATTGAGAAAATTAACCAACAAAATGTCAATTAATGTGAACATGAACATACTCTATATCAAAGTGAAAAAATTGAATAATCAACAAGAGAAATTATAAGTGCACAATTGTAGACTAAATGGATGTGAAAGTAGACATGTTTTCATTACAAATATCAAATCTTACAAAATTTACAAATTATCCATATCAATGATTGTACAACTTGAAGTGCTTGCAAATGCAAGAAATCATCACAAAATTTGTGATGCTCATCCATGGTGTAAAGCATTTCTAGACCAATTCTAGATCAAAAGGATTTTTAGATATCTTAGTAGGAGAGAAGGCATCAGAGACATTTTTTTCTCCTTTCCATACTTAGTTTGGAAGAATGTGAAAAGATCCCTCATGCTAAACAAACCAGTCAGCTAGAAACAAGACATACTTGGTGATGCTCTTGAATGTAACCAAAAGCAAAGACCTCTAGAAAATTTAGAAGGAAAGATGTGTTATTAACTCAAATTGCTCTTCCAAAGACTAATCCATTGAGAAATTTGTAGATTGCTTGGGTAGAAGAATAAGAAATTTGGGAGAAATCCATGATTCAAAGATCGAGGTTGTTTATCTTCTACAATAACAAGCTGAAAGAGAGTGGATCTTGCATGAAAGAGACATCAAGATAATCAACCTCCTTTGAAATTCCCTTCAAATTTCTTTTATTTCTCTCATTTTTTGAAGTTAAACCTCTTTCAAAGAAAAAAAGAAAATCATCACATAGAAAAAGATACATGACAAAAAAAATGCCAAGCTCATTTATAGTTGAATTTTTAAGGAAGTTATCTATGTTATCCACTCTCTTCACAACCTATGACAATACAAAATAAAATATAAGTATTAAAGAACGAAATATTATAAGATGTATAATAAAAACATTTGTAGATTCCTAACATTATGCACTTGTCATTATAGCTTATATTCAAATAGATCATCAAAAATATATTTTCTCCTAGAAAACCTTGTTAGTCTTGAGTTGGATATCTTCACCTAAAAAATTGTTGCAGTCTACATAAACGAAAAGAAACTCCATCATTAAGAAATTATAAATGTTATGGAATGACTAATGCTTTCAAAATTTCATGCAATGTTTAGAATGTACTTGTAAGGGTATGGAATGGTTGTTCTTCAAACTACATAGAAATAAATGTAGCGAAACCACAAACAAAACATATGTAGATAGGTCAAAAACATATTAAATGCCATCAATAGCTCAAAATTTCACAAAAATGCTCGGATCTTCATGCAATTCTTGGAAAGCACCTGTAAGGGTATGATGTGGTTGTTGATCCACCAGAGTAGAAGGAAATATGTCCGTAACAAATAAAAGCATATCTAGATAGGTCAAAGATATATTCAACACTATAAACCATGCAATATTGTAGAGTAATACTTACAACTGATAGAATATCTCATTCTAGTAGAGTTTTCAAGTGTCATTGTTACCATTTCAAGAGATGTTGTGCAATAGCAAACATCCCATTGTCTTTGTGGCCACAATGAAGAACCAAGTTTCCAAGATGTCTAACTTAATGAGGCCCATATCTAGAGGGTTGCATGTACACCCATGCACCTTTGGAGTACTCATGTGTCATTATTGTCCATATTTAGCTTTGATATTGTGACACCTTAATGTGAGAACTTCATCTTTTGGTTGCCATTGAAGTTTAAGGTCTTCAATCTACAACAATAGTTCAATATGGGAGATGCCAATAGATTGGAATACACACACAAGAGCTTCAATGGTGTGCTACAGAAAGAAAGTTGTGGAAAAAATATGTCCTTTTGGGACCTAGTATGAAAATATGAGGTTTAGGAGGGAGATACCTCTTTTCTTGGTATTTTTTTAAAAAGTCATTTTTTTCGGTTCAAATCATGCACGGATTTCGAATTTGTGGTTTAAAAGAGCACTTTTGACCCGAAAAAGTAATGGGGGGTCCATTGTGAGGTGTTATGATGAGCTTTTAAACTTTTTAAAAAATTTGAGTTTTGGGCCCATCCTAGTTACGAGATTCCTTCTATCTCTAGAAGCAGCTCATTAAATAGGGGGGAAACTTGTCCCCTCTCTCCCCCTCAGCCTAGTATTTTATAGGGTATAGACTGTAGCCACCACCCTCTTCTGATTGGTCAATCACTAATCACTCCTTAATCTAAAAGGCCCATTCAGGGTTTTTTCCCCTAATGTTCTCACTTAAATCATGTACATGCCAGTTTTTGTGTTATAGTTCATCAAGGCTCTGTATTATGAGATAGAGATGATTGAACAATATGTAAATAGAATGCCTTATTAAAGCCATTGTGGTGATCTCTTTAGGAGTTGATTCTTCTTGGTGTATGATAGAATGTTTCTATTCATGATTTATAAATAATCAAATAGCATTTATGTTGTATGGAATTACTTCTGTTTAGATTTCATCATTAAAGCTTAGTTTCACTAACCCCAAAACGTTATACACTTTAAATGAAGTTTATAAGTGAAACAAAGTCTATGTCAACACAAATATGTGTCTACATAGTCAACGCTAGAACACATGCATGGGTGTTGCATCCGTAAACTCAGCTTGCTGAGTGATACCTTTGTTGAAATAGAACATACTCCAAAATACCTACTTGCAACACATATCTATATTTGCAAAGTCTAAATTTGATATCGTTTGATACCTTTGCTAAAAATAGAACACATACCAAGTTACTAACACACATAAGCACGTACATGCACACACACATATGTATGTATGTATATATATATATATATATATATATATATATATATATATATATATATATATATATGTGTGTGTGTGTGTATGTATATGTATATATATATATATATATATATATATATATATATATATATATATATATATATATATATATATATGTGTGTGTGTGTGTGTGTGTGTGTGTGTGTGTTGATATATTTAGGTAGTAATGTGTGTGAACACACTAGGACCACCAGGGCACTTTTTTCCCTATTTAGGAGGTTTTTTCTTCCGGCTTGTATATACACCTATTGCCCTAACGTGCTACTTATCTTTGTACATTCTCTAGTAATACATTCAGTATTGTGTGTTGTGCTCCAAGCTTCTTCTTCTTCTTCTTCCTTGTGTTGTTTGCATGCTTTCGCAGACATATAACTCCAATAATTGGTATCAGAGAAGGTCGCCGCTTCATCTAGGGTGTCATCGACACTCCTCCGGTTGTAGTCTCAAAATCGCACGAATTTTGATGACCATACTCAACATGTTTCCGAGATCAAAACAGCTTCACTATGTGGTGCCAAAATCAGGATCTGAGCTTGTTTCGGCCTTCAAATGCATTATCATAGCACTTATGCAGGTTATTTTGTCTTTTTATGCCAAAGGTATATACCAGTTTTGGTTCCCCAGTATAAGCGCCTTGAAGTTTGATACAGGTCTAGCAGAATTCGTCTAGGCAGTTCTATTCAACTTTTTGAGATATAGTCAATTTTTTGCATCAAGGTATTTTAGCCACTGGCCATGGCTGAAAGCAGTGATGTATTCCGTATGTTGGTTGTTGAGGATAAGTTGGATGGTACCAACGACCCCTTATGGGATTATATGATGTGACATGTATTGGTTGCAAAAGGATTGTGGAACATTGTGCAGGGTGTAGAAAAACATCCTATCACACCTGCAATTGTTACAACTGCAGGTATTGAAGCTAATGCAGAAGGTGTCGAAGATGATGATATTCTGCATATTCCTGTTCGTGCTGCGATTCTTGCTGCACCTACTATAGAGCAAATTCGTTGGGATGGCAGAGATGCACAAGCACATGCATTGATAGCTTTGTCTATCAATATGCCATTATTCCTCACATACGCTCTTGCAGAACAGCTAAGGATGCTTGGGATACACTTACCACATTGTACCAAGCTAGGAATGAGGCTCATCTTGCTTACCTCCGAAAACAGTTGGAGAGTGAGCAAATGAATGAAGGTGATTCTATGGACAGTTTTCTAACAAAGATCAAAGACTCGAAGGAATAGTTGAATTCTGCTGATGATAGCTCACTTGTGCATACTGTTCTGAATGTTCTTCCTAATTCATATCAGAGTTTTGCTTCTACTCTTCGATTGATGATGAAAGGAAATCCAAATGCCTTGTCATTTGAGGAGTTAGTCTCCGTTCTGTTGCAGGAAGATCAATCCAGGCAGAACAGGTCCATTATGTGTGTTGCAGATCAAGCTTTCCTGGCTAGTCAGAAGGGCAAAGAAAATGGAGCTCTTCAACTAGTAAGCAGAAATCTGCTAATTCTGCACAATCGAAGAGGGAAGACAAAGATGAAAAGAAATTAAAAAAGCAAAAATTATTTTGCAAGTATTGTAAAAGAAATGATCATATCATAAAGAACTGTACAAAACCGGCGGCTAAAGAGGCAAAGAAGAAAGAGGCTGGAATGGTTGTTGCAGAGGCCTCTACACCAAAAATAGAGTCAGCTAATCTTGTGCAGGAAGAAGAATGGGCATTTACTACTGCTTGCAGTTTTGACCCATCTTCTCTTCACTCGAGCCTTCCCCTACAAGGAATACTGTTACATGCACCAACAACTCCTCTTATGTAGGAACTATTGTTGGTATCTGCGAAATTTCATTTTGTACATTCAAACAGGTAGAAAAAAGTTTATATTTTTTATGATAGAGTTAGTTATTTTTTTAAGCACCTAATAATGGGTTTTTGTTGTTATATATTTTGATAGGTCATTTTGAAGGTTGACTGGTTTCGAGCCGAGTATAAAGGTAGTAATTCCACATTAAGAAAGGAATTATCTGGGTTTTGGGCAACTGATTCTTCCAAGGTAATGCGATCTACTAAAGAACCATATATTCTTCCTAGGCATATTGAACAAGCATTTTTTTATAAAAACCCAGATGCTCATCCTTGGTGGCAAGTCATTCATGTGCAACCTAGAGGTAGGTCATTTTTTGAACAATTTATTGTTAGAGAGATCGAAGAAAGTCCTCTTGATGATTCAGCATCAGATACTGATACATCAACTTCTGAAAGAGAAATTAGAATCATTATATGTGATAATGATAGTAATCTTTTCAATGAAGAGGATAATTCTCTACATGCTAATCCTACTGATGAGGAAGAGGAATTACCAGAAATAGACATTAATCTATCAATAGATGATGTGATTCATGAGAACATAGATTTAACAATAGAAGAAATAAATGAAATCAATAAGGATAATGAAGATGAGACTATATTGATGTCTTACCAAAATGATGGCAATAATGAAAACATATGAGCATATTAGATAGTAAATTCTACTCTAGTTATTGATCAATAACTTGAAGCTTCTGAATGGATATCAGATAATAGATTTTTTTATTAACTTGAATAACGATGAATCCTACTAGAGAGATGAAATCATGTTCTTTTAAGTTAGAACATGAAGCTCGGGGGTATGCCTAATTATTTTATATATAGCTTTATCTTCGAGGAGCAAATTTTTATCATGTATGTATGCATATGCGTGTGTATTCATGTGTATTATATGTATACATATGTTAGTATGCATATATCTATATTTCATGTATATGTATGTGTTTGCATGTGTATGATATATTTATACATGTGTTAGTATGCATGTGTATATATGCATATGCATTTATGTAAAATATTCATGTATTCATGTAATATATGAAAGTGTTTATAATTGTGTACATGTATATATGTATATGTGTCTATGTGTAAATATGTACATGTAAATATGTATGCATGTATATATATGTTTATGTGTGCATGTAGGCATGTATATGTGATGTGTACATGTATATATGTATATATGTCTATGTGTAAATGTGTACATGTAAATATGTATGCATGTATATATATATTTATGTGTGCATTTAGGCATGTATGTGTGATGCATAATATATCTACTCCATTTTATATTTATGTATGTGTATCTACATGATGTGTATATATCTTTATATATATTATGATCCTCGTTGATTTGAGTAGCTATATATAGAGACATGTCTCTAGTAGGACATCGGAGGAATAGATGCAATGTGTACATATACTTCAAACATATGGCTAAAAGGTTGAATTAGAGTTTTTAAATTAGGGGTTTTAAAACCCTAATATCGAAATTAGTGTTTTCAATTTAGGATTTTTGAAATAGGATTTATTTATTTATTTATTTATTTATGTGTATGCATGTGTTGTGTATGCATGTGTATCTATATGTGCATATGCATGTGTTGTGTGTGTGTATATATGCATGTGTATATGTATATATGCATGTAAATATGATTATATGAGTCTATGTGTGTGTACATATGATTATGCATGTGTATGTGTATGTGAGTATGTGTACGTGTATGTGAGTATGTGTATGTGTCTATGTGTATTCATTTTATGTGTGTAAATGCATGCATGTGTATGTGTGTGTAAAAATGTGCATGTATGTGTGTGTATGTATAAATGTGCATGTATGTGTATATGTGTGTAAATGTGCATGTATGATGTATATGTGTGTATGTGTGTATTTGTACCTCTAGTCTCACTCTTCTCTCTCTCTCTCTCTCTCTCTCTCTCTCTCTCTCTCTCTCTCTCTCTCTCTCTCTCTCTCTCTCTCATATACATACATACATACATAAACACACATACTCATATCCACATATATATACATAAAAGCAGTGCATACCGTGCATTATCGCGACGATGAGCCATAAGTGTCTGCATCTCTTTTAGACACCACTTAAGCGACCATCCTGTCCCAAACTCTATCTCAAGTGAACTAAGTACGTATTTTTTATCCCTCTCATCATGCTCACTACAAAAATAAAAAAAAATAATGTAAATAAAACAGAAGATATTTATTTCAATTTATATGTAAAATTTATACTTACTTCCACGGTAAGTGGACAAGGCGCAGGTAAGAGTCGCATAATGCCTGCATTCTTCTCTTGAACTCCAATCCATTCCCTATGTACACAATGTTCCCCTCTGGCTCTACATCGCACTATAGTCCTAAGGTGCCTATGCATGTTCTCATAGGCAACTCTGTTCTACTATCATGATCTGGAGGTGGTATAGGTGTCCTGAAAATAGATAGATAAAAATAAATAAAAATATGTGCTATAATATCATTAAAAAATTTTATGAAAAGAAAACATACCTATGAGCAGATAGCTATCTTTTAGCATGTGGAGCCACAGAAGAGCCCTCCTCTGATCACTGGGTAAGCATCTGGATCGTATAGTCCAGCTCATCATCAGACACCTCTGACTAATCACGCATGATGGCCCCTAGAGTATCAGATGGAACTCTTGCTCTCATAAGACTTTTTATGAGAGTGAGTTTTGCCTTTCTCTCTCTACTAGGATCCATAATACCTAACATATAAAACAAAGTGGGTTAGAAATCAATATATATACGTGTACATATGTATGTGTGTATGCATTAAATATGTGTATGTATGCATGTGTGTGTGTATGTATGTGTGTGTATGTGTGTGTATGTATGTGTGTAGGCATGTGTATGTGTGTTTATGCATCATTATGTGTGTATGTGTGTGTGTAATGTGTGTGTGTAATGTGTGTGTGTAATGTGTGTGTGTATGTGTGTGTGTCTATGTGTATGTGTGTGCATCTGTGTGTGTATGTGTTTATGTGTGTGTATGTGTCTATGTGTGTGTATGTGTCTATGTGTCTATGTGTCTATGTGTCTATGTGTATGCATGTATGTATGCATATGTGTGTGTTGCATTATGTATGTGTATGTATGCATGTAAGTATGTATGTATGCATATGCATATGCATTATGTATGCATATGCATATGCATTATGTATGCATATGCATATGCATTATGTATGCATATGCATATGCATTATGTATGCATATGCATATGCATTATGTATGCATATGTATGCATGTATGTGTATGTGTGTGTATGTCTCTCTATGGGTGTGTGTATGCATATATGTGTGTGTATGTGTGTGTATGTGTGTGTGTATGTGTGTGTGTATGTGTCTGTATGTGTGTATGCATGTGTATGTGTGTGTATGCATCATTATGTGTGTATGTGTCTATGTGTGTATGTGTGTGTGTATATGTGTGTGTATGTGTGTGTGTGTGTCTATGTGTATGTGTGTGTGTCTATGAGTGTGTATGTGTTTATGTGTGTGTATGTGTCTATGTGTGTGTATGTGTCTATGTGTGTATGTGTATGCATGTATGTATGCATATGTGTGTGTATGCATGTGTATGTGTGTGTATGCATCATTATGTGTATATGTGTGTGTGTGTGTATGTGTGTATGTTTGTGTGTGTATATGTGTGTGTGTATGTGTCTACGTGTATGTGTCACTACGCCTCTATGAGTGTGTATGTGTTTATGTGTGTGTATGTGTCTGTGTGTGTATGTGTCTGTGTGTGTATGTGTCTATGTGTGTATGTGTATGCATGTATGTATGCATATGTGTGTATGTGTGTGTATGCATTATGTATGCATATGTGTGTGTATGCATTATGTATGTGTATGTATGCATGTGCATTATGTATGCATGTGCATTATGTATGCATGTGCATTATGTATGCATGTAAGTATGTATGTATGCATATGTATGCATGTATGTGTATGTGTGTGTATGTCTCTCTATGTGTGTGTGTGTATGCATATATGTGTGTGTATATGTGTCTGTATATGTGTCTATATGTGTGTATGCATGTGTATGTGTGTGTATGCATCATTATGTGTGTATGTGTGTGTATGCATCATTATGTGTGTATGTGTGTGTATGCATCATTATGTGTGTATGTGTCTATGTGTGTATGTGTGTGTGTCTATGTGTATGTGTGTGTATCTATGAGTGTGTATGTGTTTATGTGTGTGTATGTGTCTGTGTGTGTGTATGTGTCTATGTGTGTGTGTGTATGCATGTATGTATGCATATGTATGTGTATACATGTGTATGTGTGTGTATGCATGTGTATGTGTGTGTATACATCATTATGTGTGTATGTGTCTATGTGTGTATGTGTGTGTCTATGTGTGTATGTGTGTGTCTATGTGTGTGTATGTGTGTGTGTCTATGTGTATATGTGTGTGTCTATGAGTGTGTATGTTTTTATGTGTGTCTATGTGTTTATGTGTGTGTATGTGTCTATGTGTGTATGTGTATGCATGTATGTATGCATATGTGTGTGTATTCATTATGTATGCATATGTGTGTGTATGCATTATGTATGTGTATGTATGCATGTAAGTATGTATGTATGCATATGCATATGCATTATGTATGCATGTATGTGTATGTGTGTGTATGTCTCTCTATGTGTGTGTGTGTGTAAGCATATATGTGTGTGTATGTCTCTCTATGTGTGTGTGTATGCATATATGTGTGTGTATGTGTCTATGTGTGTATGTGTGTATGTGTGTATGTGTGTATGTGTGTGTGTATATGTGTCTGTATGTGTGTATGCATGTCTATATATGTGTATGCATCGTTATGTGTGTATGTGTCTATGTGTGTATGTGTGTGTGTATATGTGTGTGTATGTGTGTGTGTGTCTATGTGTATGTGTGTGTGTCTATGAGTGTGTATGTGTTTATGTGTGTGTATGTGTCTATGTGTGTGTATGTGTCTATGTGTGTATGTGTATGCATGTATGTATGCATATGTGTGTGTATGCATGTGTATGTGTGTGTATGCATGTGTATGTGTGTGTATGCATCATTATGTGTGTATGTGTCTATGTGTGTATGTTTGTGTGTGTATATGTGTGTGTATGTGTATGTGTCTATGTGTATGTGTCGCTATGCGTCTATGAGTGTGTATGTGTTTATGTGTGTGTATGCGTCTATGTGTGTGTATGTGTCTATGTGTGTATGTGTATGCATGTATGTATGCATATGTGTGTATGTGTGTGTATGCATTATGTATGCATGTGTGTATGCATTATGTATGTGTATCTATGCATGTGCATTATGTATGCATGTAAGTATGTAAGTATGTATGTATGCATATGCATATGCATTATGTGTGCATATGTATGCATGTGTGTGTATGTCTCTCTCTATGTGTGTGTATGCATATATGTGTGGTATATGTGTCTGTATGTGTGTATGCATGTGTATGTGTGTGTATGCATCATTATGTGTGTATATGTCTATGTGTGTATGTGTGTGTGTATATGTGTGTGTATGTGTGTGTATGTGTGTGTATGTGTGTGTGTGTCCATGTGTATGTGTGTGTATCTATGAGTGTGTATGTGTTTATGTGTGTGTATGTGTCTATGTGTGTGTATGTGTCTATGTGTGTATGTGTATGCATGTATGTATGCATATGTATGTGTATGCATGTGTATGTGTGTGTATGCATCATTATGTGTGTATGTGTGTATGTGTGTATGTGTGTATGTGTGTATGTGTGTATGTGTGTATGTGTGTGTATATGTGTGTGTATGTGTGTGTGTCTATGTGTATGTGACGCTATGCATCTATGAGTGTGTATGTGTCTACGTGTGTGTATGTGTCTATGTGTGTATACGTATGCATGTATGTATGCATATGTGTGTGTATGTGTGTGTATGCATTATGTATGCATATGTGTGTGTATGCATTATGTATGTGTATGTATGCATGTGCATTATGTATGCATGTAAGTATGTGTGTATGCATATGCATATGCATTATGTATGGATATGTATGCATGTATGTGTATGTGTGTCTATGTCTCTCTATGTGTGTGTATGCATATATGTGTGTGTATGTGTGTATGTGTGTGTATATGTGTATGTATGTGTGTAAGCATGTGTATATGTGAATGCATCATTATGTGTGTATGTGTCTATGTGTGTGTGTATATGTGTGTGTATGTGTGTGCGCATCTATGTGTATGCGTGTGTGTCTATGAGTGTGTATCTGTTTATGTGTGTGTATGTGTCTATGTGTGTGTATGTCTCTATGTGTGTATGTGTATGCATGTATGTATGCATATGTGTGTGTATGTGTGTGTATGCATTATGTATGCATTATGTATGCATATGTGTGTGTATGCATTATGTATGTGTATGTATGCATGTGCATTATGTATGCATATGTGTGTGTATGCATGTAAGTATGTATGTATGTACGCATATGCATATGCATTATGTATGCATATGTATGCATGTATGTGTATGTGTGTGCATGTCTCTCTATGTGTCTGTGTATGCATATATGTGTGTGCATGTGTGTGTATGTGTGTGTGTGTATGTCTATGTGTATGTGTGTATGTGTGTATGTGTGTATGTGTGTATGTGTGTATGTGTGTATGTGTGTATGTGTGTATGTGTGTATGTGTGTACGTGTGTATGTGTGTGTATGTGTATGTGTATATGTGTGTGCATGTGTATGCATTATGTGTGCATGTGTGTATGCAACATTATGTGTGTATGTGTGTATGTGTGTATATGTGTGCGTATTTGTGTGTGTATGTGTGTGTGTCTATGTGTGTATATGTGTGTGTGTATGCATATGTATGTGTGTGTAAGTTTGTGTGTGTGCGCATACCTGGCTTCAAGGAGATGTGTGTCTCTCACTCTCTCTCTCTCTCTCTCTCTCTCTCTCTCTCTCTCTCTCTCTCTCTCTCTCTCTCTCTCTCTCTCTCTCTCTCTCTCTCTCTCTCTCTCTCTCTCTCTCTCTCTCTCTCTCTCTCTCTCTCTCTCTCTCTCTCTCTCTCTCTCGTGCCCTCTCTCTCTCTCTCATTCTCTTCTTGCTCTCGCATCCAAATCCCGGCACAAATGTGTCGGGAGAAATCAAAAATTTTTTTTAACATTCTAGAGCGTCACTTATGCGATGCTCTGGAACACAGGATGTCGCATATGCAACGCTATTCAATTTGCCAACATCGCAAATAACATTGCTAATTAGCGACGCTATTTGCGACGCACACATTTACCGTCGCATAAGCGACGCAGGCATCGCTTATGCGACGAAAGCCCGTAAAAAAAATATATCCAAAAACAGCACCGTCGCTTATGCGACGCTAGTGTCACATAAGCGACGGTGCTCGTTTTTTTTCAATTCGGGGGCGTCGCTACGCCCCCCTATTTCTTGTAGTGTATAATGAAGAATGGTACTTCGTATTTATGTGACTTGCCTCCTGGCAAGAAGGCCATTGGCACTAAGTGGTTATACAAGCTGAAGCATAAACCGGATGTTACAGTTGACAGGTATAAGGCTATGCTTGTTGCAAAGGGTTATGCATAGGAAAGAGGCATTTATTTTGATGAGACCTTTGCACCTACATGTCATATGACTACTGTTCAGAGCATCTGCGCACTTGCAGCTCATCATGATTGGAATGTACATCAGTTGGACATTAAAACAACATTTCTGAATGGTGACTTGCATGAAGAAGTGTATGTTTTTCAGCCCCATGGCTTTGTGCAGAAAGGGCATGAAATCCAGGTGTGCAGGTTAAAGAAGGCATTATATGGTTTAAAGCAAGCACCACGTGCTTGGTATGAGAAGATACATGCCTATCTGATTGCACATGGTTTTGAGAACAGTCCAACTGAAAGCACCTTATATGTTAAGCGTGCTAATGATGTGCTTCTGATCATTGTTGTCTATGTTGATGACATGCTGCTCACTAGTCCTATTGAGAAGCATACTGCTGATTTTAAGGTTGATTTGCATGCCTCATTTGAGATGTCTGATTTGGGGCATTTGCATCACTATTTGGGCATTCAGTTTATGCAAGTTGATGGTGGAATGGCTTTGTGTCAAACGAAATATATTGACACATTATTGCAGCGTTTTGGCCTTGAAGACTGTAAGCCTATTGCCACTCCTATGGAGGCAGGTTTAGAATTGAGTCTTCATGATGTTGGAGATGCATTTGATGTTGTTCTCTATCAACACACTATTGGATGCTTGATTTACTTATGCATTACTTGGCCATATATTTAGTTTGCTATCACAAAGATGAGCAGGTTTATGCATTGCCCAGGAGTCAAGCATTGGCAGGCAGTTAAGCGCATCTTTCGCTATTTGAGTGGTACTCAGCTACTTGGGTTGTTTTATCCCAAAGGGGAATCACTACTGTCAGATTTGCATGCTTTTTCTGACTCTGATTGGGCTGGTTGCTATGACACTTGTGTGTCCAATAGTGGCTTTTGCTTCATGATTGGTAGCTCATGTATATCTTGGTTGAGCAAGAAGCAGCCTACTGTGGTCACTTCCAGTTGTGAGGCTAAGTATAGGGCAGCTTTCACAGCGATTGTTGAGTGTGTGTGGCTTAGATGCCTTATGGCTGATTTGGATGTTGGTCAGACTTCTGCCACCACCATCTTCACTGACAGTCAGAGCACATTAGCAGTTGCGAGGAACTATGTGTTCCATGCTCACACTAAGCACATTGAGGTGCATTATCACTATGTCAAGGAGAGGTTCTCTGCTGGGGAGATAAGCTTGGCATATGTGCCCATGCAGGAGAACATTGCAGAACTTTTCACGAAGGCTCTGCCTAGGGAGAAGTTTGAAGCTTTCCGCAAAGATTTGGGCTTACTTCCTTTTGTGGAGTGATTTCCACATAGCTTGGCACTTCCTTATACATGAGTGTCAGCTCCTTGTTCACCGCATCACTCCCAAAAGGGATTTGTTGATATATTTAGGTAGTGATGTGTGTGAACACACTACGATTGTCGGAACACTTTTTTCCCTCTTTAGGAGGTTTTTTTCCCTCGGCTTGTGTATACGCCTATTGCCCTAATGGGCTACTTATCTTTGTACATTCTCTAGTAATACACTCAGTATTGTGTGTTGTGCTCCAAGCTTCTTCTTCTTCCTTGTGCTGTTCACGTGCTTCCGTAGACATCTAACTCCAACAAGTAAAAGTTGGTAACTTTTGTGGAAAGCCTTTGCTTTCAATATCAGAAATTGTGGTCTACAATGACCCTTATTCTAACCACTACTTTTCTAATTGTTTCTAACAATAAAACCTTCTATGAGGGTTATTTACAAACTAGATTAAAAGTCGAATTATTGATGTCCTCCCTTAAGTCGGATTGTTGATTTCCACCCTTTCACGCCTTTCATGCCCTCACGAACCTTTAGTTGCTATATCAAAAACACCAAAACACATTAATACATTAATAAATTAACACTCCGACAATGCCTTGTTCAACACATTCCATAATTTATAACATGCCCCTCAATTGAAAAAGGAACTGACCTCAGTTGATAAAATAAAAATAAACATGGATGGCCAATCACATGTTCCATCACTGGACGAAAATAAGCATGTTCCATGTAAAAAAAACATGCATGGAAATGTTCATGGAGGAATTACATTAATGTGTTTGTGTATGATATACAAAAATTAAGTGGTTGTAATGAGGTGTTAACTGTATTTTATGTATCCATTGACATTCTTCAATAGAGTGATTTTTGTACTTAACTAAATATCGATGATATTGAGTACTTGTTCATGTAGTAGTGACATCATGATCAATTATTTTCTCAAGAACCAAGATTTCAGATTGTTCTTCAATTAAAGGAGGGTCATCAAGAAGTGGAGTGAGTGGTAAAGTTCCTTTAAATGGTTTAAGTAAACTAATATGAAAAGAGTTATGTATATTCCAATGAGATGTTATATTTAATCTAAATGAGTTATCATTAATTTTTTGTATAATGCCAAATGGTCCATAATAGCGTGATGCAAGTTTAATTTTAGGATGTTGTTTTGACATACCTGTGTAGATAGGTAATCGGTTTTTCCCAGTTGTGTTTCCTAACCAAAACTTATCCAAATTAAGTGATTTATAGCTTTTTAGAAATTTCTATTTGTCTGATTTCATGGAACAAAGCCACATCTTTGTTTGAGTTTTGAATTGAGAATACCAAGAAATCTTAGGTTTAGTTGTTTGTCCAAGTGCTCCACCTAGAAGGGCTCACTACACGATTCTTGTTGTGGATAACAGGACTCATTCTCCACAAATGAGTCTTAAGTAGGTGAATTCCATCCCTACTTATTGGAACCATTTTGAAACTCTTTTCTTAAATAGTTTCTTTTTGAGAATGAAGTGGAGAGAAACTAGAATGAAATGGATAGGATTACAATGAAGGGAATCAAAATCAAAATCCCAAATAGCAGTTTCCAAGATTCACATCGCTTTTTGCAGAACTACTTATTGTTTAGCTTTCCGTATTTTTAATTTCCCATATGGCATAGCTAATATCCATTGATCTTATAATTTACATTTATCTGATTTTGACAAGTGGCATATTTGTTTTCACATTGAGAGTGCTTTTCACTTCGAAATTCTAAACTTAGGGTTTTGCTCTTGACCCTTGATTTATTGTCAAACACATAATTGTTATATTCCATTGGAAAGATCTTGATGAGTACTTTCACAATATGCAATAAAAATTTTGCTAAATATTTTGACCATTTTGACATGTTTGACTAGCCAACCTGACCAAATTTGACCATCTATTCACCATCCAATTTTTTTGTTGATTTTATCTTGCAAGTGAGGTCCCATAGATGAAGGTTTCCCCATAACATTATTTTTCTAGCATTGCGATTGGAACTACTATGAAGTTTGCCCAAGTATTGGCAATCAAAATACTTTAGATGATGTCATTTATGAGAACACGGATTTAACCATAGACAAAATAATAGAAATCAGTAACGATAATGAAGATGAGACTATATTGATGTCTTACCAAAATGATGGCAATAATGAAAACACATGAGTAGAATAGATAGTAGATCCTACTCTAGTTATCGATCGTTAACTTGAATCATTTGAATGGGTATCAGACAATAGGTTCTCCTTTATTCAACAAGAATATAGGTGAATCCCACCACAGATGATGAAAACATGTTCTTTCCCCACGATACAGGATACCTCTTCTAGACGATACGATACTTCTTGGCTCGTGATACACAATACCTCTCGAGGGCGATACCAGTTCCCCATTATACACAATACCTCTTTTAGACAATATGATACTTCTTGGCTCACAATACATGATACCTCTCGAGGATGATACCGCTTCCCCACGATACACGTTGCCTCTTTTAGATGATACAATGCTTCTTAGCTTGCAATACACGATACAATTCAGGGATGATACTCGATATCTCAATCACACGATACACGATACCTATGTTACGCAATACATGATAGCTCAGGGCAGACTATACGCGATACCTTGCCAAGGTGATACACAATACCGCTGTTGTGATACAATACTACTTGACTCATGATACATGATACCACTTTGGAATGATACACGATACTGTGGTGTACAATACGTGATACCAACCTTACACAATATGATACTTGCCTACTGGCGATACACAATATGACTTTTGGGATGATACATGATACACATTTTATGTGATACACGATACCTATACTTGATAATACACGATACTTATTCAATATCGTGATACTCAAGGAGGCAATACACGATACTTGGCGAGTATTGTGATACAAGGGAATTCTGGTATTGTGATACTTGAACTCTATCGATCATGATACTTCAACCAAATGTAGTCTAAATTTCATTTTTTTAGTGCAAAGTGCTCCTTACACACTCCTCTTCTCCTTCAACCCATTGTCGTTGACAAATCTCACTCTAAACCCTTTATGCTACCCCGAGATACTCATTCTGCTCCATGTCACATCTCTAAGTGTTTAATGAATTTTCCAAGTGATGAGCAATCAAGTCCTCACCTCAACCAGTCACCCTTCCAAAGTTGGTCATCAACTGCTAGCCACACATAAGCTCTACTGCAATACACAGTCGGCATATTGGTCACTACTCGCCATGATACAGATGTTCAAAGCAAATGACTTCCCATTGAACTAAGTCATGTAATTTAGGCATTTGAAGTGCCTTAAGTCTGAACTAAAAAGAACAATTGTTTTGGGATTTTTTGGTGGTAACTTATCTATCCTAACCCTCAATTTTGTTCCACTCCTAACTCCTAACTCCTAACTCTCTCTCACTCCCTCACTCCTAACCCTACAATCTCATTACACACACCGCTAAAGTGTGAAGTAACAAGTGCAAAAGTTTTTTAGAGACTTGCCACTCACTAAAATTACCTCTACTCACAGGATATGTTCACTCTGTAGCTATCACCATCATGTAGGCACCTTGATTGGACTAGTTCCCTTGCAACAACACCAAAAACATGTGTACCTAAGTTGTAGAGTCTTAATGACTTGTGTCAACTAAGACTATACCTCAATCGTCCCACAAGTGCATATAGTGATGGATTAATACACATTTAATTATCAATCCATGAAATTAGACATATCAAGTGTATGAAGACATGTGCACACATGATGATAAGTGATGTGACAATGCTACAATGCATGCAACTCAGTTCAGATACCTCTTCTACTCCTTAATCCTTTGAAAATGCATGCCACAATACTTGTAATAGTAGTAAATACAAATTCAAATTTTTCTCTCAGCTACAAATTTCGAATATCATCAACAGTGGTTCTTTCAAAGATCTCGATGAGACACATCTACTGATGGTATTTTCAATCAAATCGGACAAATGTGCTCCAAATTATGGGCAAAATAGTTATCAATAGGAAACACTACTTTAGCTCTACAACTCACCAAGCTTCACACATGCACTACAGTCATGAAAACAAGAGGGGACGGGGTAGACAACACTTCTAAACACACATTTCAAGCATCAAACACACACTCAAGCTCTTGGAGAAGAAGATACTTAGCAGACAAGAGGCAAATTCAAAATTTCAAGTTGTTTACACATAATGGCCAAATGTTTTTACAAAGAGTCATCAAGTGACTTATATACATGTGCCCTAAAAATGGTCCTTTCACACAAGAGACTGACAATTTTATTGAGAAATAATGACTTCCTACTATTCTACAAGGCTTATGTGACAATATTTGGGATTCATGCATCTAGAACACTCCTCTAGTGCATTTACATGGCTCTTGATGTCTCTCATAGAAATTTGAAGAAGAAAAATTATGCCTAAATTTGAAAAAAAAAATTGGGGCATGCTTTTCTTTGTTTCTTCCTCTGCAACACTTAGCCTTCATGGATGTCTCTTATGAGGAAGCTGACTTTGCTCATGAGTCATGGAGGAGCAAAATTCGACGAACCTCTTCCCAAGTCAGAACTTGACCTCTGTTATACAGAGTGGTCATAAATGTTTCATAGAACCTAGGAAGCTTGTTGAGCAATCTTATAGCCATGTCTTCACTTGAAATTTGTTTTTCACAAAGTGCTACCTTGTGTTGATAATCTTCGAATTGGGCTATCACTTTGTGATGGTGTCTTGTTGATGTATAGTGAGATTGTGAAACTCGGCCTCTAGAGTATAGATCTTAGAAGGTGTTTTATCCTCATATAGATTTGCTAGAGTATTGCAAGCTTCTTTTGAAGTCTTATAGGCAGTGATATGACCCTTTGTCAATTCATCACATGCAAGGAGAAGTTGGCCAATGTTGGTGTGTGTTAGCCTAAAATGAACCCCTTGTAGAATACAAAGTGAATATGCAAAGGGGTACTTAAGTATGGATAGTGCCAAATGATCCATAATTGGATTGCTAAAACCCTTGGGAGAATACAAGTGATGTCAAATGCCATGCTTGTAAGAAAATACAAAATAGCCCCTTTATGAAGGAGTTTAATGATAGAAAAATAGGTGAAAATACCTTAGAAACAAATATTAAATAAGGAATGATGGAAACTTTTGTTCATGAAGTCCATCCATCGATCTTTGCTAGACGTGGGCCTTTAATGAAGTAACTCCCATGAGAACGAGATATTGCAATCTACGTTAGGATGATGGAGGCAAGGGCAATGAGCTCTAGAGAGAGGACATCATCAATGATGTCATAGAAATAGATTTGAATTTTGGTCAAGACAAAATTTGTGGACAATAAATGTTCTACTATTTTCGCATCAAGTGATATTAAAGCTAATCAATCTATCAAGACCACATGTATCCTGCCACGTGTGCAGAGCTATGTTGCTTCTTATCTGTCTAATGCTCTATCCGCCCACATTCGCTGTCTATGGCAAGTAGAAATTGGCACTATTTTCTCGCGAACCTTGTTCAATGGGGCTCCATAGGCTTGTCATCACCTACTACCGGACGTAGAAGTTGAGAGAATGGAGTGGCACGGCAGAGAGGAAACAGTGCATGCTTTCTCTCCTTCTTCAAATTTGACTCTCTATCACTCTCTCAACCCCTTGTAGCACGTGTGGGTTCCTATAGATATTTAGAAGGATTGGCTGCAACAGAGAGTACCTGATGCTCTAGAGTTTTAGAGACTGCAAGATAATATTGTTCCTCACCACTAGATGGAGATTTTCAGGTGGTAAAAGGGTGAAAAAGATGGATTATAGGCCAGAGAGTGCTTATGTACTAGAGACTACACATACACTTTGTGGATGAGCATGAAGAGACAAGCATTGTGGCAGAAGCACAACGAGAGCAAAGCTTAACCATGCATATATTCTCTACCAAAATGAGTTACATGCCTTTGGTGCTCTCTCTCTCTCTCTCTCTCTCTCTCTCTCTCTCTCTCTCTCTCTCTCTCTCTCTCTCTCTCTCTCTCTCTCTCTCTCTTTGTCAGAGAGGCGATGTAGATTGTGTTGTTGCTTTCACAGAAGCGAGAAGTGTTGCTCCTTCTGTATTACAAGAGATAACACTAGATGTAGGTGTCTTATAGGAAGCCACCAATTCCAACGCAGCCCACGTAAAAAGGATTGAGTGCAGGAAGCTGTGTCGTACAGGAATCTTTGGATGTCGAACAACGAAAACTTCCTCTCAATCTATGATGGCACCCTACTCACACTTCTCGCTTTTGTCAATTGAACATCTGTCTCTTCGAGTGAATGGGGATACAGATTACTTGTTTTTTCCTCGGTTCTTCCTTTCTCATGCAGCCGTCCCCATTGCCCATTGAAATAGAGACGAATGGAAGTTTCCAATCAGAGTAGTAGCATGAGTTAGAGAGAGATAGTTCACCATTGCAAGAATGAATAGTCGACAGGAAACGAAGTTCCTCCTCTCCCCCTTCTCTCTGTCAAATGCAACAAAGAGTACAAGGACTTCAACAATGGACAGTGACCACACTCCTATTTTGGAGGGAATTCCAACTTCTCATTGCTGAAGTTGCATCTGTCAAGTTGAGCCACAATAGTCACATTGATCACACACACCAATAGAGGAGGAAAATATACATGTGGCATATCAGATAGTGCTTATTAGCACTTGAGCTATATGGAAAGATACAATTAATGGCAAAAAAGGAAGACCAAGTGGTTTGTAAACACTTCCAACATTCAAAATATAATCAATACCATAACTAAGAGTGTTTAGAAACACTTTAAAAAATGTGACATCTTATACAATTCATCAAAATGTCACCAGATGAACAGAGAATGTTTAGAATGAAGGGTGGGAAAATGGGTGTAAAGGGTGAGATAATGGATGAAAGAAAGGGTGGAGGTTGTGCAAATGGAAAAAATGAAGCCCAATAAGAGCATAAAATGATGGCAAAAAAACACTTGTTACAATGAGGAGAGCTGCATCACCAAACTCAAGCACCACCACCACCAAAATCTCCACAATCACCTCCAAAATGACAACCAAGACCTCTACCTAACGCTCTGATACCATGTAGAGAGTACACACACAGAAGCAAAATGAAAAGAAGAGTGTACTCACAAAAAAAAGAGTGTGAGGGACTCAAAGTGAGTAGACCAGAAATGGATAAACTCACATAGATTAGAAATGAGTTTGCCAAGAGCATGGAGTAGGCTCCTCAAGCTTCTAATCAAGTACAAATGGGGGAAGAGGCCCTCCTTATATAGTTTTGGGAGGGGCTCCAAAGTACATCTCATGTGGGATAATTCCTCTGAAAGGAGAATGAATACAATGGTAGAAGAAAATGGCAAGGTACCTAAATACAAAAGAGATACAATATAAAATGGAAATGAACTGAAAATGGTGTGCCTCCTAGATACAAAATGCAAATGCACTCATGCGGATACAAATGCAGATGATGTAGGAGCAATCATGTCATCAACATAACTAGCATATGTGCCTCATTAGCAGAGGAGTTAAAGGCACATCTTATTCCAACAAAGGTACATATGATAGGCATTGGAGGCAACATCATTGAGTGTCTAGGTGAAACTTTCATGTCTTTACATTTTGAAAACAATGCCACACAACAAAGACACCTAGTTTGCAAGGACTCGGATCTTCCAGAAGAAGAAGAATAGTTTAAGGATAGGACTTGATTTTCAAATTGAAGTCACTATCCACCTTGCCCAAGGATACATATCCGCAAAGATCAATCATAGCAAAGTCTTTAGTCTTTTAGATGAGAAAACTCTAAAAACAGTAGGGGAAGAAAACCATAGGATAACAAGTCTAGGTGACCTAGTTAAAGAATTTCTAGCAAATCCCTTGTCCATTGATTTCACTATTTCCCATAAACCTACACAATGTCCTAAATTGCATGATCAGTCTATCATTTCTTCTCAAGAGAGTGAGCCTGAGCAATTTAGTGAGGCCAGTCTGTGTAAAGAAGCTTGTGAGATGATCACACCATCTACAATCTCACCAGCAACCAGGACATAGCGATGCCAAAGCATAAAGCAAGTATGGATTCGTAAGGATCAACTACAACAATGTGAATGCAAAAGGAATTTGATAACACATCAACACCCCAAGAGGCAAGAAAACTGCATAGGTCCAAAACTATGGTAGAATGAATCTTGGTTCTTATAAGTGTGGGTACCTACGTGATTAGCAGAAGCTCAATGATCATGAAAAAAAATCTCATTATGGGAAAAAATAAACCCTGCATGGGCCTTGTAAGGATTCCTAATTTTAAGGGATTAAGCTTAATCTTGTTATTGCTTGAGGGAACAAAGTGCATTTAATAGAGCACTTTTTAGTAGGCTGGACTAGGCTTTTTTTATGCCCAACTAAGGTCATCTCTCTCTTCTGTAAAAGAAAGAGAGAGAGAGAGAGAGACTCCACTTTACACATCATAAAATCAGTCCATATTTGTGAATAAAAAAATGACTTTTTCTTTGAAAAGTCACATATTTAGTTATTGCTTACTAAAAAGGGCCCATTTCTTAATATACATGTGAGAAGTTACTTTTTTTTATGGATTTTTTAATAAAATCACTCAAAATAGTTCCTCTTTCGAACTCCCTCCAAAAGTAAAGTGCCACATCATCAAAGTTGTAACTTTCCTTACCTCAAAAAATGAGTTTTTCAAATTTTAATCATTTTCACTCACATAGAATGGAAAACCTCACCCTGACCCATGCACATATCAAAAAAGGACTTTTCTCTATGTATAGATAGTTCTTAGTCCATTATACATGTTATTTTGATTCTCTTCTCTCTTTCTCTCTGTTACCATCTGAATTCTTATAGCCATGGGGTACTCCAACACTTTTCGCCAAGGAGAAGATGTAACAGTAATGGAATCACTCACAAGGAATATTTTTTGCCATGAGATGACAATATTCATGTCCAAGTAAGTGGTTCATTCTTTCCTTGTAATCCAAGATCTACTGTTCATTTTACTTTCGAGTATTCACCTACTATTTTTTAGAAGGAAAAACACACAATACCATCATTGGAAGCTCTTTCATGTGGAGTGGGAGGACATAGACATCAAATTCTTCTAATGAAGTATATATTTTTCTTGATTCTCATATTTGTAAAAGAATTAAACTAATATTTCCCTTGCATAGGTAATTCATCTAAGAAATAAGTGCTTCATCAACACCAAAGAAGCACTCTAAATTTTTTAATAGTTTCTCTTACTTCTCCTTCTTTTCAAAAGAATGACACCAATATTACATAGTATGGATAGGCAAATGTGTGTGAAAAATTTCTCCATGCTTATAGAAGCTATTCATTAGGAGGATGAATTATAAAGAGGACATGATTGATATTTCTACAGAATACTTACACATAAAAGAAAATATGCCTAACTATGTTTCGCATGCAAACATGTCTAAGGATTCAATGAAGAAATCATATCCTTAGCTTATGAAGAACTCATATACATATGCTTCTGTTTGTACAAAACAAAAAAAAAAAAAAAAAAAAAAAAAATCTATAGAGGCTTCAAAAATCAATGTTTTTCTTCTAGAGTAAAAGCTACCTCTACTAATTTTCTTTTCACATCCCTTTTTAATTTGATTTTATATATGTTTATCTTTTTGGTACATTTGTGGTGATAGACTCAAATTCATATTAAAGATACTAATCATCAATGACTTGGAATAGTGAAAGGTAAAGTATAGTCTACATTCAGATGTCGTTTGTTTCTTTAGGTTGTGCTCATTTTATTCATTGAAATATTACATGTTGTATTGTCATATGGAGAATTTTGATGCATCGATTTTTATCAGTCAATATTGATGGAGAGTGTTAATCTCCAGAAGAAAAAGTTATCCTTGAAGTTAGAGCACCTCTATATCAAGAATAACTTAAAACCTTCACCAATTTGGAGGATCAATACTCAATTTCCAAAATCTTGAACAAACTGTGAAGAAGGTGACTACACAGAAAGTTTGCTGCACATAACTCACTCATTGACTTATCAAATGTGTAAATTTTTTTATAAAACTTTGCGCAATGTGTTGCCTATAGTTTGCACACCTCCTCCAAGTTAAATCATTCCAAAATATTCAGTAGATCTTGAGAAATGATCTTAACAAGTCACCTATGTCTAAAATTGTAGTTATTTATAGTCAACTTTGACACCTGCAACTTCTAAAGCTTGGTTCTTCCAAATTAGAACCCGTTTGATCAAATGCTTTTAGCCATAGGTAGGTTACCTTCCAACTTAAAAAATGAGCACTTGCTTGCTCAAAACTTTACACTGTGGAAGGAGAACTAACCAAAACATTAGCATCGAATTTTGCACCTCCTGCAACTTCTCTTCTTTACATTTACACATGTAAATGTTCCTACACTCAATTCTCTCAGTCTGATCACAATTAGAAGCTGAAAATTTGTACAAAGGTCAATCAACTATAGACTTAGACTTGTACAAAATCATTTCACAAAAGACTCAACACAGAAGGAGAAGTCTCAGAAATATCGGGTGCAGCTTTTCTTCATTTATGGAGAACTTTACATCTGAGTGATGATCACTTCTAAAGTGTCTAATGACTCATACAACTTCTAATTTCTCTATTCACATGCTCTCTCATATTTTCCCCAACATTTTTCCTTGTATATATAGGCAAATATGTACAAGCTCATAAATATACAAAAGTATAAGTGAGTTAACTCTAAGTTAATGTACATATGTATACATATCTTCATTCTCTGGACATATACTTTCTTCATGTTTCATGACTTGATCTTTTCTTCAGTCCTTGACTTCAAACCTTCATCAAAACTTCAATTGTTGATTGTCTTGCACCAACAGCTCCCCCTCAATCATCAATTGAGGTTTTCTCTATCTTCTTTATTCCTGCCATGTCTTTGAATCTCTGTAGCTTTGGTCCATCCAAGCTTTTGGTTAGCATATCAGCTATATGATCTTTTGTTGAAGTATGTATAACTTCAATCTCCTTATCCATCACCTTCTCTCTTAGAAAATGATATTGAATCTCAATGTGTTTAGTCCTGGCATGAAACGCAGGATTAGCAGCTAAATACAATGAACTCGTGTTATCTCCATGAATAGTGGGTGTACTCTGAATGATGTCAAAACTCTTCATAAGAGTCTTAAGCCATATCACTTCCTTTGCAGGTTCAACCATACCTTTTTACTTAGCCTCTATGGATGATAAAGTAATTGTGTGTTGCTTCTTTGAACACCATGAAATTAACTTATCTCCCACATAACACAAGTATCCATAAGTTGATCTCCTATCATCAGGATTACCTGCCCAATTTGTATCACTATATATCTTGATGTTTGTATCTGATGTAAAACCATAATACAAACCTTCTTTGAGTGTACCCTTAATATACCTCAACACTCTTTGTCTTGCAATCCAATGTTCTTTCCTAGGACAATGCATGAATTGAGATAATACTCCAACTGCATATGACAAGTCAGGCCTAGTTAATGTAGCATAGATCAGACTACCAACCAAACTTTGATATAGCTTCATGTCCTTGAATTCTTCTCCTCCATATCTGCTCAATTTATGATTCACCTCCATTGGAGTAGGTGCTACCCTGCAATTATCCATTTTAAACTTGATCAACAAGTGTTTCAAATACCTTTCTTGAGTTACATACACTCCATGTTGAGTGTATGAGATCTCCATGCCCAAGAAATATGACAAGTCTCCCAAGTCACTAATCTTTAACTCTTTCTCCATTTGCTTCTTTCGGCTTTGAATTCCTTTCTCATCTGTACCTCTAAGAATTATATCATCAACATATATGCACATATAAATGAACTCTTGAGCTTACATACATGATCTGGATACCTTTCATTTCTGAATCCTTGTGGTTGCTCCATGAAAACATAATCTGAAATGTAACCATTTAAAAAAGCATTCTTCACATCTAATTGACATAATTTCCAACCTTTTCATGTAGCAATGGCTATGAGTGTCCTGATAGTTGTCATTTTTGCCACATGACTATAAGTCTCATCATAATCTATACCATATGTCTGAGCAAACCCTTTCACAACAAGTCTAGCTTTATACCTAGACACACTTCCATATGCAAACCTCTTTGTCTTGTAGACCCATTTGCATCCAATGATCTTCTGACTATTTGGTTTAGGAACCAAATCCCATATTTTCATCAATGCATCATACTCTTCCTGCATAGCTTTCTCCCAATTTTCCTTACCTTTTGCCTCTTCATATGTAGAGGGGTCTTCATCTACCTTTATCATATAAGCATAATCTTTGGTAGCCAAAAAAGAAGTGTCATAGCTATACCTTGTAGGTTTCCATTTGTGTATTGATGACCTTCTTAGTTCTCCACTTCTTGAGGTTTCTGGATCATCACACTCTGGATCAAACCTTGGCACTTCTTCAACTTCAACCTGTACTTCATTGTTCTCCTCTTCATCAAATATCTGAACCTTTGATTTACCTTTCTTTTGATTCACAACTTCTTCATCACCTGCATAAATATTGATTGTACCTCCATACCAAGTACCTTGCTCATCAAATGTAACATCCTTTAATACAAGGAATTGTTTTGTAGATGGACCCCACAACCTATATCCCATCTACTTATCATCATATCCAATGAACACATACTTTTCAGCTTTAGGTTCCAATTTGTGCCTTAATTGAGATGGAACACACGCATATGCCAAACATCCAAATACTTTGCAATGATCTAGAGTAGGTCTCTTACCCCACCATTCCTCATATGGTGTCATACCCTTCAAAGCTTTACATGGTAATCTATTGACCAAATATGTGGCTGTATTTACAGCCTCTGCCCACAAATAATTTGGGCAATTTTTCTCCATCATCATGGATCTTGCAAACTCAACAAGAGTTCTATTCCTCCTTTCTGCTACACCATTTTGTTGAGGAGAATACTTGCAAGTAATTTCCCTTTTTATACCTGCATTCCACAAGTAATCACTGAACTCAATAGAGAAATACTCTCCCCCTCCATCTGACCTTAGTCTCTTCAATTTTTGACTTGTAATTCTCTCTCCATACACATGATAATGTTTGAATGTATTGAATACCTCTTACTTATCTTTGATCACATTGATAGTGATCCATCTGGTAGCATCATCAACATAAATCACATAATACCTTGAACCATTGATACTAAAATCCTTTGATGGTCCCCACACATCTGTGTGTACCAACTCAAGCTTCTCTGAATACATAAAACCATGTTTGGAATAAGACTGCTTATGAGCCTTACCTAATTGACATGCCTCACTGATGGAGTTAGATGTCTGCGGAAGCACGCGAACAACACAAGGAAGAAGAAGAAGCTCGGAGCACAAACACACAATACTGAATGTATTATTAGAGAATGTACAAAGATAAGTAGCCCATTAGGGCAATAGGCGTATATACAAGCCGAGGGAAAAAAACCTCCTAAAGAGGGAAAAAAGTGCCCCGGCGGTCCTAGAGTGTTCACACACATCACTACCTAAATATATCAACAAATCCCCCCTCGGAGTGATGCGGTGAACAAGTAGCTAGCACTCATGTATAAGGAAGTGCCAAGCTATGTGGAAATCACTCCACAAAAGGAAGTAAGCCCAAAGCTTTGCAGAAAGCTTCAAACTTCTCCCTAGGCAGAGCCTTCGTGAAAAGGTCTGTAATGTTCTCCTGTGTGGGCACATATGCCAAGCTGATCTCCCCAGCAGAGAACCTCTCCCTGACATAGTGATAATGCACCTCAATATGCTTAGTGCAAGCATGGAACACAGGGTTCCTCGCAACTACCAATGCACTCTGATTGTCAGTGAAGATGGTGGTGGCAGAAGACTGGCCAACACCCAAATCAACCATAAGGCGTCTGAACCACACACACTCAACAGTCGCTGTGAAAGCTGCCCTATACTCAGCCTCACAACTGGAAGTGGCCACAATAGGCTACTTCTTGCTCAACCAAGATATACATGAGCTACCAAGCATGAAGCAAAAACCAGTGGTGGACACATGAGTGTCATAGCAACCAGCCCAATCTGAGTCAGAAAAAGCATGCAAATTTGGCGGTAGTGATCCCCCCTTGGGATAAAACAACCCAAGTAGCCGAGTACCACTCAAGTAGCGAAAGATGCGCTTAACCGCCTTCCAATGCGTGACTCCTGGGCAATGCATAAACCTGCTCATCTGTGAGATAGCAAACTGAATATCTCATCGAGTAATGCATAAGTAAATCAAGCATCCAACAGCCTATTGATAGAGAACAGCATCAAATGCATCTCCAACATCATGAAGACTCAATCATAAACCTGTCTCCATAGGAGTGGCAATAGGCTTACAGTCTTCAAGGCCAAAACACTGCAATAATGTGTCAATATATTTCGTTTGACACAAAGCCATTCCACCATCAACATGCATAAACTGAATGCCCAAATAGTGATGCAAATGCCCCAAATCAGACATCTCAAATGAGGCATGCAAATCAGCCTTAAAATCAACAATATGCTTCTCAATAGGACCAGTGAGTAGCATGTCGTCAACATAGACAACAATGATCAGAAGCACATCATTAGCACACTTAACATATAAGGTGCTTTCAATTGGACTATTCTCAAAACCATGTGCAACCAGATAGGCATGTATCTTCTCATACCAAGCACGTGGTGCTTGCTTTAAACCATATAATGCCTTCTTTAACCTGCACACCTGGTTTTCATGCCCTTCCTGCACAAAGTCACGGGGCTGAAAAACATACACTTCTTCATGCAAGTCACCATTCAGAAATGTTGTTTTAATGTCCAACTGATGTACATTCCAACCATGATGGGCTGCAAGTGCACAAATGCTCCGAACAGTAGTCATACGGCATGCAAGTCACCATTCAGAAATGTTGTTTTAATGTCCAACTGATGTACATTCCAACCATGATGGGCTACAAGTGCACAAATGCTCCGAACAGTAGTCATACGGCATACACTTCTTCATGAACAGTAGTCATATGACATACACTTCTTCATGCAAGTCACCATTCAGAAATGTTGTTTTAATGTCCAACTGATGTACATTCCAACCATGATGGGCTGCAAGTGCACAAATGCTCCGAACAGTAGTCATACGGCATGTAGGTGCAAAGGTCTCATCAAAATCAATGCCTCTATCTTGCGCATAACCCTTTGCAACAAGCCTAGCCTTATACCTGTCAACTGTACCATCAGGTTTACGCTTCAGCTTGTATACCCACTTAGTGCCAATGGGCTTCTTGCCAGGAGCCAAGTCACATAAAGACCATGTACCATTCTTCATTATAGCATCATATTCAGATTGCATAGCAGCCATCCAATTTTTTGAATTCTATGCTTCATCAAAAGAAACAGGCTCATTCTCATCACAAAGACTAGACGCAGCCATAGCATAGCAATCTGATGCAAAGGAGGCACTATGAGAGCTTGAATGAGTACGATATGACAAAGGTGCATCTAATTTGCTGTCACGCAAAGTCTGCACCAGCCACTTTGGCATAGTTTTTGCCTGCTCAACATCAGCTCTCTCATCAACAAGTGCATCATGCAAATTTGCATCAGAAATAAAATGATCTGCATCATCATATGAAACCTATAAAGGCTGAGAAGTTGCCTCATTAGGACCAGCACTAGACTGTCCACGTGTAAAAAGAGGCATCAAAGTAACATACATGTCTTTGGAGCTAACAGATGTCTCCTTCGTAGATGAAAGCAATGGTTGAATAGCATCTTCCACAAAGACAACATCACAGCTAACTAGAATGCGTTTAGTCTGTGGATGATACAGACGATAGCCTTTACTTTCAGAATTGTACCCAACAAAAATACATTTTATTGCCTTATCATCCAATTTTTTGCGATGTTGTTCAGGCACTAGTGCACATGCCAAACAACCAAAAACACGTAGATGAGAAACAAATGGCTTGCGATCACGCCAAGCCTCATATGGAGTGATAGACTGGAGCGCTTTAGTGGGACACATGTTCACTACATATGCTGCACACATGACAGCCTCAAGCCAGAAACTATGTGGTAAAGCCTGACTCTTGACCATGCACCTCGCCATCTCCATGAGTGACATGTTCTTTCGTTCAGCAAATCCATTTTGTTGAGGTGTATACGGCATTGTACATTGGTGTTTTATCCCACGTTCAGCCAGAAATGCATTAAAATTAGAAGACATATTTTCCCCCCCTGGGTCAAAATGGAGGGTGCCCATTTTACATGCTGACAGATTTTCAGCCAAAACCAAAAACTGTTTAAAGCACATGAACACTTTGGACTTTGCTTTGAGTGGATATACCCATGCATGCCTGGAAAAATCATCAATGAAAGTCACGAAGTAAAGGTAATTTCCAAAAGAGGGTGTCTGCATAGGACCACAGACATCACTATGTACAAGCTGCAATTTCTGCATAGCCCGAACTGAACCATCCTTCCGAAAGGATGAACGCTGCATTTTGCCCAAAATACAGCCTTCACAAACATGTTTTCTAGGTGCCTCAAGTTTGGGCAAAGAGGACACCTTTTCAGATTTCTGCAGGCGTAGCAAACTAGCAAAGTTGAGATGACCAAAATGTGCATGCCAAAGCTTTGCATCTGACATAGCCTGAGAATCATGAACTTCACATGTCGAATCATTCACAGATCTTTCAAAGTCTATGAGCTTATAGAGCCCACGACATAAAATGCCAGAAGCAATAATCACATTGCCATTTGATAGATCATGAACTGTACACCTGTCATTAACAAATTTCACAACCAAGCCAATCTTGGCTAATGCAGAAACTGATAACAGATTTTTCTTGATCCCTGGCACAAACAAAGCATCTGACAAAGTGAAAGAACTACCATCATAGTAGTCAAAATGATCTTACCAACTCCCATAATAGGATAAGAGGAGTTGTTGGCGCATGTAACAGTATTCCCTATAGGGGCAGGCTCTAGTGAAGAGAAGAAACTACGCTGCTAGGTAATATGTTTGGTCGCTCCACTGTCAAAGTACCAAACATCTGAGTCTACTGCAGACATGCACTGATCATGGGAAGATGGATCAAAACTGCAGACTGTAGTAAACGCCCATTCTTCTTCCTGCACAAGATTTGCAGACTCTGTTTTTGGTGTAGAGGCCTCTGCAACAACCATTCCAGCCTCTTTCTTCTTTGCCTCTTTAGCAGCCAGTTTTGGACAGTTCTTTATGATATGATCATTCCCTTTACAGTTTACAAAACAATTTATGCTTTTCTGATTTCTTCTCATCTTTATCTTCCTTCTTCGAATATGCAGAATTAGCAGATTTTTGCTTACTAGTTGAAGAGCTCCATTTTCCTTTGCCCTTCTGACTAGCTAGGAAAGCTTGATCTGCAACTCACATAATGGACCTGTTTTGCCTCGACTGATCTTCCTGCAACAGAACAGAGACTAACTCCTCAAATGACAAGGCATTTGGATTGCCTTTCATCATCAACCGAAGAGTAGAAGCAAAACTCTTATATGAATCAGGAAGACCATTCAGAACGGTCTGCACAAGTGAGCTATCTGGTATAACCTCATCAGCAAAAATCAACTGTTCCTTCAAATCTTTGATCTTTGTTAGGAAACTGTCCATAGAATCACCTTCATTCATGTGCTCACTCTCCAACTGTTTTCGGAGGTAAGCAACACGAGCCTCATTCCTAGCTTGGTACAACGTGGTAAGTGCATCCCAAGCATCCCTAGCTGTTCTGCAAGAGCGAATATGAGGAATAATGGCACGTTTGATAGACAAAGCTATCAATGCATGTGCCTGGGCATCTCTGCCATCCCAACGAATCTGCTCTGTAGTAGGTGCAATAGAAACAGGAGCACGAATAGGAATTTGCGGAATATCATCTTCGACACCATCTTCATCAGCTCCAACACCTGTATTTGCAGTACTTGTAGTCAGAGGTGTAACAGGAAATCTTTCAACACCCTGCACAATGTTCCACAATCCTTTTGCAACCAATGCATGTCGCATCATATAAGCCCACAGCGGGTAGTTGGTACCATCCAACTTATCCTCAACATCCAACATATGGAATACATCACTGCTTTTAACCATGGTTGGTGACTAAAATACCTTGATGCAGAAAATTGACTGTATCTCAAAAAGTTGAACAAAATTGCCCAGAGGAGTTCTGCTAAACCTGTAGCAGACTTTGAGACGCTTATACTAGCGAACATAAACTGATATATACCTTTGGCACAAAAAAGACAAAATAGCCTGCACAAGCGCTGCGATAATGCATTCGGAGGGCGAAACGAGCTCAGATCGCGATTTCGGCACCACAGAGCGAAGCGGTTTTGATCTCTAAAACACCCTGAGTATGCTCACCAAATTTCATGCGAATCTGAGACTGCAAACGGAGGAGTGTCGACAGCGCCCTAGATGAAGCGACGACCTGCTCTGATACCAATTGTTGGAGTTAGAGGTCTACGGAAGCACGCGAACAGCACAAGGAAGAAGAAGAAGCTTGGAGCACAAACACACAATACTGAATGTATTACTAGAGAATGTACAAAGATAAGTAGCCCATTAGGGCAATAGGGGTATATACAAGCCGGGAGGAAAAAACCTCCTAAAGAGGGAAAAAGTGCCCCAGCGGTCCTAGAGTGTTCACACACATCACTACCTAAATATATCAACACTCACATCTATATATCATATGTTGACCTGCAACATTAGGCAATCCAAGCACTGAACCATTGTTAACCATATCTTTAATACCTCTTTATTGAAATGTCCAAGCCTTTTGTTCCAAAGATCTAAATCAGAGATCTTATTTGTCATCACCTCTCAAACCTGTGAGGATTTGCCTTACCAATTTATCCTCCTCAATATCTTCATCAATTGCTCCTAATGCATCTGCAATGTCCTTCATCCTTGTTACATAATCTGAGATGGATTGAGAGGCCTTCTTCTTGAATGTGGTAAACTCTGCCCACAAGGATGCCTTCCTTGACTTTGTGGTGTTTTGGAAATGCTCCTCCAAAGCATTCCATATATCACTTGCACTTTCAAGACCTCTAATGTGAGGTAGCAAGTAGTCATTAACTCCCATATAGATAATGCTCCTAGCTTGAGCATCTCTCTTTATCCAAGTCTTCAAATCTAACAATTCATCCCTAGTTGGAACACTAGGATCTCTGAACTGAGGCTTTTCTTCTTCACCTGTAATATAACCTATCAAGTCTTTGCTCATAAGATGAGCTTCCATCCTCATTGACCATGTTGGATAGTTCTCTCTATCCAGTTTCTCTATCTGAAGATAATCTCCCATCCTTTCTTCACCTGTGTATTAAATCCTTTAAGCTTTATGAGGAATAAGGTTACCTTTGCTTTGAATGATACTCCTTTTGTCTTCCTTGATATCTTCTGACCTCCTTCTCAAGCTTTGCTTTCAAGTTTTCACCTTTTGGATCTTCAATTGTTGAATTCTTTATAACTGCAGCAATCGGGGTCCACCTTTCTTCAATTTTGATGCTTCCTACTCTGATACCACTAATGGAGAGTGTTAATCTCCAAAAGAACAAGTTATCCTTGAAGTTAGAGCACCTCTATATCAAGAATAACTTAAAACCTTCACCAATTTGGAGGATCATTACTCAATTTCCAAAATCTTGAACAAACTGTGAAGAAGGTGACTACACAGAAAGTCTGCTGCACATAAACGCAAATACATGTATATGCACATCCACATGCGTGCACATTCACATGCATTCACATGGATGCAAATGGAAATGCATCCACATACACATGCATGTTTCATACATATACACATGCATATACATACATTATACACATATATATACATATATATGCACATACGTACACACACATATACACATGCACACACACATGCACATACCTACATATACACATATACATGCACATACACACATATACACATATAGTTACACATATACATGCACATACATATACACACACATACACATGCACATGCACATACTCATACACACATATACACTTACACATGCACATCACATACATACATATACACACACATACACATGCACATACATACATATACACCTAGGTACACACATATGAATGAATTATATAATTAAAGTATTAAAACACATATACACATGCACACACACATGCACATACCTACATATACACATATACATGCACATATATACACACATATACACATAGAGTTACACATGTACATGCACATACATATACACACACATACACATGCACATGCACATACTCATACACACATATGCACTTACACATGCACGTGCACATACATACATATACACACACATACACATGCACATACATACATATACACACACATACATATACAATTAGGTACACACATATGAATGAATTATATAATTAAAGTATTAAAACACTTGCTTAATATAAACAATAATAACAATCAATAGAACAAAACTCTTCATTACTTAATACCATACACACAATTCAAAACATAACTGAAATGAAAAATATATAGATTAAATATATATATATATATATATCAATGTCAATACATATAATCCAATGTCATAATCAACTAAAATCCTAATCATCATCATCATCAGCAGTATCATGATCATCCTGATCATCCTCATCCTCATCGTCATGATCACCCTGTGATGATCGAGATCGTCCGTCCTGTGTCTGACTCTCCACCTCATCCATATCTGTCTCTCCATAATACTCCTGTATTACATATAACAAACATAAATAAATAAAACAATTAAAGCATTCATAAAAATAAAATAATTATATAAAATTTAATAATACTCACAAAGGCATCAGGATGATCTCGCATATACTCGCTCAAACACCGATATCCAAAATGCGTAGCATACTCGATCTCATGTTTCGTAGGATATCGGCCATAATCCTTCTGCTGCATTGAAACAAATAAAAAAGATTAGTTGCTTGCATTTTAACTAAAATAAAAAATATACTCACAATAACACATATACTTACAAATGTAGCTACAAAACCATTATGGCCCATTTGGCATAGGTGTGATGTGTGGCCTGACTCCACTCTCTTCTTTCCAGCAACCTGTTTATTTAAGAAAAAAAATACATAAATTAAATGTAAAAAATTAATAAAATATATAAAAATTATAAATATAAACTATTAATTTGTGTACCTTCTGCTGAGGAAATGACTCCTGAAGAAGTAGTTGTCTACGAAAAAATTGCCACGTCTCAGGCGGTATGTTAGGTCGCCTCTTATTTTTTTTCCCCATACAATATCTCCTGTTAATTTAATCTCAAACAGAAAAAAAAATCAGAATACATACACATATATACACACACATACACATACACATACCCACATACACATATACATGCAAACATATATGCATACATATATGTATACATATACACATATACATACATATAACATAAACACATATATACATATCCACATATATACGTACACACACATGCATGCATATACACTCATTCATACAAAATACATGCATTTATCCCACAATAATGTGTAGTTGTGTATATGTGAATATGTGTGTATGTGTAAATATGTATATGTGAATTTTTTTTGTATGTAGATAATTAGATTCTGATCAATCAGATGGAACTCCACCACCATCTCCTCATCGTGCAACGACTGCTCGATGATGATGGTGATGATAATTTTTCTCATAATGTTAATATACCTCGTACACGTCATGGAATTGCTGTTCATCAATTACAAGCAGAGGTTTCTAGAAATCCTCTACCTCCTGGTTTAGAGACAAAAATGGCTGGAGATTATCCATTGCCAGCTCGTGATCATTCTTTAGTACAAACATATGATAGAAGAAGATATGGAGGATGGAATAGAGGACCACTTCCTTTAGATGGAGAGGTTTTCAACTTTTGGGGTAATTGCTATATGATTGCTCCATCCACTATTACTAATGTTGGTCATGGTCTCTTTATTGTAGAGGCTTTCTATGTGCCTTCGAACTCTGAAGTCACTCTTATGTCATTTTGTGGTCCTATATATGGATGGGGAGATTGGCATCGACTTTCACGTTATGTTCAAAGCATGAGTACTTATGGAATATGCTTGAACGCAGCATCCCTTACTAGTAGAAGGATTTTACATGTAGAAAATGAAAGATTATATATTAATGGAAGACCTTACACACATGGAAATATAGCAGGTTTAATAAATAGTAGTCGAGGGTTACATAATAGTTCAAGGACTAATTGCACATTTGAGGAGCGTGAAAATAGTCATGAATCACCATACATGAGTAGAGATGTATCAAGATACATAGTTGTCAATGCTATTACTACATTACATGCCGGTGATGAACTATTAGTGAATTATGGATGGCGTAGACCTCAAGAGCACCTTTTAGCTAGAGAGAATAAAAATTTTCTATCCATATTTAATAAGCTATATACTTAATGTTATTTTTAAAGTTTACTTTTTATTCATTTATGAAATACTAATGAATTTTATTTATATGTGTAGATTCCAATGTATGATGTTGATGATATTCCTCCACAGCATTCACAATTGCCAGTAAGACCTCATTTATCAGAAGCTTCTATGAAGAGGCTACACAAAAGTAATTTTGTGGAATATGCAAGGTTGAAAGTTCTATATTCAAAAGACGATAAAGTACAAGATTTGTGTGACAATGATGAAGATGATGGCATGGCAAATTTTATTGAGGATTGGTATCAAAATGACAGTGAGAGCATTGATATTTCTAAAAATGAGAAATATCTTCGAGAGGAATGTCTAAAGCATGTATATGAAGGAAGTCGTTTGACACGACTAAGTGCGAGCTTACTTATTCTCAATCTTCAAAATCGTTTTGGATGGAATAATGTATCTGTTTCGACACTATTAAGGTATAATTTTCAATTTTCTATCTATTTATATATATATGCATATATATATATATATATATATATATATATATATATATATATATATATATATATATATATATATAAACATACACATAATATACATGAATGCATACACACATATAAACATACACACACATATACACACATTTTGAAGGATGGAAAAATAATTTTAAAGGATGGGCAAACAAAAAGTGTCCATTCAATGCAGATTTTTATTCTTACTTTAGATAAGGTAAGAACAAGAACTTGAATTGAATGGACACTTTTTGTCCACGCATCTTTTAAAACTATTAATGCATCTTTCAAAATATTCGCGAAAAATTTGATTGTTTGGATGGCAGGATACGATTGTTTGTTTTGGAGGATATGAAGTATGTACCTTCATTGAATGATTTGCCGATTCTATCATATGTTCAATTTGAAAGTGTGAGAAGCGGGTTTATAATTGCTATTCAAAGAATTCGGCACTGTTTATAGGACATATGATGGTGACCTAGATGAACCGCATGCACAGAGGTTACTCAAGATAGAGCAACCTGATTATAATGGACTAGTGCCAGCAGGATTCCTGGGGTATGCAGTAAGCCTCTTGCATGTCAATGATGAGCATCTGAACTTTAGGATACAAAGTGGAAATCATGGTGGTTGAGAGGATCACTTTTATACAGCTTGTTCAATGATGATCTCTGAACAAGCTGTATAAAAGTGATCCTCTCAACCACCATGATTTCCACTTTGTATCCTAAAGTTTAGATGCTCATCATTGACATGCAAGAGGCTTACTGCATACCCCAGGAATCCTGTTGGCACTAGTCCATTATAATCAGGTTGCTCTATCTTGAGTAACCTCTGTGCATGCGGTTCATCCAGGTCACCATCGTATGGCCTATAAATAGTGCCAAATTCTTTGAATAGCAATTATAAACCCGCTTCTCACACTTTCAAACTGAACATATGATAGAATCGATAAATCATTCAATGAAGGTACATACTTCATATTCTCCAAAACAATCAAATTTATCGCGAATATTTTGAAAGATGCACATAAGCATACACATATATAAAATTATATGCATATATATATGTATATTTATTTATTTACTTTTTTTAATATATCTATCTATAAGGTTCGTGTCTTTTGAGCTAGCACGTGATAGTTTCTTGAAAGAAGCAACAATACTAGAATCCTCTATTTTACGTAAAGAATCAATGGCTTTGATTCTAATATGTTGTCCAAAAGCCCACATATTAGTGAACATTCGAGCTTGCAAAATAAATTCAATTAGTAAATAGAAACTAATATACATATATGAAAAAAATAAAATATTATTTTAATAAAATTACCTTTCGTTCACAACCTATCATTAACTCTCTTTGCTCATTGAGATTTCTTCATTATTTGCATTGGCGCCTTGCAAATGACTATATAGCCAATCCGTGAAAGAAGATATATCTGTAATCTCATTATTATCGAGATTACGTCTATATCTTTTGTTTTTTTGCCTTTTACTTCGGAGATTTTGAAGTTCCTTGTACTCGCTAAGGAATGCTTGCATGCATTCACTATTATATGATACAAAAGTAGAGACATCATTTTTTTCTTGAAATGTAAATAAGAATGGAACTCCCTTACCTGACAATACTTCATCTGTTATTTTTGAAGAAGATTCATTGGTCCATGCACATGGAGCTTCTTCATGAACTCTTTCAAAGTACTCACTAACGTAATACATGCACCCTTCAAGCATCCAACCCTTTGCCATGGATCCTTCTGGTTTCGCTCTTTGTCGCACATAACCTTTTAATATTCCCATAAATCACTCGACCCAAAATATCCATCGAGTGTTGACAACACCTGCAATCTCTATTTCATCTACAAGATGGACTAATAAATGAACCTGAATATCAAAAAATGAAGTAGGAAGTTCTTTCTCCATCAAACATAGTAGCTCTTTGCATTCAAGTTTTTTTTGTGGGATCGAGTTTTTGTCAATCTCTTTGGATGTAATCCACCTATACATATCATAAAAACAATTATAAAGAAGTTAATTAAAAAATAAAATATATCCAATATTCATACATATTAAATATAAAAGTATAATAATTACCTTATAAGTGATCCAAGACGATAGATCACATCTCGTACTCCTTTCGTTGTACATCCATCGATAACCAAAGGTAAAATATGTTTCAAAAAGTTATGCCAGCCATGGGTCTTTAACCCAGATAAGATCTTATCATCCATAGTAAAAATGTTTTGAAAAGATGCTCCATATCCTGTAGGAGTCTTAATCAATTGGATTCTATTGTTGATAATCTATATCTCTTTTGTTGTAAGTACCCAAGGAGCAGGTGCATAAGTCGTTTCTTGTCGATGTCTATCAAAACTTGGCCATAACTTTAGTTTGGATTTTTGATCTTTGAAATCATTCCTTGATGCTATGGTATCTTTTAGTCCAAGAAGATGCTGCCATAGTGAATAACCAATATTTTTGAATATATGCATAGGATCAAGAAGATGACATATTTTTAACTCTTTCCAATACTGCAAAGAATACCATATTGATATGTTCTCTACGAGTGCCAATTTTCCTTTACCTCTCTTCACATACTCATTATCTGAATCATCACTGAAGATTTCTGATTCTGGATCTATCAGAGGTCCATCTGTCCATTTTTTATACCAATCCATAGGCGTCATAGGTTTTGGACACTGACCTGTTTCAAGCTTTCCATTAAAATGTATCGCTTCTCTTTTAGATCTTAATGGATGATCATCAGGCAAGAATCGTCGATGTTGAAGATAAATATTTTTGTTGGAATTCTTATTATAGATTGATCTCAACTAATCACCACAATATGGACAAGCTTTATAACCCTTAGTAGATATTCTTGCATCTTGAAAATGATAAAAATATAATTAGATTAAGTCATATTTATTTACATGCATATTGAATAAAAAAAATACATCAATACCTGAACAAACACCATATCCTGGAAAATCGTGAATAGTCCAAGCCACAATACCACGAACCGTAATATGTCTTTCATTGATGCTTTTTGATACATGACTGACATTAATACCTCTCCATAACTCTTGGAGATTGTCAATGAGAGGAGCAAGATATATATTCATATCTTTAACTTGTCTTTTGCCTAGGATTAAAAGTGAAAGCATTAAATGTTCCTTTTTAATGCCTACCATTGGCCATGTTGATCTTTGAAGTCTTAAACCCAACTTGTATCTTCTTCCTAGGACATTTGAACACGATGTGGTCAGTGACAATACAACTCCTTTCTTTCAAATTTTAGGTTCATGAAACTTATTATTGCACAACTTCGTTGAACAATGGAAATACAAGTTTTGAATCTAAAGTGATTTGTTTTGCACACATACCATCTTTAAGCAAGTGGATACAATTATGAACATATGATATAGATCAACGTGCACTTGAGCATGTGTAAGAAAGATGATGAAAAAGTAGATTATCAAAATGAAAATTTCATTTTACAAAATTTATCTCTCCAACAAGAATGATTACATAATCATGTATGGTCCCATCTTGTTTCTTTGGTTGTATGGTCATCATCTTCACATGAGCTACACACAAGTTAATATCTTTCAAAATAGAAGTAAGGAATGCATCTCCTTCCTCTTGGATGGCTTGAAGTGTTATTGATTATATCCACAATCTAGTGCATTAATTTTGAAGCACAAAGGATCTATAATGTTTGCTCACTTTTTTTGTTGCTTTTGCATGTGCTACATATGATCTATGATGTGGTTGGTAGTTCTTATTCATTTTACATGTACTCCTTGATTGACATTATGACAGAATTTATGGCATATGTTTCTGTTCTCATATGTGAGTACTGTGATTTGACCTTATAGTAGTGACTTTATAGCCTCTACTTGATGTGATGTTGGAATATGCTTATGTTTCATGATGGTTCCTTGAAGCTCTCCTTTTTAGATGAGTTGGAATGGCTACTTCATGTTTCATCAGTGATGTTCTATTTGGAGGTATATTGAGTTCATATGGTTCATCACCAATAAGTAGTGGATCTATTCTTCCCCTTTGTGTGTGTCCTTAGAATATTTTTTCAAATGGTCACATCGATGGCAGTTGATCTTCATCATGCTCTCAAGAATGATTATATGGACGAGGCTATGAACTATTTAAATATTTTTAATCAACTTCACTCTATCATATGTAACCACTCTATGGTTGTATGGTGACCTCTATTGCATGTAGACCACTTCATCCTCTCTAATGGGGCTTCATCCAAGGTGTTCATGATGTACCTTGAACATGGATAGGATATACCACAAAAACTTGTTAGTATAAAATAATCAAATGATGCCTCGTATGTAACTTCATTTCCAAGTTGAACCCTCAAAAACTTTTTGTGCATGACATTGATCATGATGCAAGGGACTTGTTGATAGCTTCCAATTTTCATTTGCATTGGTGTGTTGTAATTTCACAAAAACATCTCTACTTTTCAAACTCTTGCAAAAGTTGTTTGGAGAAAAGCAAGTGAGCATTATTCCAACTAGTCGACATGCATAGAACCACTAATATGACATGTCCATTTTAAGAAATTAGTATTAGATCTATAGTGGGACTTTTCCATTACTACTGTACTAGAATATTTGTTGGTGCAAGACAATCAACAATTGAAGTTTTGATGAAGGTTTGAAGTCAAGGACTGAAGAAAAGATCAAGTCATGAAGCATGACAAAAGTATATGTTCAGAGAATGAAGATACGTATACGTATGTACATTAACTTAGAGTTAGTTCACTTATACTTTTGTATATTTATGAGCTTGTACATATTTGCCTATGTATACAAGGCAAAATGTCGGGGCAAATATGAGAGAGCATGTGAATAGAGAAATTAGAAGTTGTATGAGTCATTAGACACTTTAGAAGTGAGTAAGATCTCTCTTCTCATCACTCAGATGTAAAGTTCTCCAGAAATGAAGAAAAGTTGTGCCTGATATTTCTGAGAGTTCTCCTTCTATGTTAAGTCTTTTGTGAAATGCTTTTGTACAAGTCTAACTCTATAGTTGATTGACCTCTGTACAAATTTTCAGCTTCAAATTGTGACGAGGCTTAGAGAATTGAGTGTAGGAACATTTACATGTGTAAATGCAAAGAAGAGAAGTTGCAAGAGGTGCAAAATTTGATGATAATGTTTTGGTCAGTTCTCCTTCCACAATGTAAAGTTTTGAGCAAGCAAGCACTCATTCTTTAAGTTGGAAGGTAAGCTACCTATGGCTAAAAGCATTTGATTAAAAGGGTTCTAATTTGGAAGAGCCAAGCTTTAGAAGTTGCAGGTGTCAAAGTCGACTGTAAATAACGATAGTTTTAGACATAGGTGACTTGTTAAGATCATTTCTCAAGATCTGCTGAATCTTTTGGAATGATTTAACTTGAAGGAGGGGGACTAGCTTAGCACTTCTCTACACACTTCCTTAGTCACTCTCCATGCACACCTTGCACTTCACTTCTCTGCGTCGCACTCTGGTGTCCCTTGCACTTCTCTCTCTTGCTTCCTTAGACTATGCTTCTCTTGCTTACACTTAGAATATCGTCCAAGAATAGTCCTTGCCTTCATTTGAGTGTGTCGATTCATGTATGCTCCTAACTTCAAGAGTATCTTGGTGCTCACTTTAATGTCCCAAGATTATCCTCACAAGTGGCAGCCAACGAATCCCTGTTTTGTCTTGTAGTGACTTTAGGCTAAAAACAAAATTTTAATTGGGGGGCCATACTTTCACTTTTGCGTACACTGCCTCTTCACATACCTTCACATTTTCCTTTTAAATCTTCACTTTTGTACTTAAGAGAGGGTTCACCTGAACCTTCCAAAACACTTTAAACAACACTTTTGAACCTTAGGGAAATTAGAGAAATACCTCTACAACCTGCAACCACTTTCTCCAATTCACCCTTTGTGGACAATTAATTGTGCACTACCTATGCACTTTGACACCTACACTTTAGCACTTTGACTTTGCACCTGTTGACTTTGACCTTGAACTTGTTGACTTTGACTAGTTTGACTTTGACCTTTTGACTTTGACGGTTGACTTTGACTAAGGTTGACTTTGACCGATATGACTTTTATGGGCTCAACAGTTGCCCACCACCTAATGTGCTCTCCATCCCGGAGAGTGACAGCCAAAACTCCGGCAGGGCAAAGAGGACATTTGATTCCTATGAGAAGATCAGCTCCTCCAGAACAGCAGTCTTGAAAAACCACAATGTGGAGAATATGTATGACGAGCATGTGGAATAAAAAGCCATAAGAGGGAAAATGGTAGTGAAAATGAGTGACAGGGAAGGGGAGATTTTAGAGTAGAGGGAATGAAGTTGAAAAAGGGCAGGGGGAAAAGAATATGGAGGTTGTAGGGTTGTAGTTGTGGGGTTGGGGTGGCATGAAAATGGTAGTGGACGGCAGGTGTTAGGGGAAGGGGGACTGTGGAAGGGGGATTGGGACAAGGGTAGGGTGAAAAGGGAAGAGGAAATGTAAATGCAAAAGAAAAAGCATAAACTTTACAGAATAACTCAAACAATGGCAGTGAAATAGAAATACTTACAACTGCAGAAATACCCAATTCAATAACCAAACAAGAGATCGCAAGAAGAACCGATAAGCAAAATCCCATATATATATATATAGCAAAATGAAATACAACGATAGCCGTGGAAAAATCCTGAAATACATGAAAGTGCCATGGAAATGGCATGAAGTACCGGAGAGAGCCTCTAATCTAAAGAAGGGTAAAGGAAGAAGCAGGAGGTTGAACTAGATGATGCGAAGAGGTAAGCCTCGAAGAGCCAAAATGAGGCAGAGTGACCAAAAAGGGATGAGAGGCGGCTACATAGGTAGTAGAAAAAGCCACTAGTGGGCGAGGTTGGGGATAGGGCCTCTTGGAAGCGTCGGCATCGTAGCTGGAAAGAAGCAAACATGAGGTAGGCATAGGGGTAGGGCCGCCCATGGAAAAAGCAATAGAGGGGATCGGCTATACGAATGTCGAAAATCGGCTAGTTGGAAGCCGGGCTGCAGAAAAGAAAATGGAAAATGAAAGCCCGCAGGAGCTGCACCATCCTGTGGGAGGCTGTGGAAGGGCTAAACATGCGAGTGCAAAAAGCGATAGTCTCTTCTCGAGAGAGACCTGAATAAAGGAAAGGAGGTGGCCGATATGTGGTCAACAAAGAACCAATACCAGCCGTAATGGATTGGGGGGATATAGTACCGGAAGGGAAATGGGGAAACGAAGTGAGGGCCGAATAAATATCCTGACCCTCAGGCGCCGACCACATGATCGAAGCCAGGTGATGAATACCCTCCATGAGTAAGTAATCCTCAGTGAAGAGTTCGAATAGGGATGAATCGGGGAGTGCGAGGTGAAGACGGAGGCGAAGGGAGGAAGATGGAATGGCAAAATTGAAAGTGCACACCTGTCGGGAGGAAGCCGAGCCCAAGTCACTCATAGCAGGCACCGAAAGGGATGGCGGAATGGTAGGACGAACCGTGGATGGTGATGGGAAGGGGAAACCAGGCGGGGGACGTGAAGGGCTATACAAAGATGAGGCGGAGAGTGAGTGGTTGGAAAAGGCTGGGGCAATGAGATGTGTGGGGGCAATGGGGGGTATGATCGGGGCTGGAAGACTGGTGGGTGGAGCAAAGGGGGTATGAAATACCTGGGAATCTGACTGAGGTAGACCTAGGGCAGAGGGCGAGAGCTCCGAATATTCCTCGGTAGCCCTGGAAGAAGCCAAATGGGGTACGGAGGAAGCCATGCTGCGAGCGGATGCAAATGGTACTATAAACAAACGCGTTGGAAAGAATACGGAAACGTCAAGGAACACATAGAGTCAGCTATATACACTATAAATGCAAAAATTTACCAAAAATGATCCAAAACTCAGAATTTACATGTTTAAAAACCCTAAGAACGATTGAAAAAACACCGAAAACAAAGAAGGGTAGAGAGGGGAATGATAAAAAGAAGGAGACTGACCATCAATCTTACAATAAAAATACAAAAAAGGAAAAAAGAAAGAATTAGTTAAATAAAGGAAATCTAAAAATAACAAAATAAAAATAAAAATTAAGAAAAGAAAATAAAAATAAAAATAAAGAAAAAATAAAATAAAATAAAAATTAAAATAAAAATAAATAAAATAAATATATAAAGAATTTTAAAAAAAATTAAAAAATAAATAATAAATAAAAAAATAATAAAAAAAAATTTAAAAAACATACCTGTTACTCGTCCACGCACGAATGAGGGAAGAGGGGGGTAGAAGGAGTATTTATAAAAAAAAATGGGGGGGGGGGAGGGGGAAGGGGCTGCGATCGGGGCCGGGTGCGGGTGGGCGGGTGGCGGCGGGTGGGCGGGGGGGAGGGGAGGGGGGGGGGAGGGGGGGCTGCGGGGGGGTGTGGGTGGGTGCGGATGGGGGGTGGGTGCGAGTGGGGGGTGGGCGGGTGGCGACGGGTGGGCGAGAGGGGGGGGAAAGGGCTACGGGCAGGTGCGGGTGGGGGTGGGCGGGTGGCGACAGGTGGGCGAGAGGGGGGGGAAAGGGCTACGGGCAGGTGCGGGTGGGCGGGGGGGGGGGAGGGGGAGGGAGGGGGGGGAGGGGGGGAGGGGGGGGAGGGGGGGGAGGGGGGGGAGGGGGGGAGGGGGGGAGGGGGGGGAGGGGGGGGAGGGGGGGGGAGGGGGGGAGGGGGGGGAAGGGGGGGGGAGGGGGGGGGGAGGGGGGGGAAAGGGGGGGGAGGGGGGGGGAGGGGGGGGAAGGGGGGGGAGGGGGGGCTGCGGGTGGCGGCGGGTGGGCAGGAGGGGGGGGGGGAAGGGGGGGGGAGGGGGGGGGGAGGGGGGGGGAGGGGGGGGGAAGGGGGGGGGGGGAGGGGGGGGGGAGGGGGGGGGGAGGGGGGGGGGAAGGGGGGGGGGAAGGGGGGGGGAGGGAAGGGGGGGGTGAAGGGGGGGGGAAAGGGGGGGGAGGGAAGGGGGGGTGAAGGGGGGGGGAAGGGGGGGGGGAAGGGGGGGGGGGGGGAAGGGGGGGGGAGGGGGGGGGGAAGAGGGGAGGGAAAAAGGGGGGGGGGGGGGGGATTTTTTTTTTTGGGTCCACCGAAAAAGCCCTAAAGGGGTTTTTTTTTTTTGGTGGGTCCATCAAAAAAGGCCCTAAGGGGTGTGTGTGTGTGTGTTTTGTTTTTTGTTGGGAAAAAATATCAACAATTAGACAAAAATAGAGAAAATTTGTCAAAAATTTCCAAAAAAATCCAAAAAATTTTTGAAAAAAAAAAATTCTCAAGAAAATCCTACAAGTGTATGCCATTTTCTCCCTCAAAAGCACATAGAGATTCTTCCAATCCTTCATTTTGATAAGAAATATTCTTTTTGAAATGATGAAAAATAGTGGAAAATTCTAAAATTGCATGAAAAATTCCTAGAAAATTTCCAAACATTGTATGTTTGTCGAGGACTATGAAAGGGTTGCTAAAATTGCTATGAACTTAAAGAACAAACATGAAAAGATGTAGAAACGACTAAAACTTGACAAAAAGAAAATAAGAAGGCTATGTACAACCTGGACAGATTTTGCAGTTCTAGGTGATCCATACTTCTTCAAGTTTGTTGATGGTAGGCCTTGAGCCTTGATATGTTGACCAGTGGCAAGGCCTCTCCTTTCAGTATCTCTAACTCCACAGCACCCCAATTTAGCATTGTTTTAACCCGATAAGGTCCTTCCCAGTGTGGGAGCCATTTTCCTCTCACTTGTGTTTGAATATGAGGTCTATGGAGAAGAACTAACGTGCCTGGTTGTATGCGGTTGTTCCACAGATTTCGATCATGTGCCTCCTTCATCTTCATCTGAGTCTCTATTAATTGTTTTGTTGCTAGTAGACGAATCTCCTCCACTTTATGTAGTGCTCCAAGCCTCTGAGAGACATCACAATCTTTCTTTCCTTGCATGAATGCTACTTTAGGTGATCCATGTAAAAATTCAAAACTCAATCGGCAATAGGCCGTAAACCAGTTGGAATGGAGAATCTCTCGTGGCCTCTTTGTAAGCTAACCTGTATGCCCATAGGGTACCTTGATAATCAATACCCCAGGAGGTGGGTTGTAACATACATTCCTTCCTTAACATGGAAATTAATACTTTACTTGTTGATTCAGCCTGTCCATTAGCTCTTGGATAGTAGGCACAAGAGGTCCTATGTAGGATTCTATACTTGTTGAAAATTTCCTGTAGGACCTTATTCACAAAATGAGTACCCTGGTCTGTACAAATTTCAAGAGGACATCCAAACCTACAAATGATGCTACTGTAAATGAAATCAGCAACAGTTTGGGCAGTGCAGTCAGGGGAGGCAATAGCTTCAGCCCACTTTGTTGCATAATCTGTGGTGATCAATAGATACTTCTCTCTTTTTGGAATCGATGGAGGGTAGATAGGCCCTACAAAATCTAACCCCCACTTTTCAAATGGTTGCCAAGAAGTGGAAATAATCAATGGATTATGCTTCTGCTTGGTGGGCTGAGGTCCACACCTCTGGCAAACATCACATGCTTTTCCCCAATCATCCACATCTTTGAATAATGTAGGCCACCATAAACCAGCATCAAGGATCCTCTGACTCATGATATGCCCTGGAAGGTGCCCACCACCTATTCCTTCATGCGCAGATTGAAGGACTTCCCTCACTTCTTCTTCTTCCAAGCACTTCTTAAACCTGTCATCCTTCCCATGTCTATATAATTTATCTTCAATGAAGGTATAAGGTTTGCTCTTGATTAGCAGTCTCTTTCTTTGCACAGCACTAGCCTTCTCTGGATACACTCCAGTTTTAATGAAATTTTTGATATCATAATACCAACCTTGAGCTTGTACAGCGAACAGATTAGCATCTGGAAAATCGTCATTGACTCCACTAGCTTGATCCATCATATTGATCCTGGATAGGTGATCCGCCATAACATTTTCTTTACCTGGTTTATGGACTACAGAAAAATCAAACTCTTGGAATAAAAATAACCACCTCCATATTCTACCAGTGGCTTGTGGTTTGTTGAGCAAGTATTTTAGTGGTTGGTGATCCGTTATAATAACAAATTTTACTCCTAGTAAGTAATGATGAAATTTTTGGACATCAAAAATCATGGCTAGGGCTTCACTTTCTGTAGTGTTGTAATTCCTTTTAGCCTTGGTCAAAATTCTACTGGCATATTGGTCTGTCCACCTTAAATTCTTCACTGGGTTGGGTCAAAACTGCCCCCACTGCATAGGCACTGGCATCTACATGTATATGAAAGATTTTTGACCACTCAGGTGTGATCAAAATGGGAGCAGACACTAACCTTGACCGTAATGTTTGATATGCTTTCTCCTCCTCTTCTTCCCATTTAAAAGGTATTTCTTTACCTGTAAGTCTAGCCAGCGGTCTGGCTATCTCTGCATACATTTTTATAAACCTCTGTGGTATCCAGTATGCCCCAAGAAACTCTGAATCTCTTTAGGAGATTTAGGTTTAGGCAACTTTAATATAGAAATGATTTTGTCAGGATCTGGGGCCATACCTTTAGCCGATACCACATGTCCTAAGAGAGTTCCTTCTGTCACAAGGAAATGACATTTGTTTGGGTTGAGCTTTAGCTTAGTCTCCCTGCATCTCTTAAAAACATTCTGCAGCTATCGCAAGTGATGGTCCAAACAATCTAAAGGAGTCTCATTGTGAGAACCTGAAAACGAAGAGAAGTCATCCATGAAGATTCTAAGTGATTCCAGCAATAAGGGGCCAAAAATGAAATTGACCGTTCTGTTAAAGGTGGTTGGAGCATTTTTGAGCCCAAATGGCATTTTTACATACACATATGTTCCCCAAGGTGTGATAAAAGCAGTCTTTTCACGATCCTCTGGGTGTATTGATATTTGATTATAGCCACTAAAGCCATCCATAAAGCTATATAATGCATGTCCAGCCACTTCTTCAATGACCTGCTCTGCAAATGGCATTGGGAATCCATATGGGATGGTCACCTTGTTGAGTGCTCTAAAGTCAATGCAAATTCTGATTTTATTGGTATTCTTCTTTGGCACTATAACCATAGGTGAGAGCCACTCTAAGTGTTCTACAGGAATAATGATTCTTGCATCCTCCATCTTCTGTATTTCTACATAAACAGCTTCGGCATATTTTGGGTTAAGTCTATAACTCTTCCCTCGTATTGGTTTGGCTCCCTCAACCAGAGGTATTCTATGCTCTCCATAGTTGGCAGGCACTCCTTCTAAGTCTTTATAATGCCATGCAAAAACATCGGTATAGTGGTTCAAGAAGGATTTTACCTTTTCAAGGAGCCCTGGGTGGCACCACAACCAAGTGGCCACCAAAATTGGACGATTATTGTCCTAAGTGCCAAGTTGTATTTCTTTGACAGCGTTTCTCTCCACCATATTATCTTCGTGCTTCTCTCCATCCTTGTCTTCTTCCACTAGCTTTTCGTGCATTGCTTCATAAGTAGGGGTATTTTGGATTTCAATGTATTCCTCCTTGTCCTGCATCCATCCTGCAGGTATTTCTTGAATTGGGAAAGAACACTCTTCACTAGAATCTTTTACCTTGCCTTTAGCTTTAGTAACTTCCTTTTCTATGGTTGTCATATCCTCCTCCAAGTTGTATTTGAGGGGTGTCTTCCTACCCCTTCTAAGGTCTGTGATGGGCTCTCCCAATCCATCAACCTGGACTTTCTCCTCATCTTCATCATAGCCTTCAGTCGTGCAAGAATTATTAAGAAAAATTCCAAAACAAGAGGAAGAGTTGCCTGTTTGGAGCCAATTTAGAATATCCTCTTCTTCCTCGAAATCTATTTGGGGTTGGTCCTCTGATTCTAGTTCCATGCAAATGCCAACTGTTTGCATCATGCTGGTGTTTCCTTGATTATCTGGGCCCTCTTCTAAATGAATATGTGTCAGCTCTTGCCCTTTCTTTTGTACCCACATAGTGTCCTTGCCCCAATCATGAATGACACTTGCATGCCTCAGCCATGGTCTTCCAATTAAGAGGGGAAATCCTCCTTCAACCTGGGGCAATCTTAAAACCAAAAAATCCAAAATGAATAGATTACCTTGTACTTCAAGTGGAACTTTTGGGATCACTCCCAAGGGCCTTACTTTGCTCTGATCTGCCAAAGTAACAGTGAAATTTGCAGGCCTTGAAGGGTGGAATCCAATCTTTTCCATTGTATGTTCAAGCATCAAGTTAATGCCAGAACCACCATCCACAATAACTCCTTGAAATTCATGACCTTTGATAGATACTGTCAGCTGAGGACTTTTATAATCTATAAGGGGTGCTTCCCCAACAATTTTTCCTTTATGTAAAACAGCAGTCTTTGCTACCAAACTTCTAGTAGAAGCCTCATCAATTATTTGCAATAGTTCTGACCTGAATTTCCCATCCATCTTTATTAAATCAAAAATACTAACCTCCTTTTTCATGGATTTGAGAAGTTTTGAAGCCTCTGATTCCTTAAGAGCATGGGATCCAATTGACTTACCAAACTCCTCCTGAGCCCTATTGAATGCATGCCCAATGGCATCACTGGTACATATGAGATCTCCTGTTTGCCTTATATCTACACATGCAGTGGCCTTGTCTTCAGATGTCTCTTTGTCTTTGTTCAATCCATCAATTCTTGGTTGTTGAGCTATATCTACTTGAGCCTTTCCTTTATTTCTTGCCTGCACTATAAAAGATTCTATTTCTTCTAACTGCACCACCCTGGTAGATGGTGATGGCTCATTGGCTTGATCTAACATTTCTTCTTTGTTCACAAAAATCATTTGAATATGGAGCCCGGATGAAGAGGCTTGATTCTTAGGACAACAATTTGTATAGTGGTCTCTGGCCTCTGGGAAGTTTCTGTAAGGAGGGGCATTTTCTGGTAGAGTGCACCTACTTTGATAGTGCCCACATTCTCCACATCTGAAACAAATGATTGGCCTTCTAGGCCCATTTGCAAAGTTATTCCTCTGTCTTGGGTTGTAAGTGTTACCTTGATTGGGTGCATCCGCCATTACATTTGTTGGTGGTAGGGGTCCTCCTTGTGTCCAATATGTTGTTGCAGGTATTCCCCTTGATTGGCATTCATGGGCCTCATGAACAGCTTTCCTGCATAATTGGCAAGTCACACTTAACAGAGGACATTCACTTACTATATGCCCTTGCTTGCTGCACATGGAACACCAAAGTCCACTCTTGATGCCACCCCCTTTGAGTTCCTGCAACTCCTGTCGTACTTGGGCCAATTCCTCTGCTTGGGCCTCCTCCTCCTTTTGGAGCTTTAATGCTTCAGTCTCCCTTCACAACTGAGTAACAGCATTCTCCTCCTCTTTGTGTGTTTAAGAAAATTTTTTGTGTACTTTATTCAATGTAGTGCGTTTTCTTTGTTGTCTTCTTTGAGAGGGGGTTTCTTATGGAGAAATGCAGCTGCAAGAATACTTTTTTGTTTGTTTGATTTTTGCAAGCTGCTACACACCTTGAGAGCATTGAGACTTTGGCTCTTGAAGTGCACCCCTTGACTTGGAAGTTGAGTGTTCAACCATTATATTCAAGTGGCCAGCCTTGACTCAAGTCTCACATAGAGAGAGAGAGAGGAGAGAGAGGGGAGAGAGAGGGGGAGCAAAGAGAGAGAGAGTTCCATTAGTCTATCTTCACTATCCATTATCCTATGATTTCAATCCTCCATTATCTTTACCCTTTCATCATGGGTAGAGCTCCAAAATTCATCCGTAACCATGTGAAAGTCCATAGCCTTATCTCTTGGAAATGAAAGTATTGCAATGACGTTTATGTGGTTTGAGATCCTGCATGAAGGTTCATCTCTTTGGATTGAGAGATAAATGCATTTCAAAATGCCTAGCCGTCCCTAAAAGGATCATGGCAAAATTGAGAACTCAACTCTAATGGAGTCAAGGGGTGAATAATATACCTATGTCTATATCATCTGAGAGTGAGAACATTCAAGGTAATGAGGCTATTGACATTGAAGATGTGTCTCATAATCATCCTACATCTAAAGTGCACAACAAAAATGCTACAAGCTTAATTTTTGCCCTTGCAAATGCTTTAACTGAATCATATTTAGAACCAAAGATCCCTAATAGCAATATTTTCATGAAACATAGAGTAAAATCTAGAGTACGAAATCAACATATGAAAGATTCCACTAGAGATTTGACAAAACCCTTCATGCATTATGGCATTCCATTCAATGTTGCTAATATTCTTTCATGGAAGAGTGTCATGGGAGCCATTAGTAGGATAGGTGTTGCCTGGGAGGGTCCTTTGGGACAAATCTTGTGCTTTGATGAGCTCTTAATGGAACTAAAATTTGTAGAGGCTTAGATGTTATCCCTAAGGTCTATATGGGAGAAATATGGATGCTCTATTTTTTACAATGGTTGGTCAGATATGGATAGAAGGAAATTTTATAACATCCTTATGTCTTCTTGCAAGGGAAATATGTTTTTACGTGTTGTAAAGAGCCATGCACTTGACATAGTAGTGACTAGTTAATTCATATTCTCACATGTTAAGAAAGTCATCAATGATGTGGGGGGATTAGAATGTAGTGCAAATTTTTGTCAATAATGGCTCCAATGTGTTTCGATGGGGTGTGTGATTCAAGATCCATGCCCCAAGATTACATGGATACCATGTTGTGTTGACCTAAGCACCAACTTAGGGACTTGCGGAGAAAGAGACTATACCTCAATCCCCTCTCAAGTGCATATAGTGGGGATACACGCTTTTAATTATCAATCCAAAGAGTATACAAACCTAGCCGAGTGTATGAGGACATGCAATCATGTAATGATCAATGCAAATGAACTACTCAAAGAGTGTAAATAAGGCAAAGACTTATCCAAACAAGCTCCAACTGTTGGTCAAGGCGAACGATTCTTGGTGCAGCAGCCGTCAGTATTTTGGACTTTTCTCCCAACTCCGAGCTCCAAATATAGCAAATAGCATATGCGTTTCGAAGCTCTCGAGAAGACGCATCCAATGGCAGTAATTTCACGCAATTCTGACACTCCTACCTCAAGTTATGTGCAAAATACTGAGTCGTGGGAAATACTGTCCTACACTTCAGCACTTCCTACACTTCGCACACACCTTACCTACAGCAAATAAACACTTTCATGGATAGACAACACTCACAAGCGCTCTTTCCAAGCAATACACATGCAAACAAGCTCACAGAGAAGAAGATACAGAGTGAAGAAGACACAAATTCGAATTTCTGTGCTCTCTATTCTCACAATGGCAAAAAGTCTATTACAAAGAGTCACATTTGATTTACATACTTGTGCCCTAAAAATGGTCCTTCCACACTAGAGACCGGCACTTTATTCACTAAAAGACTAGTTTCCTACTATTTTACATGGGTAAATCTCTAATCTTCTGTGGGGATGCATCTAGAGGACTCCTCTAGTGCCTTTACAATGGAAAATATATTACAAGAATGATTATGATACAAAAATATGAGGTCCAAATTGGAAAAGTTTTGGGGCCCTTCATTTTCTCTGCCTTGTGCTCTTCTGTGCTCTGCAACACTCTCCCCCTCTTCGTCTCTGTCGTCCCTTGACAGGCTTTGCTTCTTGTCCTCAGTTTGTTGTCCTGGTTGCACACATCGGACCTTGTTGTGGCATTCACTTTCTTTCTCTGCACGCAACCCTTGCTCTGTTTTACCCGTTTATAAAACAGGTGTTCAGTTTTGACGGCCTCTTCTTAATTCTTGTTTTACATTCTCTGGGCCTGATGCATTTGACTTGCTTACCCGCAACCCTTGGAGTTTGACTGACTATCTGATATTAGCAGTCTAATTCACCTATAGGCTCATGAGTTCTGGGTTGCCGTGTTAATTCGGGTTGCCACGCACGCCATCAGTGGAAGGTTTGAAAATGTGGTGCTTCAGTCTTCGATCTGGACCTGCCAAAGATCAAGAGGTTGAAGCACCCATGTGGGTTACGTCCTTTCCTTGGTGTGTGCGCCCCTGCGGGGCTCTGTGCAGAGATGGGTGTTGTGCCCCTGCGGGGCTTTGTGCAGAGATATGTCTTCAGATATTTCTTTTTAGTGAAGCTGCTTCTTTCGTTGTCTTCTGCGTTTCTTCCTTTTACTTGATTCTCCCTCAACACTGCCCCCCTCCTGGACTCTGTCGTCCCCGACAGGCTTTGATAAGCGACGGGCATATGTTTTATATACTTTTTGCTCTGTATCATTTAGCAGATTAGCTTCACGTATCATGAGTTGTTTCCATTGTTCTGCCTTCACACCGTCATTGGGTGGCTGTCTGTGATCTTCGAAGAAGCTAAGTTCATATGCCACTAATCTGGCATTTAAATTTGACGACATCTTCAAAATATTTCGGAATCAATTTCAAAAAACCCTGTAAAGAAAGCTTCTTCAAAAGTTTGCATATATACACTTGGCAAAAGCATTAATCTGGAATAATACGCCATTATTGTGGGGTGGCTGGGCATAATTGATAGATCAAAAATGAGGATTTCCGTGCCCTGATTAATGCCGATGAAATTCAAAAAAGTGTAGGCCGCATGCTTGAAGACCTTGAGAACTGTAAGTAACATACTAAGTATTTTATTGGTCATTTTGACGGTTAAGTCGGGTACTGTCGCATAATTTTGTAACCAAAATTCAATGGTTTTGACCATATACTCTTCCGTTGGCAAGTAGTTATGTGGCGGGCTTAGAAGCATAGGATAATTCAGCCACTGTTTATTTATAGCATCTCTTTTTTGCATATCCAAAAATTCTCTGGTATCCCTTCTGCGTGGTATAGGGCAAAATGAAGGGTTTACCTGTAATAAATATGGTGCTGCTTGCCAATGCACCCGTAGTGTGGGATGTTTCTCCAAAAATTTTTTCGCCAAATCGGTTGTGCAGCTTCGAACTCTTCTTGGCTGTATGTGAATGTGTCTTGTTTAAAATTGAGCTGCTCATCTGGACTCTTCTTCGTGAGCTTCTTTATATATCGTCTCGTTTTCTCTTTCAAGAGTCCGTACGGAATATTGAAAGGCTTCATTATCTTGTCCAGGTCTTTACCTTTGATCTTGGCCTCTTTCATTACCTTGATGACTTCATTTTCAAAATTCTCCGTCAATCGGGACACCACTAGTGCCCGTTCCTTCTGACTTATTTCTGTAGTGTATGGCATCGGGTGATCATCATGTATATCCGCCATCTGCTCATGTATTGGAGAATTATAGATCGGTTGAGATAGAGGGCTTACCTCTACCTCGTCAGTAGGATTTTTCTTTATTGGCTCTACTGGTGTCCCGATCAGTGCTTTCTCTTTTATTTGAGTCTGTAATTGTGCTATGCATTCATCTTTCTCTTTTACTTCTTGCATGGCTACCTTGAGTGCGTCTTTTGCTGCAAGTAACTCATTTCCGATTTCAGCCACATTATCCATGTTTTCATTGTAGCTTGTTGCAAGTTTTCCATGTGCTATATTTAACTGCTTTTTTAATTCATTGATCTCGTGACTATGCGTTTGTTCTGATTCTTCTCTCCCTGCGCGCTCTTGTCTCAGCAAATCTGTATATTGTGCGATCTGATCTCTTAATTCTTTTTCTTTGGTTTCTGAGGATTCCTGTTGCTCAATCGGTTGATCATATAATAATGATTTCATTAATTCTTTATTTCTGCTACGCAATGTGTCATTTTCTTCCAGGTATACCTTTAGCTGTGTCTCTAGCAACGTACTTCTAGCTCTCATTCTCTCTTTGTCAGCTTCGCTTGCATCATATAATCTCTGTAAATTTGCGAGCTGTGCTTGGAGTTGGTGATGTTGAGTGAGTAATGATTCATATTGAGTTTTGGTTTCGAGTAACTCAGTGCTTTTGGCCGTTATCTCCTTTTGTGCCTGAATGAGCTGTGATGATAGTTGTTCACTCATGAGCTGGAATTGACTTTTATCTCTCATAGCCTTATCATATTCCGCATCTATATCCATCATTTGCTGTTGTGTGTCCATGGCTGTCTGAATCATCTGCTTAATTACAGGCTTCAGCTGAGTAACATCCACATTCAGCCAAGTTTTTGGAATGCTCGGTTCTTCTCCGGTTGTGACATCTTTGCCAAGAGCCACGTGTAATGTAGTGTCATGGGGCTGCCTAATTTGAAGTTGGATCCTTGGCTCAGCCACCATGTCTTCTTTGTTTCCTTGAGGTGTGTCATCAGGTACCTGAATCACAATTGGTGCTTTAGTTTGTAGCTCCTCCGAATCCACATTCCCTGGAGTTTGTACTTCCTTTTTGATAGGTGGTTGGGCACATGTGACGTTGTTTGTATCTTCCTTGATGCTGATCTTTGTGGTGTCATTCAATTGAATTGTATGCTCAGGTTTTTTAGCATCTTCTACTCTCCTTTCAGTTTCTTGGTTGTCCGGCGTAACTTCCACGTGATGAATTTCATCCCATTCTGCTTCTTGAGTATCTGTCCTTATATCAGTATCCAGCGTATCTTTTTCAGGACTGGATTTTGTATTGGAACTAGAATCATCTATGCCGAGCTCTTTGTATCCTCCAGCTTGTTTTGGTTTCTTCTCCGTAACCCGTTGTTGTTTCTCTTTACTTGCTTGTCTGTAGTGATGACCTTGAATATTCAAGTTTACCTGCCCTTGCATATACTGATGTGTCTCTTCTAGGGCAGCAGAAAGATCTCTCCTAGTGATAGGCATTTGAGCGATCGTAAGTGTCGGAAGGACATGTGTCCTCTTAGATTGAGGTGTAGCTTGAGCTTCCTCTTCCCGTAGACGTTTCGTACCCCTCATGGGTTTTTGTGAGCTGGTTCCTGCCTCTTCCACAACCATAGTTGCTTTCTTTTTCTTTGGGACTGTAGCAGACTTTGCATATTGGGCTAACCCTTCTGATGTGGGCATCTCACGTAAGCAATCTTTCATGTCCAATGCTTCATATATCAGTAAGGTCAATGCCGAACTACCATTCAAAAACTTCTTCTGACCCCATTTTTTCTGGGCTTCAAATAATCTCTCTTGTATATACGGAGTTAGGTTCACTTTGTTACCTACTTGCCTCATTACATGTGATAATAATTGTACTACAATCTTTTGCGGAGCAGTATATCTATTCATGCTGGGGAAACAAAAATGTTGGTGTACCAAACGTACAGCATCTTCGATGTCTACTCGGTTAATATCCACAAAGGATCTTTTCTTGGCGTCATGGCATTCCTCCTTGACATTAGTAGTTCCTTCTTGGTTCCATCCGAAAGCTTTGTTGATCAGCTCATGTGTGAATTGAATTGTCTTCCAAGTTCCGACTTTATCCAATACTCGGGCTTCCGGAGCTGATATTTTTGTAGCTGCAGGCTGCAAGGTGTTCATTACTTGTGCACATCTCTGAAAATCTGGAACATAGATCGGCAACTTGAGAAATGCCTCTAGGCCCGCCTGCTTCCATACATCTTCGATATGTGGTAATCCCTGGAATATGGTCTTGAAGTCTTGTGACATAATAGGGAAGTAGTGATCCCTATCCATGATCTTGATAGTTGCCATGAAAAGCAGTTTTGAGACTGGTTGGTCATCACGAAACCAATGGCCTCTGACTTTGGTTATTGATTCTAATGGAAAAAGCTGCACCTCTTCCTGTTGCGTAGCTTCTGAATCAGTTGATGCCATCTGCACTCAATATAGAGCATGAATTAGTGGCTATATATTATCAGACATCCTCCTTTATTTGTTTGTCATAAGCTCGATATTGCTCCGAGTGAATGGTGTCGTCCCTTTCCCGTGGGTGTGAGAAAGGTAATACCTGGATTTTCCACATTTTTAGGTATTTTTATATTTTCATCTGAAAAGGAAAACAGAAAAGTTAGGTTATAGCCGAAGCGGTTACTATAAAATTTTTTAGGAGTAATTTTCTTAATGTATGTACAAGTGCTCTCCTATTTCCCAAGAGGAAAATGTGCTTGACTACCCTGAAATAGAAGAAGGATGTGTCGAATGCTTGGCCTTGTAGTGAGGCCCTATCATGCATACTTTGGGTGCTGATAACTCCATATGTGTGCATCTGGAAGTAGGTGGTTGATGTATGCATTCTGTCTTGTCTTTCGGCAACCAAATTTGCTTCATTTTGCTGGGCTTTGTTGGACGTTGCCTAATTCCGCTGAATGTGGCTCTTTTCTTGTTGTATGTCTGCTTTATCTGATTTTTAAATTTCGGAATGGCTCGGGTTGCCATTACAGACTCCTCCTTTTTCCAGTAACTCCCTTTTTGTGGCTGTTTTGCTTGCGGACCATATTGGTTTTTCTTGTGCCGATGATCATCATTTCGGCTTAGTTTCTTTGGGGCACATGATTTAGGAATCCATATTTGTGATCGATCCGGTTGAGCGGCTATTACTTTCCTTGGGATCCAAATTGTAGCGATTCATTGATGAATTCGTTATTCCGACTGAGTTGTTTTCTCATTTGATTGTTGGTTCTGATGTCGGTTGTGCTTCTGTCGTCGAAGATATTCCTTCACTTGATCTCTCCTTATCCAAGCTTGTTGAGTGTATGGAATAGGGTATATTTTCATAGGTACAAATTTTGAATGACTCAGAGGACTAGTCTCTTTTAGGCATTGTGTTTCACTGAGGTCAGTTTCAGATTGATTGACACTCTCATGACTTGCTAGACTAGAAGATTGTGTGCAAGCAGAACTCAATGTGTCCTCACATATAGTACTTGACGAAGGTGTTTCTATAGTGCTAGTGAACATACATTCATGACTTTGTTCGTTAGAATGAACTTTTTGCTCTATGCCCACAGATTTGATGGGTCGCTCGTCTAGCAGACTGAATACTTCACGATGTCCTATCCTGCCTGAGATGTATCCTAAAGCCAATTGAATGGTCACCTCATATTCGTAAATCCAGTCTTGACCTAACACTACCTCTTCAAGTAAATCCTGATCATGACACACTAATAGCTTTTGTTCCATGGTGTTGTTGCCAAGATGCAGAGGTAAGGTGATCTCACCTATGCATTGAGTAATTGTTCCTCCTATTCCTATCAACTGTGCCATTGATGGGCGTACTTCTTCCTAGAATTTTTGGGTCAAAGAAAGTTTGATACAGCTTACAGCAGCTCCTGAGTCAATGAGAGCATCCACTAAGTGGTACTCCGTTCTACCTGCTCCCAATTTTAAATATGGTTGCATTTTCTGTGATCCTAGGTTTTGAGTGGCTCTAAAATTAGCCATCGGGATGAGTTCTTCTCCTAATCGATATCTCTCATCTCGCTCTCTCATCCACTCTTTCCGTTTCTTTATTCTTTCCAATGCTTCCTGTCTCGCTTCTTCTCGTATCCTTTCCTCTTCTATGCGTCTATTCTTGCCTTTGATTAATCGAGACATTGTTTCTTCGGTCAATGGTTCTAGATATTTTTTTACTCTACATCCACTGATATAGTTTGGTAATACATCTCCATCTAGGGTTGCTAAGCTGATAGCTCCACTTGTCGATATACGATTAATGATTAATGGGCCATATCCTCTCTTCTGCAACTTCTTAGCATGTTGTTTCAATGTATATACCAAAACTAAATCTCCTTCCTTCAAATTTTTGTCCTTGATGTGAGCATCAAAATAGGCTTTCTGTCGTCGTTTAGCAGCGTAAATGCCTGCTACTGCTTGTAACCTAGTTTCGTGAAGCTTTTCTATTTGATCCAATTGAGCTGATAGTTCATGTCATGTCCACTCATAAGTAGTTGCTACTCTCAGAGTGGGAATTAAGAAATCAATTGGCAAAATAGCATTTTGTCCATACACTAAGTTAAAAGGAGTAGTGCCTATGGCGGTTTTATAGGCTACTCGAAATGCCCATAAAGCATGATGTAATTGCTTATCCCAATCTGATCTACCAATGTTAACAATTTTGGTAAGAACTGTACACAAGATTTTATTCGAACTTTCTGCTTGTCCATTGGCTTGTGGGTGATAAGGAGCTGATTTCTTATGAATTACCAAGAATTCATTCAATAAAGCTTCTATCACTTCATTCACAAAGTGCGTACCTCTATCACTCACAATTTCTATTGGTAATCCAAATCTAGTGAAAACGTTCTCAAAGAGAAACTTTGTCGTAGTTCTAGCGTCATTTTTCTTGGTTGCTTTGGCTTCAACCCATTTGGTCAGATAGTCTGTGGCTACAATTATATACTCGGCATGGGATCCTTTCGCTGGTGGGCTGATAGGTCCTATGAAGTCTATTCCCCATTTGGTGAAAGCTCTGGCACTCATCATGGGTCTCAGTGGCATCTCATCTCTCCTAATTGGATATTTGGTTCGTTGACAAGTATCACAACGTTGTACATATGTTACCGCATCTTGATGTAGAGTTGGCCACCACATTCCAGCAAAGAGGATCATTTTTGCTGTTTTATCTGCAGAGAAGTGCCCTCCTGCAGCTCCTGTATGTGCCATCTCTAAAACAGAAAGATATTCGTCTTCGTGAATGCACACTCGTAATTGGTTATCTCTTCCTCGTTTAAAAAGTTGTTTTCCTATAATGGCATAATCCTTACTTTGTTCTACAAGTGCACGTTTCCTTGCTATAGTGGCTCCTTCGGGGTATTCTTGAGTCTTTAAGAACTTTACCAGAGGCATGCTCCATCTCGGTGCTACTGTGGAATAGCATAGAGTTGAGTTCTCTTCTGGATTTTGTTCTTGACAGATTTGGCATGCTGATACATAGTTATGTGCGTCTCTCTGCATGGTTGGCCAATATATGCCAAATCTCTTGAGTGTTTGCCACGTTCCATTTGCATTCAAATGAGTTCTCCATTGGTTTACATGTGCTTTTTGAAGCCACATTTCTTGTTCCTCTTCTTCCATGCATCTCATTAATAATCCACTTGAATCCTGGTGATACAAACTTCCCGCAATGATATGAAGGTTTTTAGTCTTCCAGAGGGCTTGGGTTTGGTTTGGTGGGATCCCATCTTTAGGTCCATGTGTGAGTATAGGGATCAACTTCTCTGCCCATTGAGGACATACTTCCAGGTTAAAAAGATACGTGTCTGGCAAATCATCGGGTACTCCTATGGGTGGTTCTCCATGGGTCATTCTTGATAAGTGGTCTGCTCTTATATGGGTATTTCCTTTCTTGACTACTACCTCAAAATCAAACTCCATGAGCAATAAAAACCATCGTACTAGTCTTCTTGTATTACAAGGCTTGTTGACTAGGTACAGTAGGGCTTGATGATCAATGAAGAATTTGAATTTGTTTGTCAACAGGTAATGTCTGAACTTTTTGACTGCGTACACCATCCCTAGGCCTTCTCTCTCAGTGGTAGTATAATTGCGTTCTGCTTGATTTAATTGCCTACTAGCATAGGCTATAGGGTGGTCTAGTTTTCCCGTATCGGCAGGTTGAGCTAAGATGCAACCTATGGCAAACTTGGAAGCATCCACATGAATGTGAAATGGCTTATTCCAGTCTGGTACTCGAAGGATTGGTGCTGAACTCAATCGATTCTTTAACTCGTTGAAGGCTTTTTCACATTCTTCGGTCCAATTAAATTGTGTCAATAATGCATAAAGAGGTCTAGCAATTATGGCGTACATATGTATAAATCTTCGATAGTAGCCACAATGTCCCATAAATGCTTGAACTTCTTTAGCAGTCTTAGGTCTAGGTAAATCCAAAATTACTTTGATTTTGTCTTCATCAGTTGAAATTCCGTTTTTCGAGACAATATGCCCTAATATTTTTCCTTGTCTAACCATGAAGACACACTTTTCTGGATTGAGGCATACTCGGTATTGTCTACATTTGGCAAAGATCTTTTCTAGCTCTGGGATATGTTCTGATCGTATAGCTGAATAAGTACAAAGATCATCCACGTATACCTCCATACTCTTTCTTAGGAATTCTTTGAATACATGGCACATCAATCTTTGGAAGGTAGCTGGGGCATTAGTCAGACCAAAAGGCATGACTCTAAAGGCGTATACTCCCATTCAGTTGCAAACGCTGTTTTATCTTGATCCTCAGGAGCAATAGCTACCTGATTATATCCTGAAAAGCCATCCAGAAAGCTATAAACTTCCTTCCCTGCTACTCTTTCCAAGAGATGATCCGTAATTGGTAATGGGTAACTATCTCTTATGGTCGCAGCATTTACTTTCTTTAGATTGATACACACTCTCAATTTTCCATTCTTTTTCGGTACAACCACCAACGGTGACACCCATTCTGTGTGCTCAATCTCATATATGAATCCAGCATCTAACAATTTGTCTATCTCTTCCTTTATTTTGGCTGAATACACATCATTGTAAGTATATGGTCTTTGTTTAGAAGGTTTGGCTTCGGATGTCATGGGAATTCTATGGGCACATATAGATAGATCTACTCCTTTCAGGTCCTTATAGGTCCATGCGAAGACATCCCGATATTCCCTTATGAGGCGTATTAATTCTTGTTCTTCCTCCATTGAGACATCCTGTCCTATGAAAGTACATCGTTTTTCTCCTTCTTCCAACGTTACCACTATCTTCTTGGTTTGTTCTTTATTGTCATAAGCTATTCCTGACTGTGCCTCTCTTTTAGGCATTTGAATAGCGATTTTCCTCTCTTCTACTTCATATTTCTTGAAGTGAGCTGGCACTTCAAACTGATCTTGTGGTCTGTTTTCTTCACTCTCTGACTCTTTATATAACTCCAACTCTTCTTTCTGTGTAGGTTCTTTGTAGTTTTCGCTAGCTGTGATGTTTACTTTTTGATCTTCATCCTCAGGTTCCAATGGTTCTGGCTCCATTTCAATGCTCTCATAGTCCTCCTTCCATTCTTTCTCTATCACTTCTCCTTCTTCAGCCTCCTGAAGGACTACCACATACAGGCTCACATCATAACCTTCCTCATCGATACATTCGTTCATGGTCAGTACTTCTTCGTTTACACAGACATCGAGGGTCGCTAAAATTTCCATCCAACCGTGTGGTTCAAATTCTTCATCCGGAAATACTTGTGGCATGTAAGCTGGATCTTGTACAGACCTCGTTATTCCTTGTTTCTGCTGCCATCCTTTTCTTCTCTCCTCTTCCTTCTTTGCAGCTTGGCATATCCATAGATGAGTGTCCTCGTTCATCCAAGATTGATCACCAGAACCTACGCTATGAATTGATTGATCGTCTTCCTCCTTATGAATTTGATTCCATTGTAGAGGTGGAACATCTTGATAAGTGTACGTATGTAGGTTAATTCTAGTGGTGGTTCCTTCATGTTGTAGGTACACCGCATCTTTTCCCCAATCTTGTACGACCTTTAACTGTCTCATGAAAGGTCTTCCAAGTATCATTTCATAATTGCTCGGCCTTTCAAATTGACAAATTGCTAAGGTGTGTTCAAATTCAACTCCGCAGGTGGTGAAAACTACTCGTTCCAACAATCCCAAGGGTCTTTCTGTGTGTCCGTCAGCCATTTGTATTTTCATACGCGTTGGTCTTAAAGCTGGTTTTCCCCATTTCTCCCAGATTTCTCTAGTGGCAATGCCTACACCAGCTCCTGAATCTAAGATGGCTTTGGTTGTATAACCCCTAAAGGTAATTGGAAGGCAAGTGTTTCCTTCATCTCCCTCACTAAAATCTCCTACCTTATCCACTGGGATTCTCACCGTGTTTACTTCGTCTGCTATCTCTTTCTTTTCCTCCTTGACCTCCCATTGATTGATTAATTTTTCCTTCAAATGTGGTTTTGCCTTCAACAGTTCTTCGAATGTTAGGGTACAAGGGATTTTTACCTCTCTAAGGCGTTGTATGATCTCAGATGTTTGGACTGATGGATTCGTTTCTCGTTTCCTCATTGAGGGAATACGATACAATTCTGAATTGTGTTCGTACTCCCTTGTGTAATTGGGCAGTTCATTTGCATCTTCCTCTCCTTGGTCACTTGCATCCATCGGAAAAATTTCTTCTGAATTTAGTTCAGGTATTGAACCCTCTATTTCGTTTTCTGCTTCTAGTTCTTCAAAGGGTGGTTCAATTCCTTCCCCTTTCTTCCATTTGTCCTCTTGAACTCGTGCCCATAGATCTTTAGTCCATTCTCCTTCTACTTCAGGAACCATGGATCCTTCCCTTTTATCCTCACAATCATTGCCATTCTGTGTATTACTTACTTCAGGTTCTTTGGTATCATTAGAGATGACGCATTCTTGGAATTCTTTTTCAAAAATTCGGGTCTTGGGTAATGGCAATGCAGGTTTTTCTAGGGTCTGTTGGGCAACTTCTATTAGTTTTTTGCAGATCTCCAACCTCTCCTTCTCTAGGTCACCTCTAGGATATTCTCTTTCATGTTGTTCGATGGTCGGTCCGGCTCTTATTCGTGCCTTGTATGCCTGAATCCACATGGCTAATTCTTCAAGCATGGGGTCTGCTAAAACCGATCCTACCTCCTCTTTTTTGTACTGTTCATCTTTGTTTCCTTCTTCCCTCTTCGGTTCTTCTTTTGGTTTTTGTTCGTTTTCCTCTTCCTTCTTTTGTAATAACTTCTTTTCTTTTGTCTTATCTCTTCGGTGCTTCCATCTCTGGGACCTTTTACTTGCAATACTTTTCTCCGGCTCTTCTGAGTCTTCAACTCTTTGAGGGATGGGTATGTTCACCTCTCTATTATTTTGGTTGTACTCCTCCGTTTTATTAGGGGTCTTTCCTGCTTTGGCTCTTGTTATTGCTTTCAATGGTACTGTGTACTCTTTATCACTCCCTGATGATTCGATTACTTCAATTACATTGATTTGCACGTTAGATGTAACCTTGTTGGGATTCTTGGGGCAGTCTCTGAAAAGGTGTTCCTTACCACAATCACTACAGTAACCTTCCCAGGCTCGTTGTGGTGGTGGTGGGTTTGGCAATGTGCATTCTCTGATGTAGTGATCACCTCCACATCTGTAACATGGTCCTCTGGGAACAAGCGGTCTGTTCATGGGTCGGGGTGATATAGTTGCTCTAGGAGCTGTGTACATTAATGACACATAATCCTGCTCATATCCGTATGAACTATCTGGTGCTTCCATGCCATAGGCATATGGTTCATACAGTTGTCCATATTCTATCATAGAACTTTCATAATTGGGATATGCTCCTTGACTAGGGTCACAAGACAAGTCATATGGTTCATTACTAGCTAAAGGTGTGGCTGGTACTATAGCTCTCTCGAGGTTTTCTTCAGGTTGCGCTATCTTGACTGGGACAACGTTCTGAGGATGGGGCAGTTGCTGTCCTAGTACAGGTTGTGGTTGGGTGTATCCCTGATACGCATATGGTCGTGGCACTGGTGCCTGCGGCTGATAAGTGGGATATCTAAAGGCTTCACCTCCCTGATCTCTCTGAGGGTATCCATAAGGTCTCATGTATGGCTATGCTGGTCTCGTTTGCCTATTGTAAGGGCAATTTTCTGTATTGTGATTTGTATATTTTTGTTCCACACTGCAATATTGTAGAGGTCCTTGGGCAGGGGGTCTATTATAAGCATAAGCAGGTGGTGGGACTACTCCCCTAGTACACAAGTGAGAAGGATTATCACCTCCGCACTGCATACATCTTCTGAGCATGGGTACTCTCATAGGGTTATTGGGGTAGTTCCTCTGTCCTTGAACGTTCAACTTCTTCGCTACCAAATCGGCTATTTCCTCTACATTATTTTTAGGGATTGATGTGCTACTGACCGAATCTTCACTTTTCAAGCTACCTTGAGGTATTTTCAGATCCTCTGCTAGGTTGTCTTCTAGATCTATACATTCTTTCATGCATTCTTGCAAAGTCTGAACTCTCTTTACATATACCAATGATCTCAAAGATCCGTTCAGCAATCCTTCCAAAAATAATGACACCATTTTATTTTGGGTAGGTCTCTCTTCTACTGGGCATCTGTCCACATACTGCTTGAATCTTCTTGCTGCCAATCTCACTGATTCGGTAGGGGCTTGCTTAAAGCTATGGATCAATGATGAAGAGTTGTTTTTAATTCCTGACTTAGTGAATTCCTCAATCATTTCTTGATAGACTTGCTCCATGTTTTGAAAAGTATTAGGGTCCAATGGTTGAAACCATGCTAACGCTGTGTCTGACAAAGTAAGGCCAAAGGACTCATATTGGATCAAAAAGTCCTCTACCTGTTCGGCTCTGATTACTTGTTTAAATTCAGCTATATGATTGTAAGGTTCACTAGAGCCATCATAGTGGTTTCTCATGCATTTGGCAACTTGGATTGGCCTTAATCTTCTTCTTGCTTCGGGTGGTCTAGGCATTACTGGGAAAATTGGTCTTCTTATTGATATGCCGGGTCCTCTTACTACCAGCGGTCTGACTGGAACATGAATTCCATGTCTTGGGTCAATAGTTGATTGAGGTTGGTAATTAGGGTTATTTGTAGGCATTGCGAACTGCACAGGTGGTCTGACTGGAATTTGAGTTTGTTGGGTTTGTTGTGTTTGTTGTGTTTGGCCCGACTGTTGGTATGAATCATTATGGGATGTTCCAAGTGGGTTTCTTGAAGTAGTGGCTTGGTCCCTAGGGGGAAACACTGGGATGTTCTGATATTTCAACTCAGCTCTTTTCGCTTCTGTTAAGGGCCAATATCTTCTCTGATTCTTATCCAGATATGTGATGACGGTGGAGAAATCAGGATCTTGTAACTCATAGATGGTGACTGGATTAGGAGCAGCTTCCCAAATTGAAGAATGTGCTCTAAGAAGATACTCCATCCCATTGATCAAATATACATCCATTAAGGTGTCATCTTGGGGAATCAGGTCTCCTGTCCATATCCTAGCAACCGTAGATCTCCCTCTAGGTGTAGTTACTTGCTCTTCATTCCCTCCTCCATTTAAGTTTGAAGCATTATTTTCTCCACCTATTTCATTAATCTTTTCTGGGTGTTCTGTGACGACATATTGGATATCTCTTTTGTCCATGTAAAATCCTCCTACGTACTTGACTGCTGGTCTAGGCACTATGTAAGCCTCTAAAGCTTTCTTTAACCTGGCCACTGATCTGTTTAGACCATCCAAATAAATAGGGATCTCATTTCGGTTGGTGTTCATGTACTCCAAGGAGGTCCTGTACTCTCCCTCAATGATCGACATCATGCCAATCATGGGTACTGTGTTCTGCATATCCTCTGAAGCCATGGGAATTTCTTCCTCTGACTCACTGGAGGTCTCTGAATAATGTGAACGGTTACTTGGTTCTACGACACTACCTACAGAAGAGATTACACTTCTTCGGCTTCCTAGAGTTCTTCCGGATCTCAGGTTCATTCACTTCCAAATTCTGATCAGTCTTTGCTAACCTTTAGCTTCTAGGATTCCTCACCAAAGGTCAGAATTTCTAGAAGACTTTGGCAGGGAAAAGACTGAAAAAGAATTTTTTCCAGATCACGATACTTGACTCCCAAATTCTATGATACACGATCTCTGACCTGGACGACCTCTGGGCCAAACGATACCGATCTTTGAATGCCACGATACTTAGAGATAAGCGATACCGATCTCTGATCTGGAACGATACACGATACTTGGAGATAGGCGATACCGATCTCTGATAAATATCGTAATCTATGATAAACGACACCAATCTTTGGATGCCACGATACACGATACTTCTCTAGACGATACTCGATCTTTGTCCCAAAATGATACACGATCTCCTAGACAACGATACACGATCTTGGTCAAGTATCGCGATCGATATGAAACGATACACGATACCTGAGCACAGATGATACACGATCTTTGAGAGGTATCGCGATCTCTGAATAAAGCGATACACGATACCTGACTATCACGATACTCGGGAAAAACGATACTTGGGACCAGCGATACACAATACTCACCCAGTATCGCGATCTTCCTGAGACGATACACGATATCTGGTTAGAAACGATACACGATACTTGCCAAGTATCGCGATCTTTGATCAAAATGATCTCTGGGCCAAGCGATACCGATCTCTAGCCGAAACGATACCGATCGCAGGGAAATATCGCGATACTCAACCACAGGAGCAAAATGATACTTGTGAAGTATCGCGATACTCGACCGCGGGAGCAAAACGATACTTGACCCTTGGACAAATTTTTGAGAGATGTTTTTAAGATTTGATTCAATACACTTATTCCACTAGTTCTTCTACCCTCTCCTTACTCTCTGTTTTCATTCAAATCACACTTTTGAACCCCTGACAGTCCCAAACGATACCTGACGCAGATCGTTTTCTCCTAATAAGTTTAAATTTTAGAAGGGAGCTGAAAGAATGATTTGTGAGCTTACCATGTACTCTTTTTCAGCCCTCAACCTTTCCTAACTAGCTCTGCGACACTCAGAAAGCTCCGCACCTTGTCCACGATCTCTGAATACCACACACGATACTCGACGATAGCTCTCCACGATACTTGCTCAGAGACACAAGTACTTTACAAAATGACTCTTTTTGGCTTTTATACTTGGTATTTTCTAGCTTTCAAAAAGAAAACTCTACTCTAGTGGCTTGGTCTACTCTCTAACTACTCCTACTCTTCTCCTTCCACACACTTCCCTAAACTAACAACTCACTCCACACACTCCAAGAATGAGAAGTAGCAAGTGCGGTTGAAAATGACTTACCAAAGAAGAGAAAATTTCCACTCCTCCACTTACTTCAATGCAAAAAAGCTACTTACCATCACACGAATGCCTCGGTTTGATTCGTCACTCCCCAGCAACGGCGCCAAAAAGTGTGTTGACCTAAGCACCAACTTAGGGACTTGCGGAGAAAGAGACTATACCTCAATCCCCTCTCAAGTGCATATAGTGGGGATACACGCTTTTAATTATCAATCCAAAGAGTATACAAACCTAGCCGAGTGTATGAGGACATGCAATCATGTAATGATCAATGCAAATGAACTACTCAAAGAGTGTAAATAAGGCAAAGACTTATCCAAACAAGCTCCAACTGTTGGTCAAGGCGAAACGATACTTGGTGCAGCAGCCGTCAGTATTTTGGACTTTTCTCTCAACTCTGAGCTCCAAATATAGCAAATAGCATATGCGTTTCGAAGCTCTCGAGAAGACGCATCCAATGGCAGTAATTTCACGCAATTCTGACACTCCTACCTCAAGTTATGTGCAAAATACTGAGTCGCGGGAAATACTGTCCTACACTTCAGCACTTCCTACACTTCGCACACACCTTACCTACAGCAAATAAACACTTTCATGGATAGACAACACTCACAAGCGCTCTTTCCAAGCAATACACATGCAAACAAGCTCACAGAGAAGAAGATATAGAGTGAAGAAGACACAAATTCGAATTTCTGTGCTCTCTATTCTCACAATGGCAAAAAGTCTATTACAAAGAGTCACATTTGATTTACATACTTGTGCCCTAAAAATGGTCCTTCCACACTAGAGACCGGCACTTTATTCACTAAAAGACTAGTTTCCTACTATTTTACATGGGTAAATCTCTAATCTTCTGTGGGGATGCATCTAGAGGACTCCTCTAGTGCCTTTACAATGGAAAATATATTACAAGAATGATTATGATACAAAAATATGAGGTCCAAATTGGAAAAATTTTGGGGCCCTTCATTTTCTCTGCCTTGTGCTCTTCTGTGCTCTGCAACACATGTACATTCCAAAAATTAGATTTTATTATGGATGACATAGAGGGGATGCCATTCATCCTTGATAAAGTAAAATTCATAATGAAAATTCTCATTGGAAATCCAAAAGTATTAAGTATCTTTAATGCCCACTTTAGACATGTAAACATTCAAAGAAAGGACAAGAAGTGAGAAAGATAAAAAAAATCAAGAAAATTATGCAGAAGTTTTTGATATTCATAACATTCTTGCTTTTAATTTAGTTGAGAATGTGAAGTGATGCAATGGTGGTGCACCACAATGGATTCCCCTTTTCCATGAGCTTTGTGATGATGCCCTCATAGTGAAAAACCAAGCTCTGGATGGCATGCATGATACTCCTTATAGACCTATAGAATACATAAAAACTATATAGTACATAGAGCCTTTAAACATAGATTTCCTAGGTTTTGCGAATGCAGCCGAACACTCATTCTGTGGCTAATTAGAACTCTATATGTTTTATTAAATTACATATACAATTTTTGTTGATGGGACAAGAGAAAGAAAACATAGGTAAGTAGTTTGAAGGAGAAATATTTTCCATTCCACTACGAGATGTGGCCCAAATAGCCATGCCATATACCAGCCATAGGCTATTCAATGCAAAATAAAAAGTGATCTTTCTATGATGCAAACAAAGGATAAAGTGAGCCAGCTTTGCTTCCTTTTTCAATTATCATTATGAACTTTGATATGCGAAAAGATTGAACATAGAAAACCACTTTGTAACTAAGGTCATCAAGTTAGCAAATGATGTCAAACTGCATGAAACTTGTGGCATATGGCATACATTATCCATAGTAAAATTGGAATGATCTTTGAACTACACAACCATGTCACCGATCCTAGCAACATCACACGAGTAAGAATGACCAAGTCTCACGATACCAAGAGACTTTGTTGCATAAGTAGAGAACCATTCTCTATGTGGTGTTACATGGAAAGAAGCACCAAAATCCAATAGCCATGTGTGCGAACGAGAATCAACCATAAGAGCCTCACTAGGCATAGTAATGTCGTGTCAACACATGAACATCAACAAAAATAGCATTATATTCTTCTATCTTTGCTATCAAAGCAGATGGTGCAGGTAACTATCTAACATGCCCACCATGTCCTTTACCTGTAGCATTCTTTAATGCATAGCAATATTTCTTAATATGTCCTTTCTTATGACCATAATGGCACTCGATACCCCTCTTCCTTGATTTACTTATGCTTTTATTCCATTGACCATTCTTTTCCTTGGTCTTGCTCTTGCCACATTGTTGATTCTTTCCTTGGTAAGAATGATTAACACTATATGAATCTCCAGTACAAACCATCAACTTTCTATGGATCCCTTCACTCAAGAGTGCTCCACATATGTCATCGTAGACAATTTTACCACCAATTGAACTATTGTTAATAGCTATGCAAAACATATCTCATGATGATGGAAAGGTGCATAGCAACAACACTACTTTCATTTCATTATCCATTGCCATTTTCTAAGCTATAAATGAAAAAATATCACATCAAACTCATTTAGATGAGCAAAAATACTATCTATGTCCTTCATGCAAAGCTCATATAAATTTCTCATGAAGGACATTCTTTTCACCCAAAAAACCAATGTAAACTTGCAGTAGTGCTCCCACCACAACAAAAAACCTTCCAAGAAATCTGTAAGAAGACTCAAGAGCTGAAAATTCAGCAATAAAGCTGAATCTACACTACCAAGGAGACAAAATCTCAAGTGCCTCTAGTGCCAAGCTTGATATTTGGACCAACATTTCCACTTGTGTAGTAAAAAATGACCCAAAACTCCAAAATTGCCTTTTAATTTTCCCCAGTTTTGCACCCAAGGAAACTCTCTAAAAATTGATGCAAAGTGCCCAAGAAGACACTTTGAATGCTCCAAAATAATGTCAATTTGAAGCACCTTCACTCCTACAACCAACAAGCAACTAGGTATTGGTGGTATGGAAACCTATCAGTTAAGCGAGCCTTGAGGGGAACACTACTAGAATGGGTGGCTACTTAGGAAGTGCTAGCATTTTGTCTTCCTTGATCATTAAAGTCCTTACTTGTGCATAGCCAATGCTGCCAATGGTGACTTCGATTACTCAAATGCCAAGGTACAACAAGGTCTATGCTTTGGTTTTTGCCTTATTTGTAAGCCCTAGAGGAAGCCACTACAAGCCATAAAGTGTCAAGAATCAGATGTGCTTGCCACAAACTGCTATGATACCAGTGAAGTGCTTGTTATCAAGATCTTGCTCACACGCACACAGAGGTTATGGATGTAGAAAACACAGAGAAAAATAGACATGCCAGGAGACAAGATAGAACATAGTATTGGGTGCAATCTCCCCCCATGCACTCTGTTTTGACAGTCCATAGAGTGCATGTATTTATAGGAATTTTTTATTATGTCAAAATAGTGGTTACATGAGAGCGGCTTCAAAAGGCATGCGTGAAAGTAATGTTGATATATTTAGGTAGTGATGTGTGTGAACACACTAGGAGTACTGTCAGGGCACTTTTTTCCCTCTTTAGGAGGTTTTTTTCCCCCGGCTTGTATATATGCCCATTAGGAAAGAGCAGATTCGCTGGGATGGCAGAGATGCCCATGCACATGCACTGATAGCTTTGTCTGTCAAACGTGCCATTATTCCTCACATTCACTCTTGTAGAATAGCTAAGGATGCTTGGAATACACTTACCACATTGTACCAAGCTAGGAATGAGGCTCGTGTTGCTTACCTCCGAAAACAGTTGGAGAGTGAGCACATGAATGAAGGTGATTCTATGGACAGTTTCCTAACAAAGATCAAAGACTTGAAGGAAGAGTTGATTTCTATTGATGAGGTTATACCAGATAGCTCACTTGTGTAGACCGTTTTGAATGGTCTTCCTGATTCATATCAGAGTTTTGCTTCTACTCTTCGATTGATGATGAAAGCAATCCAAATGCCTTATCATTTGAGGAGTTTATCTCTGTTCTATTGCAGGAAGATCAGTCCAGGCAGAACAAGTCCATTATGCGAGTTGTAGATGAAGCTTTCCTAGCTAGTCAAAAGGGCAAAGGAAAATGGAGCTCTTCAACTAGTAAGTAGAAATCTGCTAATTTTGCATATTCGAAGAAGGAAGATAAAGATGACAAGAAATCAGAAAAGAAAAAATTGTTTTGTAAGTACTGTAAAGGGAATGATCATATCATAAAGAACTATCCAAAACTGGTTGCTAAAGAGGCAAAGAAGAAAGAGGCTAGAATGGTTGTTGCAGAGGCCTCTACACCAAAAACAAAGTCTGCTAATCTTGTGCAGGAAGAAGAATGGACATTTACAACTGTCTGCAGTTTTGAACCATCTTCTCATGAGCAGTGCATGTCTACAGTAGACTCAGATGTTTGGTATTTTGACAGTGGGGTGACCAAACATTTTATCTTGCAGTGCAGTTTCTTCTCTTCACTCGAGCTTGCCCCTACAGGGAATACTGTTACATGCACCAACAACTCCTCTTATCCTGTTATGGGAGTGGGTAAGATCATTTTGACTACTGCTGATGGTAGTTCTTTCACTTTGTCACATGCTTTATTTGTGCTAGGGATCAAGAAGAACTTGTTATTAGTTTCTGCATTAGCCAAGATTGGCTTGGTTGTGAAATTTCTTGATGACAGGTGTACAGTTCATGATCTGTCAAATGGCAATGTGATTATTGCTTTTGGCATTTTAAATTTCTCTAATTTCCCTAAGGTTCAAAAGTGTTGTTTAAAGTGTTTTGGAAGGTTCAGGTTAACCCTCTCTTAAGTACAAAAGTGAAGACTTAAAAGGAAAATGTGAGTATGTGAAGAGGCAGCGTACACAGAAGTGAAAGTATGGCCCCCAATTAAAAGTTTGTTTTTAGCCTAAAGTCACTACAGGACAAAACAGGGATTCGTTGGCTGCCACTTGTGAGGCCAATCTTGGGACATCAAAGTGAGCACCAAGATACTCTTGCAGTTAGGAGCGTACATGAATCGACACACTCAAATGAAGGCAAGGACTATGTTTTGTAAGAAATAGCCTGAAAACATGGAAAAAAATCATATTATTTTTTGCAAGGAAGTTTGATCATCAAGATCTAATATTTTGAATTAGCCTGAATTAATTTGAAATGACAATGAAGGGTAGACATGACACCCAATGAAGCCCTTGAATCCCACAAAGCAAGGGTTAGAGCCCTAAAAACTACTAGGATAAAGATTACAAAGTCCCACTAAGGTAGACACTAGTACAAGACACTCCTAAGGCCAAAGAAGATAATTGGTTTGTACTGGGTAGCCAAAAAGGCCCAATGGTCCCCCATAGGGGTTGCTTTAAACATCTCACCACTAAGTGGTGAAGGGCTTGTAGCTGCATCCTGTAGGGATCGAAGTCCAATCCCCAACCTTGAGGCAAAGGGCCCAACCAAATGAGCTAATGCACTTGGACAAGAATGTGTATTATTGTACTATGCTTCTATTGTGTCATAAATTTACAATTACCCCTGTGAATGAATTCAATGCTAAGATAATAATGGTAGAGAACTTAGATCATTAACATCAAATACTTTCTTATGTTCTGACTCAAAAAACTATAAAGTTATATCTTTTAGATCTTCCATGACCAAATCATCATTATAAATGATTATTGGAATCAAAACATCTTCCTTTGACTTAACATAGAGTGTAGGAGAAGCTTCTAAGGCTTTTAAACCAATGGAATAAGATACAAGTGTATATTCTCATACCATGCTTTAAGTGCTTGCTTCAAACTATAAAGAGATTTTATTTGCTTGCAAAGAAGATGTTCTTTATTTCTCTTCAAAACCCTATGGTTGTTGAATATAGACATCCTCATGTAGATCACTATTAAGAAATATTTTTTTGATATTTTGTTGGTACACTTTCAAACCAAAGAATGTAACTTAAAAAAAATATTATGTTGAGGATTTACAAAAGTTTCATCATAGCCCATATCTCTCTTTTATGCATAACCTTTGATATTAAACATTGCTTTATACCTATCAATAGTAATGACAACCTTTATTTTGATTTTAAACTTCCATTCGACACCATTCTGGTAACTCACAAAGCTTCCAAGGTTGATCCTCATAAATAGAATCGATATCGTTTTGCATTGCTTTCTTCCATACAAGATTACAAAATGCTTCATGGACACATATAGGTTCATTAACTGTAGTAAGTGCCAAGATGTTATGAATATCATATACATTTGCATAATTTATGTGATCTGCTTGATTTTTCTAACTTGTTGTTCTTCTTTTGAAACTCTAAATGCCAGTTTCTTGCAAAGTTTGCAAATACCAGTTTGGAATCCTATTAAAGACTAGTTCAATCTACCTTTGTTCTTAACTTCTAGAAGAATCTTTGACTTCTTAGATTGGTTCTTCTTCTATTGGTTGAGAGGGAATGGGAGATAGCAAAGATTGTGGTTGTGGTGGCATATAAAATTCAGCTTGAGATATAGGAGTGGTTAGAACTTTCTCCTTTCCTTTATCTTTATATGGTTGATTCCCCCTTGTATGGTTGAATATAAGGTCCAAAATTCTTTTCAAAAAATGCATATTATCTAGCTTTATAAATCTATAATTTTTGAAGTTTTTATCAAAAATTTGATTTTCGACAAAGTAAGAGTTTTGTGAGAACAAGACATTATCTCTTTCTAAAACATAAAACCTCTTACCTTTGCTTTCAATACCATTATTAATAAAAGCAAATTTGATAGCTTTTTTCATCAAGTTTACCACATTCTTTCTTCTATATGTGGACATAAGATGGAGAATCAAAAGCTTTGAAGTAGTTCACATTGGGTTTCTTACCATAATAAGCTTCATAAGGTGTAATAAGCTTTAAAGATTTTGTATAAGCCCTATCGAGAATGTGGATAACTATATGAATAGCATTGAACCAAAACTTACGTGAAAACTTCTTTGCATGCTACGTGCTATTTCAGCAACTCTACAATTCTGTCTCTATGCAACATCATTCTACTCTAAAGTATACAAAATACTGAGTTGATGGTAACACCTTTGTCTTCCAAATATGATTTGAAATCATTAGACATGTATACTCTACCTCTATCACTTCTTAACATCTTAATTTTACTTTGATGTTCATTTTCAACCATAGCTACAAACTTCTTAAATGTAGCAAGAACTTTGAACTTTGCGTTTAAACAAAAACCCATGAATATGTTGTAAGATAATCAATTAAAGTGGCAAAATATGTAAAGAGTGTTCTCTCATTGACCCATTCACATCTAGGTGGATAATCTACTACTTGTAGATAAAATATCTCCATGCTTCTTGAATGGTATTTTATGCAACCTCCCGTCCAAGCATCACTTACATGAATTTGCATCATCTGGTAAAGAAAAAGTAAGCAAGCTTTCAACCATACTTTCTTTCTTCATATGCTTGAGAATTATATGAAAAATATGAAAAAATATTGCATGCCAAGTCTTCATCCTTTCATTTGGAGAAGTAGTTGTCTTTAACATGACTGATCTTTGACAAAAAAAACATGCCACTCTATTTTTAGCTTGTAGTAGACAATGCTCTGCAATAGATGTAAGGATTTCACATAAATCCTTCTTAAAAATCACTTTACAACTAGCTATAAGAAATGATAAGATAGAGAGAAAATTCTCCTTGATCTTTGGTACATACAAAACATTAAAAATATTCATTAGTACCTTCTCTCTGTAACTTCTCCCACACCAACAACATCCGACTCATGACCATATTCGATGGTAACTTTTCTACCTATAGAGTTAGTAAGTAATGAAAATACTTTCTTGTGATCTATCAAACTAATCAAAGGTCCAAGCATTCTTTGATCATAGTGTCATGGCACATCAAAAAAGATCGTTACGGATCAATCAGAAATGGAGCTTTAGAGTTTCCATATGCATGTAATATAATATATATATATATATATATATATATATATATATATATATATATATATATATATATATATATATATATATATATATATATTACATGCATATGTGATACATACTACACACAATACATACATACTACATACACACACATAAATCATAATGTTCATACATACTATGTCACTAGAAGAAACATATATTACACACATACTACACACATGTTAGTGGTCACACACATGAAGTGACTCATGAGCATTGAGTCATAATGCATCATGCACATCAGCCAATACTCAAACCAAGAGCATACTACATATGATATACCAAGTGGCAAGGTCAAATGTCCAAAGCCAAGAACTAGTGAGCATGGAGGTCCAAGATGGTGAGGAGAGATGGGTAGAACATAGCAACACTAAGTAGCTCGTCAAAATGCAAGAAAAAATGAAGAAAATCATGCGTTCTAAACATTTCCTTTTAATGGGATTTTTGGAAAAAAGACCGAGAACAAGGTTATCATGTCATATCGTTTCCCAAAAATTACCAAACATTTTTTGGGGCCCAAAAACGATGTTTCTGGGCACACTTTCTCTTATATCACATTCAATGTTGCTTAATCAAAAGGCACTTCTTCTATGCTAACATATGAAAAAGTATCTTCTTCAGGGAAAGATTACCTTTTGAGTGTTCTTCAACATTATTACTTGAAGCTCTCTTTTGTTGATTAAAAATTCTCTTTTCTTGCAGTTTACAATAGAATGACCTAGCTTCTTGAAAAATGGTAGCTTTTCTTCTTAGAAGTTTGTGTTGGAGAATGATGTCTTATTGAGAGTGTTAATCCTAAAATTTAGCAAATCCTAATTTTCAAAAATGGTAAAAATGATCAAAATGGAAAAAATATTATTACATTTTTTAATAGTAGACGTCAAGAGGTATGTAATGGTATAGAACACGATCATACGTGACTTAAAAATCCTATAAAAAATTACGTTCTAATGTCAAAAAATTGCTTTTCAAAATCTAAAGAGCTCAATGTCTTGATCATGCAAATAAATTTTATCCCTCAAAATTAGATAAAATTGACCTTCAAAATCAAGAAGACAAGCTATTTACAAAATAAAGCAATTCTTTACAAATTAACCCCACAAATTGCATTAAGGATTTTGGGTTTAAGCTATATAAACACATCATTATGGGCACTCAAGGTATCATATCATCAGCTCTCAAGTGAATCTAGATGGAGGTAATTCCCTAAGGGCTTATGGAACTTCGTTGAAGTTGATTTGTGGGAGATTCGATACTACCCTCTCCTTATTCACACACTACTCAAGTGTGTAGTATGCTCATTATTGTAAGTAGTTTTTGTATTTTTAGTTAGTTTTCAAGTTTTGTTGTTGTAGCAACTTTTATTACCTACTATTTCAAAAGGAGAAGCTTTGTAGTTGATTATTTGATAGAAAAAAACCTAGTTCTTATTAGGGTTGTAGAATTTGACCCTAATGCTAGCACATATGCCATTTTCATAAATAGTCCTATTATTCTTCTAATTCCAGCACATATTCACTTTTTCATAACTCTTAGGGCAACATCTCTCTAAAATTTGTACATAGAATCCTTCTATATTCATCCTTTCATTCAAAATTTAAATACTACACACACACGGTTACTATTTCATCAAGTAGTTATTATTTAGAGTAGCATTTAACTACTCATTTTACTTGTCTCTTGTCTATTTTTGTAATCATTCATCTATCTTATTTGATTCAAGGTGTGTGTCTGCTCAAGTTTTAAGTCTTTGATAGATCTTTTGGAATTGTTATTGCACCAACCTCACTTATAAAATTTCTTAGCAAATATTTGTGCACATACATAACTTCTTCTCAAGATGAGTGATTATTGCTAAAATCTATAACCAAACCAAGATTATGATTCTCTTATATAAGCAACTACAAATACTTCTCCTCTTAAGGTAATAGATTGGCAAACTTGGTACAACAATTGGAGTAGGAACAAAAATGTGGAGCAACTTATTGAGAATCACTAGGTGCACACACTATATGTGTGCAAAGAAGAAGCGAGCAGTAGCTAGACATCTCCAAATCTACAAAAAGAAACATCCAAATTGCGGCACCAACTCATGGAGCACTTCAAGTAAGTGTAGAAGGTTATAGTGTGTGTGCCCAATCTCCCCCCCTCATATAGATTTTGATTCCACGACAACTTCCATACATGAAAACATTGCGGAAAGCCTAAATAGAGAATTCATTAGCTATAATTTTATGCAAACAACTTCCGTGAGATTTTTCCTTCGATGATGTGGGGACAAAAAAAACTAAAGTAGGCACATGTATTATGGAACATTACATGATCTAATTTCTGACTTTTGAAGGGTATTTAGGTCTCAAATGCTAGTGTTATATATGGTTGCATAGCTCTTTTGAGGCTCTATAAGAATACTCAATAATATTTTTTTACCATGTTTTATCATATCATTAATGAGAAACAACTAAAAGGTATTTTTAGGGTCTGCTAAAAATTACGGTTTTCAATACAATTTGGCATTGTTTTCAATAATGGGAAAACTCGCATATGGATTAGAGTGAGCTTTTCAAGAGCATGGAGAGATTCTCAAGCTTCTAACCAAGTAAAAAGTAAGGTGAGACTCTCTTTCTATAGATTTGGAAGAGGCTCTCTCAAACCATATCATATCATAATTCTCCTTGAAGGAGAATGAGTACAAAAGTAGAAGCTACATGGCAAGATTCCCACATAGGAATAACAAAATACAAAATTGAGATGATCCTATAGAAAAGAGCTACAATAGATAATTTGATGGAAATATTACAAGCTAGAAAATAACTTTTTCAATGCCATCTCAATAACTCCATTTTTGAGAGCCTCAATGTTATAGAGATTCATTAGCCACTCAAGCAGAACTAGAGTTCAAGCATGTGAACATGTCTACGAAGTTCTCCTGTGAGGTGCACTACTTCAAAGAGATCTCACAAGAAAAGATCTTCTCTTAAATGGAATTGTATTGGATTTCAATGTGCTTCATCCACGTGTGAAACATTGGATTCTTGTCAATGGGCAAGGTGGACTTAATGTAAATGTGGATCCATGCAGGTAAGTCCTACAAAATACCAATGTCAGATAATATACATGGAATCGAAATGACTTCCATGTATATTATGCTTGATGCTTACACTCGATGGATGAAAAACATGATGCTTGATACTTAGCCTCGATGGATGAGAAAAAGTACAACTTTCAACTTCCTCTTACTTTCCAGAGGGATAGGTCCTTGGCCACCAAGGACATATATACTGAAAATGAATCTAGTGTTGGCTAGGTAAACTAATAGTTGCTATTTGTGCTAGTATGAATACATATATATATATATTTATTTATTTATTTATTTATTTATTTATTTATTTATTTATTTATACATATATATAGGGTGGCATCTCCACAACTCCAATGAAAATCACCAGTCTCGATAAAGGAGTCAATCTTCTCATACCATTCTCCACTTCTTGTTTTAGTCCATAAACCGATTTATAAAGTAGATAGACTTGATCTTGTTTGACTTAAACTTTGAAACCTTGAAGTTTCTTAATGTACACCTCTTCTTGATGATCACCATTTATAAAATCATTCTTATCATTGATGCACTTCCCACTTGATGTGCGTGCCTAATGCAAGTAGTGTGCAAATGTTTGTAAATCTTGTGGCAAAGATTTCTTCATAGTTCATACATTGTTTTTGGTTGTATCCATTAGTTATTAAGTGGAATTTATACTTGTCTAAGGATCTATTTGATGTATAATTGACCTTATAGACCCACTTGAATCAAATAACTTTTTGATTGGATGGTCTAAGAGTAAGAGTACAAGTTTTGTTGTTTTCAATAGCTTGGATCTCTAATTTTTTAACTTCTTCCCATTGTGATTGTCCTTTATCTTCCTTGTATGAGGATGGCTCAAGTACCTCTTGAATGTTGTGTGTAAGTGCATAGTTGACCAAGGGAATTTGATCTCTTTATTTCTTCTTAAATAACTTTTGGAATCTTCATGGTTAGTGTGGACTACTTAGTTCTTGATTATTTTTTTGAGTTATTGTGTTCCCCTTTAAAGGGTGGATGGCAAAAGGAGAAAAATGTTTTCTTTTTTGACATTAGAACTTAAAATGCTCATCAAAGATGACATCCTTAGAAATAGTGATATAATGATTCTCCACATCATAAAGTTTGTCTCCCTTGAATTGGTCACCATACTCAATGAAAATTTGATTCTTTGACTTCAACACAAGCTTGTGTGTTTAATCCTTAGGCACATGCATATAAGGAGTACTTCCAAATACTCGTAAATGACTCACCTACGGCTTCCTTCCATAGAAAGTATATAAAGGATTTAGGTTGTTAAGTGCACTTGTAACACCTTGATTAAAAAATTTTCATGGCAATGTGAACTGCTTCGGTCCAAAACTTATATGGAATTCCTTATTGTGAAGCATTGTGCATGCCATTTCCATATTACTTCTGATCTTTCTTTTCTACAACTCTATTGGAAGTAGGTAGACCCTCAGAAGTTTACAAGATCTTTCACACACTAGAAGCCAAACACATATACAAAACTTGAACCAAATAACATAAATGAGAGAAGATAAAGAATAGAGAGTGACAGACAAGAGATGTAAATGAGTATCGAGAGCTACTTTAAAAATAAATTGAAAAGTGATAGAATAACTATACAATGTGTGTATACAAAAGAATGTAATAGGTTAAAAATTGAATGATTCTAGATACATTGCATGAGAGCAAAGTACCTAAAGTTTGAGAGATAATGTGTGTGTGTGTGTGTCTGTTGAAAAGTGATGTAAAATAGGCTCATCAAGGAATAACCAGCCTTTGTGACAGGCTATGTAAAAATGTGAAAATCATATATAAACCCTACGAATAACTTCTTTGGTAATGTCGAAAACTACAAGCACTTATTAACTTGAAGTATAAGGCTGTAATAACTTGGTAAAATAGCAAGAAGAGGAGTGAAACAAAAAGTAACAGCTTAACAACAATAAATCCATAATAGACACACACACAAAAGTGTGTATAAGATGAGTACAAGTGATGATAATCAGCTCCTTAGTAGAAGTAGCAACTCACATCAGCATCATGCACAAGAGTGTATGTACGAGTTCTACTTTATGTGCATTGATGCTTTCTATATATAGAGAAATATCGGGCAAAATAGATTTGGTGCAAAAAACTAACAAAGGTAGGTTTATAGGTGTTTTTCCATACGTGGAGATGATGTGACACCCAATTTAATAAGTTGGAAACTTTATTTTTAGTTAGTACCATTGTTTTATGTGCTTTTCAAACTTTTATCATGGCCTTAATTTCCAAAAAACCCTAAATTTATAAGTCCTTCATTTCTAAGTAATAGAAATAGGCAACAATGTTCAACAATAATTAAAAAAAATATTACCACATATATGAAAATGGATCTTCGAGAGCTATCTAATGATATATAATATATGTGTTTGAGACCTAAAAGCCCTCCAAATTATAAAACCTAATTTTTTTATTTTGTGCTTTTCATAAAGCAAGTGACCTTAAATGATTTGTGACATTGACCTTAATTCAAAAAGTAGGTAATTTTTATAAAGAGGTATTACAATTTTTATGATAGAAAAGCCAAATTTAGCGAATTAAATCCAAGAATTTATGTTAGAGGGCTTTTTCATGATTTTTTTGGAAAAGAAGGTATGGGGGCTGTATATAATGAGCCTATGAGGGAAGCATACTACATGCTCTAGGTCCATTCTATGATCTAGAGTTGAAGATGGCTTCACTTAGAGTTTTTTGTGATAGTTTTCGAGTTATTTGTTGTTGTTTTCTTCTTTACACACTTGCAAGTGTGTGTAGCTAGATATATTGTAAGTTGCTACTAATTTTTAGTCTACCTTCAATTTTGTTGTTGTACCAGGTTTTGCTACCTATTAGCTCAAGAAGAGAAGCTTCCTAACTGCTTATCATAAAAAACCCTATTTTCTATCAGGGTTCTAGAATTTTACTCTAATTCCAACACATAGGATGTTCTTCTTACAACTATTCCTATCATAGTCCATATTTGAGCACAACTTTAATTCCTCTTGACTCCTAGGCACACTTCTTTATTATTTTTATACATACATCCATCTACAATCATCTTTTTATCCAAATTTTGTATATTACACACATTGTATATTTGTTAGTTCATCAAGTCATTTTGAGTTAGAGTAGCCTAATAGATACTTGTTTCACATCTCTTGTCTCTTGCCTAATTTTGCTATCATTAATCTATGTTATTTGGTTCAATGTGTGTGTATGTGCCAAAGTAGGTCCGGTGGGCAAAGCTTACCTTTTTAAGTTGTGTTTGGTTTGATTCCATTTGCTGCATTTTTAGAGGTAAGGTGCATTCTTAAACTTTTAAGGTTCAAAAAAAAAAATGAATAGCTTTGGGTATCCATTATGGGGGCATGCACACACTTTTGGGTATCCATTATGGGGGCATGCACATGACGCTGAACATAACCTTGGGACATCATTATGGTTTTATTATTCTTAATTTGACAACTTGCATCTAGAGAGTAGAGTTTAGATATTTCACACTAGTTTTTCTGACATAATGATGTTACACATTGGATGTTTTGTGTATATTGGCTAATTGATATCGCGATATTGGTCTTAACTCATCTATATGTGATGATTGAATAGCATTGAGTACATCAGATCATTAGATACATTATTGATCATTTGATCATTATCATATTTTACATGTATGTTAAAATTGTCTTACTCTTAAGATTTGACTTAATCTATTGAAATATAACACTTTTTTGTCTTTTTAAATTGCAAATATGATTCATATCATTGATTCAATATACAATATACATTTTGATTCATTAGTTTGTGATTATAATAGAATACATGTCCTTATCTTCCATAATAAATATTCTAATATAACACACCTTACCCTCGGATGTCATTTGATACTTGCATCTTACACACATCGAATGAATTGCATCGAATGCACAAAACGACCTTGATGTGTGCAAAGGTTTAAGTGTTGGAAAGATCCTATGGAAAATTTTATTGGATTGACCTCACTTACAACATTTGTTATCAGATCTCTTGTTGCACATACATAACTTGTTCCCAAGATGAGTGATTATAGAGATAGGTTTGAACAACAAGACAATCTTCATGGAATGTCTAACTGTCCTATGAGAGCTCCATGATGAAGAATTTTTCAGATTCCAAGGACTTGTAGAATATTGTCAATGGTCAAGTACCAAGGTCAAGAAAATTACTCGAAGACCGTGTATCTTCTTCCAAGAAAACTACTAGTCCAATTTATTCATGAAAAATAGAGGAAGAGGAAGAAGAAGTTCTCTCTCATCCTCCAGAGACAAATAGAAGCAAATTCAACCTTCTAAACAAGAGTCGAGATGGGATTCATATGATGAACAAGCATTGTCTCTTATAGCTATGGGTATGAAGCATCACACTATTCATCAAATCAGGATGTGGAACCTTTTGTCACGCTTGGTTGGAGTTTCTAAATCTCTATAAAAGAAGAAATCCTACTAGGAAGACTCATTTAAGGAGGAAATTAAGGTGAGTCTATACAATCTCATATTTTGAAGCTAAAAAATATTTTTTATCAACTTATTAATATTGGATTCAACATTTTTATGAAGAGATTATAAACACTCTTACTAATTAACTTCCATCTATATAATGTTCTTTTGTTAATTTTCTCTCTCTTTCAAAAAGAGATAGAGAAATTTCATTTGAAGAGTTGTCATTCTTGCTACTTCAAGAAAGATCAGTAGAAGGTCATGAAAGAGGATGATGATGCTATGTTGTCATCTTCCAAAGGAAAAAAGAAGAAGAATAAAACTTAACAAACAAAGAAGGAAAGTAATTCATGTTCCTCTAAGTCTTCAACTACACCTTCTTCAATCTCCACATCAACTACTTCGTCTACACCTAATGATAAATCTACTTTATCACAATCTAGAAATAAAAATGGAATATGCCATTATTGCAAGAAACAAGTTCATCATATTATAGAGTATAAAAAGAGGGTTTTCAATTAAAAGAAGAATGCTTCAAGTAACAATGTTCAAGTGGTATCAAAAGGTAATTCTTCTTCTAAAATAGATACTTTTGCTTGTGCTAAGTATAGAAGAAGTGTCTTTTGATCAAGCAACATTGAATGCTCTATCAAAGAATCCTTGGATTTTTTATTCTAATGCTACTAAAAATATGACAGATTGCAAGAAGGTATTTTCATCACTTTCTAACTCTATATCTAGAAGACTTACCATTGCAAATGGTCATGATTTGGATATTGGTGGTATGGGAGAATCCACATTATATCAAGATGAGGTCGTAATTTCACTATGCCTAATGTTTTATATGTACCCGAGATCAAGAATAATTTTCTCTCTATCTCAATTTTTCCAAGACATGGCTATAAAGTTAGTTTTAAGAAGGATTCATGTCAAATTCTTACACCTAAGGAAGGGCATTGTCTATTACAAGGTGAAAACAGAATTTGACATGTTTGTTATATAAAAAAATCAATCTTGCTAATCTTGCTAGATCATATACCCATCCAAAGGAAAGTATGAAGTTAGGGCATGCAAAATTTGGTGACATGAGTTATATAACTCTCAAGCATATGAAGGGAAAACATGTGGTTGGAAGTTTACAACTTTTGATCATGCACATGTTAAAGATGTCTTGAAGGGAAGTTACATAACTACCATTCAAGAAGCATGGATCTATTATAGTTACTAGAAAGTTGCAAATCATTCATTCTGATGTGAATGGACCAATGAGAGCAGACTCTTTACATGTTCATAGGTATTTGTCATTTTTATTACTAATTTTTCAAGATGTCCTTGGGTATTTGGTTTAAAAGAAACGTCCAAAGTTTTTATTACTTTAAAGAAATTTGCAACCATGTTTGAAAATGAGAACCAAATTAAAATTGAGACTCTAAGAAGTGATATAGGAGGAGAATACATGTCTAATGACTCATGTCACATTTAGAAGACAAAGATATATTTCATCAACTCACTATTGCTTACACTCCAAAACTGAAAGGTATTGCTAAGATAAAGAATCATAAACTTATTTAAATGGCACATACTATGATGTCTTCATAGAAGCTTTCACGAAAGTCTAGGTTTGATGTTATTCATATAGCTAATCACATTCTTAATAGGGCTTCTACAAAAGCTTTAATGGTGATTACACCTTATGAACCATGGCATGGTAAGAAATCCATTGTGGATTGCTTCAAAGTTTTTGGCTCTCCCTCTTATGTTTGTTGACATATTTCAGTAGTGATGTGTGTGAACACATTTAGGACCATCGGTGCACTCCTTTTCCATTTTTAGGAGGTTTTTTCCCCTGACTTGTATATATGCTTATAACCCTAATGGGTTACTTATCTTTGTACATTCACTTGGTAATACATTCAATATTGTGTGTTGTGATCCAAGATTCTTTTTCTTCCGCATGTTTCTTGTGTGATTTTGCGGGCCTCAAACTCCAACAATTGGTATCAGAGCAAGTTGCCACTTCATCGAGGGCATCTTTAACACCCCTCCGATCATAGTCTCATAATCACACGAAATTTATGGTGAGCGTACTTAGGGTGACTAAGAGTTCAAAACTGATTCACTTTGTGGTGTTGAAATTTTGATATGAGCTTGTTTTAGCCTACAAACACACTATCACAACACGTTTATAGGCAATTTTATCTTTTTTGCCAAACATATACAAGTTTTGGTTCGCTAGTACAAGCACCTTAAAGACTACTACACGTTTAGTAGAATTTTATAGGGTAGTTATGTTCAACTTTTTGAGATACAATAATTTTAATGCATTAGAGTATTTTAGTCAGTGGCCATGGCTTAAAGTAATGATGCATTTCATATGTTGTTTGTTGAGGATAAGTTGGATGCTACCAATTACCCATTATGGTCATATATGATGCATCATGTATTGGTCACAAAAGTACTGTGGAATATTGTGTAGGATGTTGAAAAAAGGCCTACTACACTTGGAAATATAGTTATTGAAGGTGATGCAGATCGTGTTGAAGATGATGATCTTCAGGTTCCTATTTGTGTTGCAGTTCTTACTTCACCTACTGTAGAGCAACTTCATTGGGATGGCAGAGATGCTCAAGCACATGCATTGATAGCTTTGTCTATCAAATATTTCATTATCCCTCATATTCACTCTTGCAAAATAGTAAAGGATGCTTGGGATACATTTAACACTTTATACCAGGGAAGAAATGAGGCTCGTGTTGCTTACCTCCGAAAACATTTGGAGAGTGAGCATATGAATGAAGGAGATTCTATGGAATTTTTTTTGAGAAAGATCAAATATTTGGAGGAGTAATTGATTTTTGCACAAGTGAACTCTCTTGCCAGACACTCCACTTGTGTAGACTATTCTGAATGGTCTTCTAGATTCATATCAGAGTTTTGCTTCTACTCTTTGGTTGATGATGAAAGGCAATCCAAATGCCTTAACGTTTGAGGAGCTAGTCTCTGTTTTTTTGCAGGAAGATCAGTCCAAGCAAAATAGGTCCATCATGTGTGTCAAACAGATCAAGTTTTCTTAGCTAGTGAGAAGGGCAAAGGTAAATGAAGCTCATCTACTAGTAAGCAAAAAACTGCTAATTCTGCATAGTAAAAAAAGGAACACGAGACGAGAAGAAAATAGAAAAGCAAAATTGTACTACAAATAATGTAAAGGAAGTGATAATGTCATCAAGAGTTGTTCAAAATTGGCTACAAAAGAGGCAAATAAAAAATAGGCTAGAATGGTTGTTATAGAGGCCTCTACATCTAAAACAAACTCTGCTAATCTTGTGTAGAATGAAGAATGGACATTTACTATTGTTGTAGTTATGACCCATCTTCTCATGAACAGTGTATGTTTGACCTTTTTATAGACAAATTCTATACTAATTTAGACTTTAAGTTGAGCCATTATACCTCCATTTTGTATTCATCCATCTAGAGTTCTCTAGATCGTCATTTAAGCTCTACTTTGACAACACACGGGTGGATAACATCATCATTGTTGTACTTTTTGTTCATAACAAAATTTTTGGTTGCTTCTCTTATGCTAGATTCATCTTTCTTGAATATTTCTTTTTTTACATCTAGCTCATGTTGTGATGAGTTACATGCTTTCTTACATGTAGCCCATTTTGTATTGAATTATTTTTCTAACAACTAAGAAATTGAGGTGAAGCTAATCAGCTTCTAAGATTTTGGAACCTCTAAATTATGTGAGAAACCTCTTAGAGGAAATCGATACACATGTTCAATAAACATTTTTTGGTGTACATTCATTTTCATCAATTTGATGGCATAATGATATGCCACTATGTTCATGGGCTAATGTTGCAAAGTTGATATAGTTCATCCCTAGATTTCATGTCATTCTAGACAATAGTTCATGGATATTTGTGGCTAACTCCATTAGTATAAGGTGACATGGTTATTAAGCGATATAAGCTCTCGATTGTCTTTCCACTATGCACTTTGCTTATTCTTATCATTTTTTATGAAACACTGGCAATGATTTTCTCATTCCACTAGCAATTCTTCTCTTTATTTCCTATATCAGGGGCCATTCAAAATTATAAATGATCATCAATCTATGGATTGCCTTTTAATATTGTCATTTTTTCAATGAGTGCATGACATTTTTTTTTGGAAATTTGATAGGACAGCTACTCTTCCATTTAACTAGAAAAGAAAAACAACTCAGGCACCATGAAGAACCCTCGTATCCCTCACTTTACAAGGTTAATGTCAGAGCTACCATGTGAGAATCTTGAATATTGAATTTTTACTTTATTTTAGGAAATAAGGTGTTTACCACTATAGCACCACTCCCTACAAAATAAATGACATTTATGTCACACATACTTCCATCATGACGTAAAATCGTTGCATAATAATGCCTTGGAAGACTTTTCTTTAATATACATGGTCAAAGAAAGAGGAGAGGGAGAGCATAGCGATGGCTTAGGGTTTTTTGCCTCATTGGCGGCCAAATTGAGTTAATCTCAGTGTTTGGTGTCACGTCCCCCTGCTTGGGGGGAGGAAACCCCTTTGTCTTGGAGTAGTGTGCTTTAGTTGTGGCCTCTTCGAGTTGTGATTTTGACATATTATAGGTTGACTGACAATGTCTCTTCAATATGCCTTATGAAATGGGATGGAAAGCTCCTCTGCTATCAACCTCTTGGTGAATGGAGCAAATAGAATAGGTATGAGCCCTACTAAAGGTACTCAAGGTCTGATGCAAAGTGCTAATCTTGTAGATGTGGAGATTAGAGAACAATATATGGAAAGAGATGCTTTGTCCAGGATACCTCTATTTTTGGGGGGAAAATCATGGAAATGGGAATCGTACATATGTTCAAGCCCTACAGATGCAACAACAAGGTTTTTTTTTATGTTTAACAACCAAGTCTTCATAGGTAACCCTAAACCTTTGTTTAGCAATGTAGAAGGTAAAGGTAAGGAAAAAAATTTATGATGAAATTGGAAATGAATAGTATAAAGAAGGTAATAAAGTTTATCATGAGAACTCTATCAACTTGGACTCTGACTATGAGGGAAATGATGATATCACTCTCATAATAGATAGGTCCTCCCTTGAGAATTGGCATAACCATCTTATTCAGAAGATAGTATTGGCTATATCACTGACCTCATCTAGCTCAGGAAGTGCTCAAAACTTGGATGAGGGATAATTGGGAAAGTAGGGGACAAAAAAACATGTTCAATATCTTCCCAAAAGTTATTTTACCTTTTTTTTTGAAGATGCCAATAGTGCTATGCATGTTATAGTTGAAGGGCATTGGATTATTAGAAATACTCTCATATCCTTTTTTAAATGGCACCCTGGATTCAATCCTCGAGGACCTAAGCCTACTAAGGTCCTAGTGTTGATAGAATTCCCTAACTTACCTATTGAATTTCACCCTGAGATTGAGCAACTTGGTAGACTAATAAGAAAAGTTCTTGTTCAAAGACCCAAAAATGGATTTAATTCTAAATGGGATCCCCATATGCTGGTGGAAGTGGATATATCCAAGAACATTAAGACCTCCTTGATTCTTAAAGCTTCTGATGGGTGTAAACTTCATGAACAAAGAATATTTTACAAAAATCTTCCTAATGCATGTCTTCACTGCTATAAACAAGGACATCTAACTAAAGACTATCCTTTGATAGGTAATAAAAATGGACCAAGCGAGAATGGAACAAAGTATGTTAAGTCCCATGATAGAGAAAACAAAAAGGAAGATCAAAGTAACTGAGATATCACTAGCAAAAAGAACTTAAATAAAGGTAAAAAAAAGAAATCCTAATTGGGTTAATAAATTTGATGTGTTACTAATGAAAGTTTCTAATCGCTTCCAAGCCTTGGAAGAAATTTTTGACAATGTTTTTGCACATAACCATGAAGTGCCATCTACTCATAAGATGAAAGATTTTGACTATCCAACTGAACGATAGGGAGATGATAATGAGAATTTACTCAAAGAATCAAGATGGATTTATGTTGGTAAAAAGAAAAGCCAAAAGGCTAAAGCTAATGCAGGTAAATCTTCTAATAGTCTATCTTTTGAGGAAGAAGATGAAGGGAATCCTCAGCACACTGATGCAATATTTGCTGAGCAGCTCAATAAATATGACAAAGAAAGCATAATTCAAATCCAACCTGGTATGCTTAATTCTACTGATGTGATTATGTCTCTGCCTTCTCAGGTTAATGTGTAGGTAAAGGACAAAGGGAAAAGTAAAAGAAAAGATGATGTCAGAACTTCTGGTTCTATTTTTAAACCCACCAAGAATCATAAAAAATGATTTGCACCTTGATCAAGGAAATTTGTTACTTATTTTACTCTCATAACTGTATTTGTCCTTGTATGCAAGTTTTGTCTGCTATTTTCTAAGAGAATAAACTCATTTTTTTGTATATTGTTGATATATTTAGGTAGTGATGTGTGTGAACACACTAGGACCATTGGGGGACTTTTTTCCCTCTTTAGGAGGTTTTTTTTCTCATCTTGTTTGTACTCCTATTGCCCTAACAAGTTACTCATCTTTGTACATTCTAGTGGTAATACATTCAATATTGTGTATTATACTCCAAGCTTCTTCTTCTTCTTCTTCTTCTTCTTCTTCTTCTTCTTCTTCCTTGTGTTGTTCACGTGCTTCTGCAGACCTCAAATTCCAACAATTGGTATCAGAGTAGGTCACCGCTTCATATAGGGGGTCGTTGACACCCCTTCGGTCACAGTCCTAGAATCGCACGAAATTTGGTGAGCATACTCAGACTGATTAGGAGATCCAAACAACTTCACTATGGGTGCCCAAATTGCGATCTGAGCTCATTTCAACCTCCGAACACACTACCACAGTGCTTACGTAGGTTGTTTTGTCTTTTTGTGCCAAAGATATATATAGGTTTTGGTTTGCTAGTATAAGTGTCTTGAAGTCTGCTACAAGTTTAGTAGAACTCGATAGGGTAGTTATGTTCGACTTTTTCGGATACAATAAATTTTCTACACAAGGATATTTTAGTTAGTGGCCATGGCTGAAAGCAGTGATGTATTCTGTATGTTGGCTAGTGAGGATAAGTTGGACAGTACCAATTACACATTATAGGCTTATATGATGCATCATGTATTTGTTGCAAAAGGACTATGAATATTGTGCATGGTGTTGAAAAACGTCCTACTACACCTGCAAACATAGTTGTTAAAGATGATGCAGACGGCATTGAAGATGATGATATTCTTCATGTTGATGTTCGTGTTGTGGTTTCTCTTGCACCTAATACAAAGCAAATTCATTGGGATGGCAGAGATGTTCAAGCACATGCATTGATAGCCTTGTCTGTCAAATGTGACACTATTCCTCACATTCGCTCTTGCAAAACAGCTAAGAATGCTTTGGATACACTTACCACTTTATACCAAGCAAGGAATGAGGATCGTGTTGCTTACCTTTGAAAACAATTGAAGAGTGAGCACATGAATGAACGTGATTCCATGGAGAGTTTTCTGACAAAGATCAAAGATTTGAAGGAACAATTGATTTCTAATAATGAAGTCTTACTTGACAGTTCACTTTTGCACATTGTTCTAAATAATCTTTCATATTCATATCAGAGTTTTGCTTCCACCCTTTGTTTGATGGTGAAAGCAATCCAAATGCCTTAACATTTAAGGATTTAGTCTCTGTTCTATTGGAGGAAGATCAGTCTAGGTAGAATAGGTCCATTATGCATGTTGTAGATCAAGCTTTCCTGGCTACTCAGAAGGGCAAAGGTAAATGGAGCTCTTCTACTATTAAGCAAAAATCTGCTAATTCTGCATAATCAAAGAAGGATGACGGTGATGAGAAGAAAACAGAAAAGCAGAAATTGTTTTGCAAATACTGTAAAGCAAGTAATCATGTCATCGAAGATTTGTCCAAAACTGGCTGCTAAAGGGGCAAAGAAAAAAGAGGCTAGAATGGTTGCTGCAGAGGCCTCTACACCAAAAATAGAGTCTGCTAATCTAGTGCAGAATGAAGAATGGGCATCTACTATTGTTTGCAGTTTTGACCCATCTTCTCCTGAATAGTGTCTATCTGTAGTAGACTCAGATGTTTGGTACTTTGATAGTGGGGCAACCAAACATATTACCTCACAGCGCAGTTTCACTTCACTCGAGCCTGCCTGTTGTATAATTACATGGGTCTAAGGGGTAGAACCCTTGGGTTTCTAGGTGTGAAACCCTTTGGATTTATGGTTTATTTACCCCTTTTAGATGGGTCTTGAACCTTAGGGCTAATTCTCTAAGGTTGAGTACCTTAAGCTTAATTGGAAGCTTCTCCTAGCCACTTGGCTTGTACGTGAGAGCTTGGAGAGTCTTCTTTTAGAAGCCATGTGATTTCATGTGATATCCTAAGCTTGGAAACCATGTGATCACCTTAGGGACCCATGTGATGGAAGGTACACATGTCCTCTTGAGAAGGACTTACCCCCTTGGTCTTGGAGCTATATATTGGAGGGGTTTGTTGGGTAAAAACACATCTCTCTATCCTAGTGTGAGCTTGGCTAGTTAGTCTTCTTAGTTGCTTAGTTGTGGAAGCTATGGAGTCCTTCCACAACAGTGGTATGAAGAGCCCTTAGGTTGAGATCTATGGAGACTTTTATCTTCATCACTTTGCTTGTAAGTTCTTGTTGAGATGCGTCAAAATTTACATCGCAGTAGCAATCCTTCATGTCTGTGTAAGTAGCTGCCGACGTCGACTGGAGTTCAAATGCTCTTTTCAGAGTTACAAAATGGAAGCGGGTGACCCCCTCTCAGAAAGGCGCACCACCCACCCGATGGGTGGCCATGATCTTCGAAGAAGAGGCTCGCAGACCCGCTCATGTGAGCACGTGAAGAAGCTACACGGGTGCCCTCTCCCTCTTCTCAAGTACAAAAAAGATATTCCGCCAGTGCCTTCTACTTATAGAGAGCAGCGGACTATGAATTCCGCGTATATGGGATTGAGAGCCCATCGCTGGACGCTCATCAGCTTGTCGTCTCTCATCCACAACAGTGGCCCTTCACAATGATAACAAAAATGAGCAAGTTCGGAATTAAAAGCTAAGTATTCTTTTAATCGTGCTCTTTCTCAATTTTCATGGATGACCTTTTCGATGACACTCATAGTTAGAAGTTATGTGCCTAAATTTCTTTTGTACCAAGGATACATTTAGGCCTTACAAGCATTAATTAGAACATCATTCCTTTTGAAACATTGTTTCTCTTAGATATGCACACGAAAGATTGTGGGTGCATCATAGTAAAAGGAAGCATGTGCGTGGCCATGCATGAAGATCACATCCTTGCGTAAGTATATATAAATTTGATGCGTAGTTTTATGGTACACATGCACACTTGGGAGCCCTTTAGTATGCATATATAGTTGCAATAATTGAAGGGTTGTACCACATGTATGGCCCAAGGGCGACATTGAGATGGCCCATTACATGCTGACCATGGCTATTAGCAGGGGTTGAATCCTTGCCCTTGCCTCAAGGGGTAGATGTTCAAAACCAAATCTTTAAAGGCCATGCATATTTTTGCTTTAGGGCATATGAAGTTATTGAGAACTTTTCATACACAAAGGACAATTTTTATGATTATCACTAGCACATGCATGTATAAGAACATGAGTTTATTTGAAAAACTTATTTTTCAAAATGAAGCATGGCTCTTTTCGGAAACTTTATTTTCCAATGTGTGTGATATCTGATAGCCATGCATAGAGGTTGTACCAATAGAATGCGTACATTAATGCATGGGTACTGAAAAGCAATGCAAGATGGGGAAACCATAAGTTCTAAAAAGTTCCTCACTAGGATCGAAAGAAACAATGAGGATTGATTAAGTCTTCCATTAAAGTTTCTTCTCAATTTTCATGATATTTCATGCATGATTTTAAGATGCACACATATGGGCACACAAGTAAGTATCCAGTGCCTAAAGGAGATTTCAACAATGAATGGGATAGGATGGCCCAAGCCTATCTCATCACTGTGAGGACATTCAAGCAAAGTCAAGGGATGGACGAAGCTTAATTTCAAGATAAGTGACCTCTTTTCTTTTCCTTCAAACTATGAAGCATGCGTTGCATGTTGTGATAGAAAGGAACTCAAAAGTGGATGCATAGATTCAAGTGGCCCGGTTTTGTTTGGCCACATACACAATTAAGTCATGGAAATTATTTTCACTATGCATCAAATTCATATAGTTTTGGAAAAGAAAGATTGGTTGTGCGTAAATTTGTTCATTTTTATGCATTATGGCAACTCCGATGCACAAAAAGAAAGTTTGAAGGTGCATAAGAACGGTGGTAGTTAGGAAGAATGCATCTGATGCATTGTTGCAACTTGTATATACCAAGTTATATGGAAATTTTGCACCATCCTTTGAATAAACAAAGTTCCAAATTGGAAATTTTGCATGCTTTAAGGAGGGGTTCAACTTTTGAACCTTATGCATGCAACACCTTTTCTAATAAAGGTGTAAAAGTCTTGGCATATACTAAATCATGCATTTAGAATGTAGTAAATGGGTTTGAGGGTTAAGAGGGAGATTTGCTTTATTCAAGCTTAAGTATGGTTACAAGTTCCATGATAGGAATGATGGTAGTAGAGCGAAACTTCCATTTACTTCCTATACAGTTGGACTATTATAAGCCAAGAAATAGTACATTATTAAACTAAGAGTCCCTCTTATGGAAGTTTAAATTCCATAAAAACCCATGGCATGCCTGATCAGCAAGGCCATAGACTTAAGGTAGTAATACAAAAATTTTCTCTCTTAAAACCACGGTACAATGGTGGTAACTTAGAGCACTATCTTCTCAAAACTCTAAGTAAGAGAAAATATGGTATAACAAAATCTTAGTTTTGGAAGATGGAAGCATTAGTTCAAGAAAAGTTCTTTGTTTGAAAGAACTACAGAACTATTTGGAGCTTTACATTATTCTTCCAAGCAAATGCAAGGCATGAAGAGAAGGTAAAACTCAAGGGTTGTAATAAACCCTAAGTATCATTTTTTTAAGTCCTAGAAATAAAGGACTTTATAGTAAATGGAATTACCAGCTACTTCAGCATAGAGATTTGATTGGCAAAGTCAATTATTCTTTCTTAGATTACTCATTCTGTCATAAAAGATGATATCTAGTTGAGATATAAACTAGCTCTATCATCAAGTGACATGAAATTGATCTTGTTGATGTATAAAACACCACAAGAAATGAATTAATGTGACACTAGAACACCTCTATGGTCACCATTAACTCATTGCCACTCCAAACTTTGAGAAATGATAGCCTAAAGTGAGAACTTTGCTTCTACAGAAATTCCTAGTCACCGAAATGACATAACTTCAGTATTTTGCTAATTTCTCCTAGCTCAAGTATTATTTATCCATGAAACTTTATAGGCTGAAACTAGAAGAGTAGAGATTTCCAACAAGCTATCATATGCATCAAAAAGATCTCTAGAACTCAAGTTATGGCCTTCACAAGATGACCCTGTATGACCTTCCAAAACTGGAAATTTTGCCTGTTTTAGTATTCCTGGGTGTCTAAAAATAAAAAATTCGATGCCTAGCATCGAATTTCAGTCAAGGTCAATGCTGGGCATCGACTTTGAGCTTTTTTAAGGCCCTTTTTCTGCACCAGAAATAGCTTCTTTTACACACACATGAAGAAGTCCACTTGTATGCTAGAAGTCGATGTCGGGCATCCACTTTATGCTGAAACTCGATGCCAGGCATCAAGTTGCTCCACAAACTTCATGTTTTTAAAAGATTCAACAACAATTAACACACAGAGAATGAAAACAATGACTTATCAGCCAAGATTCGATGCCAGGCATCGAATTGCTCAGAAAACATGAACTTTTGAATTCATCACACAGTAGGCAAGCATGGAGATGATGGAGAGAGACTCATACACAGAACTTTACTCAGTTCTTTCTCATAGCTATGAAAACTCAAAAGTTTTACAGATGCTTTCTCACTCAGAGAAGCCCGACTATTCTCATTCGTATAAAATGAGTTCCTTCTTCTACTTCTTCTCTCTCGCTCTCTCTCTCTCTCTTCGCGTCAGTTGATACAAACTAACTTATATAGATTTTCTCATTCCCGTGACTTTTAAAAAACTTCTAGAACTAAAGTGAACTAACTTTACAAATATGATACATTTGTGAATTTGTCCCTTCACATAGGCATGGGGTTTTCTTCCTAAGATTTGACCTTCAAATATATATCCAATTAGTGATTGTTTCTCCAACAGCTCCCCCTCAATCACTAATTGACATTCCCTGTTTCTTCATATCATCTTCTTTTCTTTTACTCCTGCCATGCTTTTGAATCTACTGGTCTTCACACCATCCAAGCTCTTTGTCATTATGTCTGCTAACTGATCTTTAGTAGAAATGTACTCCACTTCAATCTCCTTCTCCATTACCTTTTCTCTGAGAAAATGATACTGTATCTCTATGTGCTTTGTCCTTGCATGAAATACTGGATTTGCTGCAAGATAAAGTGAACTCATATTATCTCCATGTATTGTAGGTGTACCTTGATCAATGCCTAAGCTCTTGAACAATGTCTGCATCCATATGACTTCCTTAGCTGCTTCCACAAGTCCTTTGTACTCTGCTTCAGTTGATGATAATGCTACTGTATGTTGTTTCTTTGAACACCAACTTACAAGCTTATCACCAATGTATATCATGTAACCATGAGTTGATCTTCTGTCATCCTGGTTACCTGCCCAATCTGAATCACTATAGGCTCTCAACTTCAAATCTGATGTAAAAGGATAATATAATCCTTCCTTTATAGTTCCTTTGATATATCTGAGAACTCTTTGACCTGCAATCCAATGTGGGTCCTTTGGACAATGCATGAATTGTGACAAAACTCCCACTGCATAACTAAGATCAGGTCTTGTTAGTGTAGCATAAATCAAACTACCCACAAGAGATTGATACTTCCTCATATCTTTGTAGTCTGCACCATCATATTTACTAAGCTTGTGATTAACTTCAAGTGGAGTTGAAGCTTCTCTGCAATTTTCCATATCAAACTTCTTCAACAAGTTCAGAAGATACCTTTCTTGTGACACATATATGCCATGATCTGTATAAGTAACTTCCATTCCAAGAAAGTATGACAACTTTCCTAGGTCACTGATCTTAAACTCTTTCTCAAGTAATCTCTTTACCTCCTTGATTCCTTCATCTGAAGTACCTGTGATTATAATGTCATCTACATAAATACAAATGTAGATTGTACCTTCCTCTGTTCTTTTGATAAGTAGACTTGAATCTGCTTTTGAACTTTGATATCCAAGATCATTGAGATACTTCACCAGTCTATAGTTCCAAGCTCTTGGAGCTTGCTTCAATCCATACAATGCTCTTCTCAACCTGCAAACAAAATTTGGATACCTGGAATCTATAAACCCTTGAGGTTGTTCCATGTATACCTCATCTGATATGTATCCATTCAAGAATGCATTCTTTATATCCAATTGACTTAGAGTCCATCCTTTTGAAGTTGCAATAGCAATGATTGTTCTTATAGTTGACATCTTAGCTACAGGACTGAATGTCTCATCATAATCTATGCCATAGGTCTGGGCATAGCCTTTCACTACCAATCTAGCTTTGTATCTGGCTATACTTCCATCTGCAAGCTTCTTCACTTTATAAACCCATTTATTTCCAATTACTTTCTTACCATTTGGTTTAGGAACAAGTTCCCATGTCTTGTTCTCCTCCAGTGCATTGAACTCTTCCTTCATTGCTTCTTCCCATTGCTTCTTACCTTTTGCTTCATCATAGTTCTGAGGTTCTTCATCATCTTTGACCATATATGCATAGTTCTTCTGAGTTATGTAAGAAGTATCATAAGAATACCTTTCTGGTTGTCTTCTAGTCCTGCTTGACCTTCTTGGTTCACATTCTTCATAAGTTTCTGGATACACTTCTTCATCAAATATAGGAGCTTCTTCATTTCTTCTTGTTAATCCACTTGTGGATGTACTTGCTTGCATATAGTCTTCATCTCTATTTACCTGCACAATTGATTTTCCTTTCTCACATCTTCTTACCTCTTCTTCAAATTCTTCAGCTGTGTGACTTTGATCTGCATACCAACTTTTCTGTTCATCAAATGTAACATCTCTAGAAACAAGAAATCGTTTGGTTAGAGGATTCCACAACCTGTAACCCATCTGCTTTTCATCATAACCAATGAACACATATTTTTCTGCCTTTGGTTCAAGTTTATGCCTAAGCTGTGATGGCACATAAGCATATGCAATTGATCCAAACACTCTACACTGATCTAGTGTTGGTTTCTTATCCCACCAAGCTTCATATGGAGTCATTCCATTCAGAGCTGCACATGGTAATCTATTCACAAGATATGTGGCTGTATTTACAGCCTCAGCCCAAAGATAATTTGGACAATTCTTCTCCTTCAGCATAGCTCTAGCAAACTCAACCAAAGTCCTGTTCCTTCTTTCTGCTACACCATTTTGTTGTGGTGTATACCTGTAGGTTATTTCTCTCTTAATACCTGCATTCCAAAGATAATCATTGAACTCTTGGGAGAAGTATTCTCCCCCTCCATCAGACCTCAATCTTTTAAGCTTTTGACCTGTGACTCTCTCTGCATATGCATGAAAATGCTTGAAAGCTCCAAACACTTCTGATCTTTCCTTCAAAACATAAAATGTTATCCATCTTGTAGCATCATCAATGAAAAGAACATAATACCTTGAGCCACTGATAGATCCTTCTTTTGTTGGTCCCCATACATCTGTATGAATGAGCTCAAGTACTCCATCATGTTTGAATCCTTTCTTCTGAAATGGTAACCTGTGTGCTTTACCCATTTGACATGCTTCACATTTATAAACCATATGTTGACTTTGCACATTTGGTAATCCTAGTACAGACTGATTAGCAACCATAGCTTTAATTCCTCTTTCATTGAAATGACCTAATCTCTTATGCCAGAGATCAAGTTCTGTAATCACTGCTTCACCATGTGTGAGCAAAGCTTGACCAATGTTCCCTTGTACTTTTAAAGTAAAGAGTCTACCTTCTTTCTTACCAGAGACAATCTGATTATATCCATTCTCTGGATCTTCCACAAATACTCCTTCATTTGTAAACCTGACTTGAAAACCTTTTTCAACTATCTGTCCCACACTAATCAAGTTTTTAGGTATTGTAGGAACATACAAAACATTGGTTAGCAAATCTGCTCCACTCTTGCATTTCACTTTTCCAATTGAATGTACACTATGTCTTGTATTATCACCAGTTTGAACTGTGTGACTCGAAATACCTTTTTCCAATTCTGACATCAATTCTATGTTTCCTGACAAATGATTAGAACATCCAGAGTCAATGTAAAATACCTTTAGATCTTCTTTATCTGATGTGTTGATTGAGTTCATCATCAATGATGTGTGACTTTCATTCTGTGTGTCATTTGCATAGTTGTAGTAGGTGGTGTTGTAGGATTGATTCTATCCCCAACTTCTTCCTCCACCTCTACCATAGCCTCCTCTTTGACTTTGTCTACCTCTTTGGAAATTACTTTGATATCTTCCACCTCGGCCTCTGCTATTGTTGTTTTGATTCTGGTTTGATCCTTGTTGGTTGTGCCAACAATCATGAGCCAAATGATTATTCAATCCACAGATCCAACAAGCCTTTTTGTTGTTATTTTGATTACCTCTTCCTCTTCCAAAACCTCTTGGTCTTCCTCTGCCAGTGCCTTTACCTCTTGCATAATAAGCTTGAGAACTAGACTCCTCTTCATCCTTTGCTTTACCTTTATCTCCTTTCTTCTTGTTCTTCATGTACATTGCAGAACTTTGTCCTTTATCTCCATCTCCCTTCAAGTCTTGCTCATATGTGAGCATCAAACCAAGCAGCTGGTTCAAATCTGGAACATAATGATTTAATGAAAGTTCTGTTGATAAGACAAAAGGTTTCCACCTTTCATCCCCTCTCAAACCTGCAAGTAGCTGAGCAGTCAATCTGTGATCTTCAACATCTTCATCTATGGATCCAAGACTATCTGCAAGATCCTTCATCTTAGTGACATAATCACTAATGGTTTGACTTGGCTTCTTCTTGAATGTTGTAAACTCTGACCATAGACTTGCTTTCCTTGCTTTAGTAGTGCTTTGGAAATGATACTCCAATGCATTCCATATATCTTCAGATGATTCCAATCCTCTGATGTGTGGTAGCAAATGATCAGAGATTGTATTGTAGATGTATGCTTTTGCACTTGCATCCTTCTTCTGCCAATGCTTTAAAGCATCAAGTTCCTCTTTCTTTGGTCGGCTTTCATCTTCAAATACTGGCTTCTCTTCTTCACCTGTTACATATACCATGAGATCCTTACTCATAAGTAAGGCTTCCATTCTCATTACCCATGCAGGGTAATTATCTATGTCCAGTTTGTCAATGGAGATATGATCTTCCATAGTTCTTTCCTTCTGCTGCAACCTGTGAGCTTAAAGGATAAAGGATAATACCTTTTGAAGTTCTTTGTGTATGAGGATACTTTTGAAGTAACCTTTGATGCCTTGTGTCTTCAAATGCTTCACCTTTCAAACTTTAATGGAAAACTTTACAAAACTTCTCGTACCTTTGTCGTCTTCTGCTCTCGAGAATCTTTCTGCTCTGATACCACTTGTTGATGTATAAAACACCACAAGAAATGAATTAATGTGACACTAGAACACCTCTATGGTCACCATTAACTCATTGCCACTCCAAACTTTGAGAATTAGTCCATCTGAATTCCTCTTTAGCTTGTAGATCCATCTGGATCCTATCACCTTCATAGAGTCTTTCTTGGGTACCAAGTCCCAAGTATCACTTTCCTTGAGAGCTTCCATCTCTTCATCCATGGCTTCTTTCCATTCTGGTTTGGTAATTGCTTCTTCATAGGTACCTGGTTCTTCATTCAACAAGTCCTTTGCAAGATATACAGAATGTTTAGTTACAAGTGATGTGTCATACCCAAATCTGATAGGCTTCTTCTTTTCTCTCTGAGATCTCCTCATTGCTTGAGTTGAGGATTCTGGTTTATCTTCTAGTTGCTTCATCTTCATCTTCCCTTTGGATTTCCAAGCCTTGAATTCCTCAATGTTTATTGTATCATCATCATCAGAGCTTGATTCATCTTTCTGAATTGGTTCCTCCTTTGTGAGCTTTGGGAAATCTTCTTCCATGTCATAGGGTAGACTAACCTTCCTGCATTCATTCTCATACCATGAGTCATTCTCATCAAAGATGACATCTCTGCTTACCTTGAAGCCTTTGTTAGTCGGGTTGTAGAATCTGTATCCCTTTTGGTTCAAATCATAACCAATGAAGATACATTTTTCAGCTTTAGGGTCTAGCTTTCCCCTTACCTGTGAGGGAATATGCACATATGCTACACAACCAAAGATTTTACAATGATCCAGAGAAGGTCTCTTACCATGCCAAGCTTCATATGGTGTCATGCCATCAAGTGATTTGGATGGCAACCTGTTAATGAGATAGGTGGCTGTGGATACACTCTCTGCCCAAAGATAATTTGGCAACTTCTTTTCATTAAGCATAGACCTAGCTGTTTCTACAATGAGTCTATTCCTTCTTTCAGCTACCCCATTTTGTTCAGGTGAGTACCTTGTAGTAATCTCCCTTTTGATGCCTCTTTCCTGCAAGAAATCTTCAAACTCATTGGAGAAGTACTCTCCTCCACCATCTGACCTTAGCCTCTTCAAGCTTCTTCCTGTTTGATTTTCAACAAGTGCAAGATACCTCTTGAAACAATTAAACACTTCATCTTTATGCTTCATAAAGTATAAGATGGTCCATCTGCTATAGTCATCAATGAAGGACACATAATACCTTGAACCTGAAATGGAAGGGTCCTTGCTAGGTCCCCAAACATCTGTGTGTACCAAGTCTAGGTAGTCCTCATGCATGAAACCTTTCCTTGAATAGGGCAACCTGTGAGACTTACCAAACTGACATGATCCACACTTGTAAATCATGTGTTGCTTGGACACATTAGGTATCCCAAGCACACATTGATCCCTGCACATTTGCTTTAGGGTTCTTTCACCTATGTGACCTAACCTCTTGTTCCATATTTCTAATTCTGAAAGTGTTTGATCCTTGTAATTATATAAAGCAATATTCTTGGTGTCTTCTAGCTCAAAAGTAAAAAATCTACCTGATTTCTCCCCTTTGGCTATCCTTCTAAATCCATGTCTTGGGTCCTCCACATATGCTCCATGTTGTGTGAACCTGAGCTGCAAACCTTTCTCCACAATCTGACCAACACTCATTAGATTCTTGGTGATGGTTGTTACATAGAGTACCCTGCTCAATAGGTTCTGGTTACCATCACATGTCTTCACATTTCCAATCTTTACAACAGAATGTTTAGTATCATCACCTGTTTGTACCTGATGTTTGCCCTTGGGTTCTTCCAAATCAGAAAGTAGTGCCACATTGCCAGCTACATGGTTAGAACATCCTGAGTCTATATAAAATAAATGATCATCATTTGTACCTGCCTTGGAGGTCATATTCATGATCAATAGGGAGTCATCTTGCTCCTCTGTGTAGTTGTTGTAGTCTCTTCTATTTCTGAATCCACCTTGGTAATTACCATTGTGGTTGTGGTTGTAATTGTTGTTGTATTGATTGTTGTATCCATTGTAGCTTTGATGTTGGTTGAATCTGCCTCTACTTTGAGAGTATCCACCTCTTGAGTAGCCTCTTCCTCTCTGATTCTTGTAGTTCTTGTAGCATTCATCTGTGGTATGATTGGACAATCCACAAATGTTGCATGGTGATGAGTTGTAGGGTCTCCCCCTACCTGACTTACCTCCTCTGCCTCTTCCTCTAGATGATCTACCTCTCCCTGCATAATTAGCTTGGGAGGTAGAGCCTTCTTCATCCTGTTTCTTCCCTTTACTTTTATCCTTAACTTTCTTATCAGTATAGAGAGCAGAGGGGTTGTTACCTTTTGATTGATCTCCTGCCTTTGTAAACTTTGCTTCATGTGTGAAAAGTTGGCCCATAAGTGTTGTGAGATCTGGGGTATGCATGTCCATAT
>CM035417.1:148631192-148633692 GCA_020310875.1 Ceratopteris richardii | reverse complement strand
CTCTTAGTATTTAGCTTACTTTATAAAGCTCGCAGTTTGACATTAGGGCAGACCAAGGACTAGTTAGTTGCAAAGACATACTAGTTCTAGTTTGCAACTCAAGTAATTAGTCGATTTCTTCCCAAGTCGATACTCCGCTATCAAAGACAAATACTTAATGACAATTAAGTATGATGGATGTCTTGCTAGGTATAAGTAAGCACTAGGAGAAAGTTAAGTAATAAATTTTCTTGATAACCAAGAAAATTTAATTACTTGCAAACTCTTTTGTGATGTATGATGACTCTAAGTCCCAGATGTACTTAGAAAGTCATGCGGCTAAGCTTTACTTGATTAGTTATACTTTATGTAACTTCTCAAGCATCCGAAGGTTGGATGAGAACGTCAAATATATTTCCAAGTTCCTTGAATACTCTTCTATTTAGAAGATTTCGAAAGTTTAAAGAAGTTTCTTTGTGGTTTCAAGATTTGTATCTCATGATGAAACCTCAGTAAGTAACTTTTTGGAATTGAGATATGAAATAGTCAAGCCTTCTATTTCATGTGAGATCATTCTCCTACCATGTTTAAGATGAATTTATTGTTGGGAAGGTAGATGTTCCAAGTAGAGGATCTTAATTGATTCATGAACTCTTCCCAAGATACACATAAATTCATATTATATGATAGGTCCAAGGAATGATGAAGGCAAAACCTCTTTAGGATATAAATGTTTTGCCAAGATACAAAGGTATCAAGCTTTTATAAATTTTTATTTGATTTCATCAAGGGGTGATGGAAATCAAAGGTTAACCCCTTGATGGAAATCAAAGGTTAATTGATCCTTGACGTCAATAAAAGGATGTTAGGTTCTATAGCCGCCTCTCTGGTAAATGATGCAACTAGCTAAGCAGTCTTTAGGAAATAATATAAGTTCCTAAAGACTTGAAGCAAGTGTGAACTTTTCATTTAGGAATAGAAAGTTCCAAGAAATGGATTTTCAATCCATGAACTTCTCCTAAACAGTTATAAAGTTCAAAGTTGTGTTCAAAGTAACATTACTATTGGATCAATCATCAATAGATGCTTGGACTTTAAACATAATTTTGATTGGTGAAATATGTTTAAAGGACTCTAGTAACATCTGAAGATTGACCAATAATAATGAGTTTTGTATCAAACTCAAGAATAGAAGTCGATATCACATAAATGAAAGTTCAACTTAAACTTTCATAGTGGCATGGGAAACCATATCCAAAAGGTGATATTTAGTCTCTAGTTTGATACTCAGGAAATGAATACAATTGAATCAGTAAATTTTTTAGATATTATTTGAAAGAATTTCTTTCAAATGTTCTTTTAATATTGCAAAAGATTCCAAGATGAATCATTTGCTCAAGTTATTCCTTAGAAGGAATCTCAAGTCTTTGAAGAAATGGCATTCTTTCAAGTATTGAGAATGAAATTCTTCATGCTCTTTAAACAATAAGTAAGTAGTTCCCGGATATCCCAAACCACTAGAAGTGGTATTTCAAGTCCTATTTGTGATATAACCTAAAGGTATATCAAAGATTCTTAGCTTTGGAATCTAAGAGGCATTAGTGTATGCTTGGACTTGAGTAAGGAAAAGATCTCTAAAAATCCTGCAGGTAAGCAAAGAAGCTTAAAGATAGTTTAAAGAGATCTTAAAAGATAAAGATAAAGATAAAGTCTTTATTATTATCGCATGATCAACAAGACTTGATCAAGCTTGGCCATGATTGTCCAAGAACATGCGATTGGAACTACCCTGTAGATTGCCCAAGTATTGGCAATAAATTTTTTTTTTTAGGAATGATTCACTCACGTTCCATTTATTCGATGGAAAACTGTGAAAAAGAGTAAGTTGTTCCAAGTCTGAACAGAGTAAAGAAATTCCAAGAATGTAGTCTGCAACCGTGAAAATGGTAATTAAGTCTGTGGAAGGTAAAACATAAGTGTTTACCTATCCTTAAAGGGATTTTGGTACAAATCTAGAAAGCATAAGCGGATGCTTAAGACTTAGGCAGTAGAAAGATTCCTATATAAAGTCCCCGGGGTAGGTACCTAAAGCATTAGTAAAGAAAGGAATCTAAAGACAAGAAGTCAAAAGCTCTTGTCGCTACGAAATTGGTCAAGGGTAAACCAATTGAACTTGAATTCAAGAAAATTCAAGTACTTGGAATTCTGATTGGTTTTCATTTGAAAACCCTAGCAAAGAAGAATTGATATTCTGTTAAGAGGTTTTCAAGTTCCCAAGTTAAAGCACATGATTGTGAGACGATCATGTGAAGGAATCAAAACCTAGAAAATCTAGTTAGAGATAATACGTGGAACTTCTAAATTCTCGTAAAAGAATTGAAGAGATAAGGTTCTCTATCAAGAGATGTTTAGACTTTAGGATAAGAATCACCCACACATTAATGTGAATATAAAATAGGGTGGTATGGGACACCAGATTTTATACTCATATTGATGTCGGAAAGATGGTATGGGACATCGG
>CM035417.1:148621192-148623692 GCA_020310875.1 Ceratopteris richardii | reverse complement strand
TTTACTTTTGAATTAGAAGAAACAAAGAATATTGCTTTGTATAGCTACAAGGACCAGACACTTTCAGAACTTGAAATATGGCACAAGAGACTAGGGCACATAGGTGAAAGGACCTTGAAGCAAATGAGAAGAGATCAATGTGTGCTTGGGATACCCAATGTATCCAAGCAACACATGATTTACAAGTGTGGTGCTTGTCAATTTGGTAAGTCTCACAGGTTACCTTATACAAGGAAAGGTTTTATGCATGAAGACTACCTAGACTTGGTGCACACAGATGTTTGGGGACCTAGCAAGGATCCCTCCATTTCAGGATCAAGGTACTATGTGTCTTTCATTGATGATTATAGCAGATGGACTGTGTTATACTTTATGAAGCACAAAGATGAAGTGTTTAATTGTTTCAAAAGATATCTTGCACTAGTTGAAAATCAAACAGGAAGGAACTTGAAGAAGCTAAGGTCAGATGGAGGAGGTGAATACTTCTCAAATGAGTTTGAGGACTTCTTGCAGGAAAGAGGCATCAAAAGGGAGATAACAACAAGATACTCACCTGAACAAAATGGGGTAGCTGAAAGAAGGAATAGACTTATAGTTGAAACAGCCAGGTCCATGCTTAATGAAAAGAAGTTGCCAAATTATCTTTGGGCAGAGAGTGTATCTACTGCCACCTATATAATAAACAGGTTGCCATCAAAATCACTTGATGGAATGACACCTTATGAAGCTTGGCATGGTAAGAGACCATCATTGGATCATTGCAAAATCTTTGGGTGTGTAGCATATGTGCATATTCCCTCACAGCTAAGGGGAAAGCTAGACCCTAAAGCAGAAAAATGTATTTTCATTGGTTATGACTTGAATCAAAAAGGGTACAGATTCTACAACCCAACCAATAAAGGGTTCAAGGTAAGCAGAGATGTCATCTTTGATGAGAATGACTCATGGTATGAGAATGAATGCAGGAAGGTTAGTCTACCCTATGATTTGGAAGAGGAGTTTCCAAAACTCTCAAAGGAGGAACCAATCCAGAAGGAAGACTCAAGTTCAGAAGATGATGACACAATCAATCTTGAAGAATTCAAGGCATGGAAGTCCAAAGGCAAGTTAAAGATGAAGAAGCTTGAGGATATACCAGAATCTTCAACTCAAGCAATGAGGAGATCTCAGAGAGAAAGTAAGAAGCCTATCAGATATGGGTATGATACATCTCTTGTAACTAAGCATTCAGTTTATCTTGCAAAGGACTTGTTAAGTGAAGAACCAGGTTCATATGAAGAGGCAATCACCAAACCAGAATGGAAAGGAGCTATGGATGAAGAAATAGAAGCTCTCAAGGAGAGTGACACATGGGACTTGGTACCTAAGAAGGACTCTATGAAGGTGATAGGATCCAGATGGATCTACAAACTAAAGAGGAACTCTGATGGTACAATCAATAGGTACAAAGCTAGGTTGGTAGCCAAGGGTTTTGCACAAACCCAAGGCATTGATTATGAGGAGACATTTTCTCCTGTGGCTAAGATGCCAACAATCAGAGTATTGGTGAGTGTAGCTGCATCCAAGAATTGGAACATGTACCAATTAGATGTCAAGAATGCTTTCTTGAATGGATGGATATCTGAAGAAGTCTACATGTCACAACCACCTGGCTATGAAGATCCCAAGAAGGTAAATTATGTTTGTAAATTGAAGAAGGCTTTATATGGATTGAAGCAGGCACCTAGAGCATGGAATTATAGACTGACAACATACCTCCAAGACCAAGGGTTTACTATGAGCAAGGCAGGCACTTCATTGTTTATCAAAGGAGTAATTCAGAGGTAATCTATCTCTGTGTTTATGTTGATGACATCATCATTATAGGTAATGATGTCCAAGGAATCAGAAGCATAAAAAACCAGATGATGAAGGAGTTCAAGATCAATGATCTTGGATTATTGAAATACTTTCTAGGACTTGAATTGGTTTATACTAATTCAGGTATATATATCACTCAGAAGAAGTATGTGCAGGATATGTTAAAGAAATTTGGCTTGCAGGATGCTAAAGTCTCTAGTACTCCAATGGAAGTCAACCTAAAGCTAAGTGCTCATGAAGGGGATGAAGTCCAAGACATTACAGGATATCAAAGTATGGTAGGTAGTTTGAATTATGCTACCTTGACCAGAATTGACATAGCATATGGAGTTAGTGTGCTAAGTCAATTCATGCACAAACCAAGGGTACCTCACCTTGAGGCTGCAAAGAAGATCTTGAAGTATCTAAAGGGAACTCAGAACCATGGTTTGTACTTTTCTTATACATCAGATATTGATATTAAAGTGTATTCAGATGCAGATTGGGTAGGATGCAAGGATGATAGGAGGAGCACATAAGGATACTTATCTTTTGCAGGTGATAAACCTATTTCTTGGTCAGCCAAGAAACAACCAACAGTGGCATTGCCATCCACTGAAGCAGAGTATAGAGGGCTAGCCAATGCCACTCAAGAAGCTAT
>CM035417.1:148601192-148603692 GCA_020310875.1 Ceratopteris richardii | reverse complement strand
GGGGAGATCCTATAACTCCTCAACATGCAACATTTGTGGTTTATCAAATCATACTACATATGAGTGTTTCAAGAATTACAAGAATCAGAGAGGAAGAGGATACCAAAGAGGTGGATACTCACAGTCAAGAGGTAGATTTAATCATCACCAATGCTACAACAACAACTACAACAACAACTACAACAACAATTACAACAATAATTACAATGGCAACTACCAACAAGGATTCAAATCCAGGAAGGAATACAACAACTACACAGAGGAGCAGGATGACTCTCTTCTGATCATGAACATGACTTCAAAATCAGGTACAAATGATGAACACCTATTCTACATTGACTCAGGATGCTCAAATCATGGGACTGTCAATGTAGCACTACTCTCTGATCTTGAGGAACCAAAAGGTAAGCATTAAGTCCAAACAGGTGATGACACCAAGCACTCAGTAGTTAAAGTTGGAAATGTTAAGACTTGTGATGGAAATCAGAATTTGTTGAGCAGGGTACTCTATGTACCAACCATTACAAAAAATCTGATGAGTGTTGGACAGATTGTGGAGAAAGGGTTGCAGGTTAGATTCAACCAATATGGAGCATTTGTGGAGGATCCAAGGCATGGGTTCAAGAAGATTGCTAAAGGAGAAAAATCAGGTAGACTTTTCACTTTTGAGTTAGAAGACACAAAGAATATTGCACTATACAGTTATAAAGATCAAACACTTTCAGAGCTTGAGATTTGGCACAAAAGATTAGGGCATATAGGAGAAAGAACCTTGAAGCAAATATGCAGGGACCAACGTGTGCTTGGAATACCAAATGTATCCAAGCAACATATGATTTATAAGTTTGGAGCTTATCAATTTGGGAATTCTCATAGGTTACCCTTCTCAAGGAGAGGTTACATGCATGAAGACTACCTAGAGCTTGTCCATACAGATGTATGGGGACCAAGAAAAGACCCCTCAGTCTCAGGATCAAGGTACTATGTATCTTTTATTGATGATTATAGCAGATGGACTTTATTGTACTTCATGAAGCACAAGGATGAGGTATTTGATTGTTTTAAAAAATATCTTGCACTTGTTGAAAATCAGACAAGAAAGAATTTGAAGAGGCTAAGGTCAGATGGAGGAGGTGAGTACTTCTCCAATGAGTTTGAAAACTTCTTGCAGGACAAAGGCATAAAAAGAGAAATAACCACAAGGTATTCTCCTGAACAAAATGGGGTAGGTGAGAGAAGAAATAGGTTGATTGTTGAGACAGCTAGGTCTATGTTGAATGAAAAAAGATTACCTAACTATCTATGGGTAGAGAGTGTTTCTACTGCCACTTACCTCATAAACAGGTTACCATCTAAGTCCCTTGATGGCATGACACCCTATGAAGCATGGCATGGTAAGAGACCCTCACTAGACCATTGCAGGATATTCGGATGTGTAGCATATGTACACATTCCTTCTCAGATAAGAGGAAAGCTAGACCCAAAGGCTGAAAAGTGCATCTTTATTGGATATGATCTAAATAAAAAAGGTTACATGTTTTATAACCCTACCAATAAGGGATTCATGGTGAGTAGAGATGTTGTCTTTGATGAAAATGATTTGGTATGAGAATGAATGTAGGAAGGTTAAACTTCATTATGATTTGGAAGAGGAGTTTCCAAGTCTTGCAAAGGAGGAACCTACTCAGAATGAAGACTCAAGTTCAGATGATGAAGATACTATCAACCTTGAAGAGTTCAAGGCATGGAAGTCCAAGGGAAAAATGAAGATGAAGAAGCTTGAAGACATACCTGAATCGTCAACTCAATCAATCAGAAGATCACAAAGAGAAAGCAAAAAACCTATCAGATATGGGTATGATACATCCCTTGTTACTAAACATTCTGTTTATCTTGCCAAAGATTTTTCAATTGAAGAACCAGGATCATATGAAGAAGCCATAACCAAATCAAAATGGAAAGAAGCTATGGATGAGGAGATTGAAGCACTCAAGGAGAGTGATACATGGGAGTTAGTACCAAAGAAGGACTCCATGAAGGTAATAGGATCCATATGGATCTATAAACTTAAAAGAAATTCTGATGGCACAATTAATAGGTACAAATCCAAATTGGTAGCCAAGGGTTTTGCATAAACCCAAGGCATTCACTATGAAGAGACATTCTCTCCTGTGGCCAAGATGCCAACTCTCAGAGTGTTGGTAAGTGTGGCTGCATCAAAAAATTGGAACATGTAGCAATTGGATGTCAAGAATGCTTTCTTGAATGGATGGATTTTAGATGAGGTATATATGTCACCTCCTGGCTATGAGGACCCAAAAAAGGTAACATATGTTTGCAAATTAAAGAAGGCTTTATATGGATTGAAGCAGGCACCTAGGGCATGGAATTACAGGTTAACTACATACCTCCAAGACCAAGGGTTTGTTATGAGCAAGGCAGATACTTCTCTATTCATCAAGAGACGTAATTCAGAGATAATATACCTTTGTGTTTATGT
>CM035417.1:148583692-148586192 GCA_020310875.1 Ceratopteris richardii | reverse complement strand
TGGAGCAGATTTGCTAACAAATGTTTTGTATGTTCCAACAATACCGAAAAATTTGATTAGTGTGGGACAAATAGTTGAAAAAGGTTTTCAGGTCAGATTTACAAACAAAGGAGTATTTGTAGAAGATCCCGAGAACGGATATAATTAGATTGTCTTTGGAAAGAAAGAAGGAAGACTCTTTACTTTAAGAGTACAAGGGAACATTGGCCAAGCGTTGCTCACACATGGAGAGAAGGTGATTACAGAACTTGATCTCTGGCATAAGAGATTGGGTCATTTCAATGAAAAAGGAATTAAAGCCATGATAGCGAACCAGTCAGTACTGGGACTACCGAACATACAGAATCAACATATGATTCATAAGTGCGAAGCATGTCAGATGGGAAAAGCCCACAGGTTACCTTTCCAGAAGAAAGGATTCAAACATGATGGAGTACTCGAGCTTATTCATACAGATGTATGGGGGCCAACGAAAGAAGGATCAATCAGCGGATCGAGGTACTATGTCTTATTCATTGATGATGCAACAAGGTGGATAACTCTTTATGTCTTGAAAGAGAAAGCAGAAGCGTTTGGAGCTTTCATGCATTTTAATGCATATGCTGAAAGACTTACTGGACGAAAACTTAAAAGACTGAGGTCTGATGGAGGGGGAGAATACTTCTCTCGAGAATTCAATGACTATCTTTGGAACACAGGTATTAAGAGAGAAATAACCTGCAGATATACACCACAACAAAATGGAGTAGCAGAAAGAAGGAACCGAGTTCTAGTTGAATTTGCACGAGCTATGCTAAACGAAAAGGATTGTCCAAATTATCTTTGGGTTGAAGCTGTAAACACAGCTACATACTTGGTAAACAGATTACCATGTACAGCATTAGAAGGAATGACCTCTTATGAAACTTGGTGGGGAAAGAAGCCAACACTTGATCATTGCAAAGTGTTTGGATCAGTAGCGTATGCTTATGTACCATCACAACTGAGACATAAGCTTGAACCGAAAGCAGAGAAAAATGTGTTCGTTGGATACGATGAAAAACAGATGGGTTATAGGTTATGGAGTCCTCTAACGAAACAGTTTATTGTTTCTAGAGATGTTACTTTTGATGAACAGAAAAGCTGGTATGTAGATCAAAGTCATACGACTGAAGAAATTGAAGAAGAGGTAAGAAGGAAAGAGAAAGGAAAATCAATTGTGCAGGTGAACAGAGATGAAGATCATATGCAGGCAAGTACGTCCAGGACCAGATCAGGTATGAGAAATGAAGATGAAGACGTGTCTTCAGACACTTATGAAGAACCAAGAAGGTCAAGCAGGACTAGAAGACAACCAGAAAGGTATTCTTATGATACCTCATACATAACTCAGAAAGATTATGCATATATGGTCAAAGATGATGAAGAACCACAGAGCTATGATGAAGCTAAAGGCAAGAAGCAATGGGAAGAAGCAATGAAAGAAGAAATCAGCGCACTGGAGGAGAACAAGACATGGGAACTTGTTCCGAAACCAAATGGTAAGAAAGTAATCGAAAATAAATGGGTTTTCAAAATAAAGAAATTCACAGATGGAAGGATAGCCAAATACAAAGTGAGGCTGGTGGTCAAAGGCTATGCCCAGATGCATGGCATAGATTATGATGAGACGTTTAGTCCGGTGGCAAGAATGTCAACCATAAGGACAGTAATTGCTGTAGCTGCATCGAAAGGATGGAAGCTAAGTCAGCTAGATATAAAGAACGCATTTCTGAATGGATACATTTATGATGAAGTGTACATGGAACAACCTAAAGGGTTCGAAAGTTCTAGATACCCAAACTTTATCTGCAGATTAAGAAAATCACTTTATGGACTGAAGCAAGCTCCAAGAGCTTGGAATTACAGACTTGTGAAATATCTGAATGAACTTGGATACCAAAGTTCGAAGGCAGATGCAAGTCTACTCGTAAAGAAAATAGAAGAAGGTATGATCTACATTTGTATTTATGTAGACGACTTAATAATCACAGGAACCTCAAATGAAGGGATTACAGAAGTAAAGAAACTACTCAAAAGAGAGCTCAAGATCAGTGACCTAGGGAAGTTATCATATTTCTTACGAATGGAAATCACATACACAGATCATGGTGTATATGTTACGCAAGAAAGGTATCTCCTAAGCTTACTGAAGAAGTTTAATATGGAGAATTGCAGAGAAGCTTCAACACCGCTTGAAGTAAATCATAAACTCAGCAGATACAATGGTGCAGAGTTAAAGATATGAAGAGATATCAGTCATTAGTAGGAAGTTTAATTTATGCTACGCTAACGAGACCAGATCTTAGTTATGCAGTGGGAGTTCTCTCACAATTCATGCATTGTTCGACAGATCAACATTGGGTTGCAGGACAAAGAGTTCTTAGATACGTCAAAAGAACTATAAAAGAAGGATTATATTATCCTTTTACGTCAGATATAAAGCTGAAAGCATACAATGACTCAGACTAGGCTGGAAGTC
>CM035417.1:148566192-148568692 GCA_020310875.1 Ceratopteris richardii | reverse complement strand
TGATGGTGTTTATGTGCAAGATCCAAATAAGGGATATAGAAATATCATTACAGGTAAAAAGGAAGGAAGGTTGTTTACTCTCAAGGTCCAAGGTAATGTGGGACATGCATTATTTACTTATGGAAGTCAAAATATGTCTGAGTTAGACCTATGGCATAAAAGGTTATGTCATTTCAATGAGAGATCCATAAAGGAAATGTCAAAGAATGATGTGGTGCTTGGATTGCCAAATGTTGAAGGTCAACACATGCTGTACAAGTGTGAAGCTTGTCAATTAGGTAAAGCACACAAAAGTTCATACAATAAATCAGGTTACAAATATTCAAATTTGCTTGAGTTGGTTCATACAGATGTGTGGGGTCCTTCAAGGGATTATAGCATAAATGGATCCAGATATTATGTGTTGTTTGTTGATGATGCAACCAGATGGATTACTTTATATGTAATCAAGGACAAATCAAAAGTGTTCAAGACATTCAAGCATTATCATGCTTATGCAAAAAAGATTACAGGACAAAAGCTCAAGAGGTTGAGATCAGATGGAGGGGGAGAGTATTTCTCCAAAGAGTTTGATGATTATTTGTGGAATGCAGGTATAAAAAGAGAAGTAACTTGCAGGTACTCCCCTCAACAAAATGGAGTTGCAGAAAGAAGAAATAGAACTCTTGTAGAATTTGCAAGAGCAATGATGAAGGAGAAGAATTGTCCAAACTACTTATGGGAAGAAGCTATCAACATTGCAACATATCTTGTGAATAGGTTACCTTGTAAAGCTTTGGATGGAAGAACACCTTATGAAGCATGGTGGGGTAAGAAACCTACTCTTGATCATTGTAAGGTATTTGGATGTTTAGCATATGCTTATGTTCCTTCACAATTGAGACATAAGCTAGAACCCAAAACAAAGAAGTATGTTTTTATTGGGTATGATGATAGACAAATGGGTTACAGATTGTGGAGTCCATCCACAAAGCAATTTCTTGTTACAAAAGATGTTACATTTGATGAGCAAAGCACATGGTATACATGGTCAACAAATGGTTATGCAGGTGTTGAAGAAATACAAAGGAAAGGGAAGACAAAAGTAAGGGTGTATGATGAAGATATTGATGATGTTGATTGTAAAAATAAATTGCAAGACAATGTTGAAGATGGGCCAAGATTTGATCCAGAATCAAATATGGCTGAGACTTCAAGAAGTGCAGAGGTCAAAAGATCTTCGAGAGAAAGAAAAGAACCCATCATGTATAGCTATGATACATCTTTCTTAACAACAAAAGATTATGCTTGCATGGTGAAGGAAGACGAAGATCCAATCACATATGAAGAAGCTAAAGGTAAACAGAATTGGGAGAAGGCAATGCAAGAAGAGTATGATGCTTTACTTGAAAATGAAACATGGGAATTGGTGCAAAGACCAAAGAATCAGAAGGTCATTGGATGTAAGTGGGTGTACAAAACAAAAAGGTTTGTAGATGAAAAAGTGTCTAGATACAAGGGTAGACTTGTGGTTAAAGGTTATGCCCAAAATTATGGGATAGATTATGATAAAATCTTTAGTCCAGTTGCTAAGATGTCTACAATTAGATCTCTAATTGATATTGCTGCTTGTAAAGGATGGAAGTTATCACAATTAGATGTGTAGAATGCATTTTTGAATGGATACATTGCAGATGAAGTGTACATGGAGCAACCAGAGGGTTTCATGGATTCAATTGGATCAGATTATGTGTGTAAGCTCCAAGAGCATGGTTTGAAGCAGGCTCCAAGAGCATGGAATTACATGCTTGTTAAATTCTTGAATGAATGTGGATATCAAGCTTCAAAGGTAGATAGTAGCTTGCTAGTGAAGGCAAGTGAAAATGGGTATATATACATGTGTATTTATGATGAAGATATTATTGTCATAGGTACATATGCTCAAGGAATCAAGGAGATTAAGAAACAAATAGAGAAGGAGTTTAAGATAAGTGATTTGGGAAACGTATCTTATTTCTTAGGAATGCAGATTGTGTATACTCAACATGGAGTATATATTACACAAGAGAGATACCTGAAGAATCTTCTTGTCAAGTTCAACATGGAAGAGTGCAAGCCTTCAACCACACCATTGGAGGTAAATCATAAGTTGAGCAGATATGGAGGTGAAGAATTTAATGATATGAAGAAATATCAGAGTTTGTTAGGTAGTCTAATCTATGCTACCTTGACAAGGCCAAATCTATCATATGTAGTAGGCATGCTATCACAATTTATGTATTGTCCAAAGAAAACTCATTGGATTGCAACTCAAAGGGTACTCAGATATATCAAAGGAACTCTGAGTGAAGGTTTGTATTATGGATTTAATTTTGATACAAGAATCAAAGTGTTTAGTGATGCAGATTGGACAGGTGATTCAGATGATAGAAGATCTACTCATGGTTGTCTCTGTTATATTGGAGATAAATTAGTTTCTTGGTGCTCAAAGAAGCAACATACAGTTGCTTTGTCATCCACA
>CM035417.1:148556192-148558692 GCA_020310875.1 Ceratopteris richardii | reverse complement strand
CTTGGCAACAATAAGATTGTAGCCGATGTACGACACTCTGCTCTACTTCTCGGTGAAAGGTTTATGGAGTTTTCGCAAGCCTTCAAGACAACGCGAGCTACGAGATCAAATCAGGAATCTCCTCATGGGGATTAAGACGGACAACACCTCTGCTCACCGTCAGCTTCAGCAGTGTTCTAAGTGGCGTTGCAGTTGTTGCTCGAGGAGCCACAAATGGAGAACAGCGCCGAAGACATAGCCAACAGATTACAAAGATAAAATACCAAGTTGTTATGGTGCTGGAATTGAAAATCTTTGATGCTGGAGTTGAAGGACGGACATTGGAAGCTTGCTATTGGAAGGATAGACACTGGAAAAGAAGACAGATCATCATAGGAGAGAGTTTCCATGTTATTTCATGGGATGGTAGGAGGTCGTTCAGAAATTATGGCTTTCAAGAGTTCAAAGATTCAGAAACATTTCCAAGGGCTATTCGGGTTGAGGATTAGTTAACCTGTTTGTCATGAATTCAAGTCATGCAAGTCATATTTGGTGTGCATATATTGCAGCTCATTAGCTGAAAAGAAAGCTACTACTGTTTTGTTTCTATGATTATGCGAATATGTAACTTAAGATTATCCTTGATATACATGAGAGCTTCCGTGGAGCTTTGCAAGCTCACGCAGAGTGTTGAGTTCAAGAGAGCTCCTGTTGAAGAGGAGATAATTGCTAACCTAGATACAAGGATTAGGAATGGTCAATCAGATAGGGATCATGCATGAGAAGTTCTGCATGAGATTGAGACTGAGAGGATGATTGAGATTATGATTGCTACTTTGTAACCATATGAGTAAGATTGTGATTGAGATTGGGATTGAGATCAGCTCGGGGGTGGTTGGGAGGTCAAAGATTCATCAAGAAGCTATTTTTTTTTTCAAAGCTATTGTATCACAAAGGTTGAGGATTCATCCGAAAGCTATTACTTGTATATGGAATAGTAAAACATGAGATTTATAAGATAAGTTTTATTTCATAAGGTTATGTTCTCTTGATTATTTTGTTCAAATTTGTGAGTAGCAATTATATGATTTGATATATTTTTTTTTCTGTCTGAGAGATTGGAGGAACGCTACATATGGTATCAGAGCGGAATCGATCCTCGGCAAGGATGGGAGGAATTTAAAGAGCAAGGAAAAAATCGATCCTTGGGAACAATGAACAATTTGATACAAAAGAATTATGATTGCGATACTGGGAGAGTATGTCGGACGTGACAGAAGTGTGGTGATCCACACGATAGACGGAGCTAATTCAAGAGAGAAGAGTAGTGTCCGTTGGGGTATTCTATATGCAGTTCAGGATGCTTGCGTGGGAGGCCGGATTGCGATATAACTGAAGCTAGTGCAAGGAAAACATGCAGCAACAAGCCTCTTCGACTACTTTGTAACTTCATGCGGCAATCTGTTCTTCGTTCAATTGGGAGCAGACATGTCGAAGACCAAGAGATCCTATGAGATGAGTGAGGACTTGTGGAGAGATAGATTGTCAGATGAGCGGAGCCTCCGCAAAAAACAAAAAGATAAGTTCTCAAAGCTCTTTCTCTCTCTCTCTCTCTCTTGTTTTGTTCATACTTATGTATTGGCTTTATAGGTGCACTCTAATAATAAGTCAGGGAAAACTGTTACGCGAATTCTGATACAAGAGCGAAGCAATATGTTTAGGTGATCATCATGTCATTATAGGAGATATCATGGATGCATAACCTTGCACATTCACAAGGACCCGTGTCATCATCTTCTCTTTGAGCATATTATATCACATACTTTCTACAGTTACTATGTTAAGAATCGTGTGAATCTGAATATGGAACTATCAGTATAGTGTCTTCATCCATCACATTTCAAGGGAGGTATGGAAAAGAAAAACAATGATTTTGACGAGGCACACCACATGTGGTAGTTTGTCTGCAACGAATTAAACAAGTGTGTTAGAGAGCAAATGAGCATAGTTTTTCGGTGGTCATATGTTGGAGTGGCCCAAAGCCCATGTGAAGCAGATATAGAATTAAAAAGTATCGATGTCGTCCGTCAGAGTCCTCCATTTCTAAAAATTGTGAGTGACCCTATCAGAGATCATCTTCTTCATAAAAAGAAACCGATTAGGCCTTCAAGTCGTACCTGGGCACGCAAGACTTATAGGCAATCAGAACTGATATTGAGACATCTATTCACTATTCATTGTTGCAGAAGCTGAGCTTTTATGTTATAAAACTCTAAGGAGACGCTAGTCTGTCAGATGCTTACGACCATAGTCAACTGATATTAAGAGCTGATAGAGAATCATTCTGACTCAAATACTCCCACAACTCTCTATTCGGTTTTTATGGATGTTGTTTCAAAATCAAGTTTTAATGATTCTCTCATTTCTGAATGACTATGCAGAGAGTTTTAATGACTATGCACAGAGTGGAATGAAATGAAGTTGAAGAAGCAACATCATTACACGTAGTCTACATATGATT
>CM035417.1:148521192-148523692 GCA_020310875.1 Ceratopteris richardii | reverse complement strand
ACTCTGCTTCAGTGGATGACAATGCCACTGTAGGTTGTTTCTTGGCTGACCAAGAAATAGGTTTATCTCCTGCAAAAAAAATGTAACCTGATGTGCTCCTCCTATCATCCTTGCATCCTGCCCAATCTGCATCTGAATATAATTTAATATCAATATCTGATGTATAAGGAAAGTACAAACCATGGTTCTGAGTTCCCTTCAAATACTTCAAGATCTTCTTTGCTGCCTCTAGGTGAGGTACCCTTGGTTTGTGCATGAATTGACTAAGAACACTAACTCCATATGCTATGTCAATTCTGGTCAAGGTAGCATAGTTCAAACTACCTACCATGCTTTGATATCCTGTGATTTCTTGGACTTCTTCCCCTTCATGAGCACTTAGCTTTAGGTTGACCTCCATTGGAGTAGTTGAGACTTTAGCATCCTGCAAACCAAACTTCTTGACCATACCCTGTACATACTTCTTTTGAGTGATATATATACCTGAGTTGGTGTAGACTAACTCAAGACCTAAGAAGTACTTCAATAATCCAAGATCATTGATCTTGAATTCTTTCATCATCTGTCCTTTGATGTGTCTAATTCCATTGACATCATTGCCTGTAATAATGATGTCATCAACATAAACACACAAATAGATTACCTCTATACTACTTCTCTTTATGAATAGATAAGTGTAACTCATCACAAATCCTTGGTCTTGGAGGTAGGTTGTCAACCTGTAATTCCATGCTCTAGGTGCCTGCTTCGAACCATATAGAGCCTTCTTCAATTTACAAACATAGTTTACCTTCTTGGGGTCTTCATAGCCAGGTGGTTGTGACATGTAGACTTCTTCAGATATCCATCCATTCAAGAAGGCATTCTTGACATCTAATTAGTAAATGTTCCAATTTTTGGATGCAGCTACACTCACCAATATTCTGATAGTTGGCATCTTAGCCACAGGAGAAAATGTCTCCTCATAATCAATGCCTTGGGTTTGTGCAAAACCCTTGGCTACCAACCTAGCTTTGTACCTGTTTATTGTTCCATCAGAATTCCTCTTTAGCTTGTAGATCCATCTGGATCCTATCACCTTCATGGAGTCCTTCTTGGGTACCAAGTCCCAAGTATTACTCTCCTTGAGAGCTTCCATTTCTTCATCCATAGCTTCTTTCCATTCTGGTTTGGTAATTGCTTCTTCATAGGTACCTGGTTCTTCATTCAACAAATCCTTTGCAAGATATACAGAATGTTTAGTTACAAGTGATGTGTCATACCCAAATCTGATAGGCTTCTTCTTTTCTCTCTGAGATCTCCTCATTGCTTGAGTTGAGGATTCTGGTGTATCCTCTAATTGCTTCATCTTCATCTTCCCAATTGGACTTCCATGCCTTGAATTCCTCAAGGTTAATTGTATCATCATCATCTGAGCTTGATTCTTCTTTCTGAATTGATTCCTCCTTGGTGAGCTTTGGGAAATCTTCTTCCATATCATAGGGTAGACTAACCTTCCTGCATTCATTCTCATACCATGAGTCATTCTCATCAAAGATGACATCTCTGCTTACCTTGAAGCCTTTGTTTGTTGGGTTGTAGAATCTGTATCCTTTTTGGTTCAAATCATAACCAATGAAGATACATTTTTCAGCTTTAGGATCTAGCTTTCCCCTTACCTGTGAGGGAATATGCACATATGCTACACAACCAAAGATTTTGCAATGATCCAGAGAAGGTCTCTTACCATGCCAAGCTTCATATGGTGTCATGCCATCAAGTGATTTGGATGGCAACCTGTTAATGAGATAGGTGGCTGTGGATACACTCTCTGCCCAAAGATAATTTGGCAACTTCTTTTCATTAAGCATAGACCTAGCTGTTTCTACAATGAGTCTATTCCTCCTTTCAGCTACCCCATTTTGTTCAGGTGAGTACCTTGTAGTAATCTCCCTTTTGATGCCTCTTTCCTGCAAGAAATCTTCAAATTCATTTGAGAAGTATTCTCCTCCACCATCTGACCTTAGCCTCTTCAAGCTTCTTCCTGTTTGATTTTCAACAAGTGCAAGATACCTCTTGAAACAATTAAACACTTCATCTTTATGCTTCATAAAGTATAAGATGGTCCATATGCTATAATCATCAATGAAGGACACATAATACCTTGAACCTGAAATGGAAGGGTCCTTGCTAGGTCCCCAAACATCTGTGTGTACCAAGTCTAGGTAGTCTTCATGCATGAAACCTTTCCTTGAATATGGCAACCTGTGAGACTTACCAAACTGACATGCTCCACACTTATAAATCATGTGTTGCTTGGACACATTAGGTATCCCAAGCACACATTGATCCCTGCACATTTGTTTTAGAGTTCTTTCACCTATGTGACCTAATCTCTTGTGCCATATCTCTAACTCTGAAAGTGTTTGATCCTTGTAATTATATAAGGCAATGTTCTTGGTGTCTTCTACCTCAAAAGTAAACAATCTACCTGATTTATATCCCTTGGCTATCCTTCTGA
>CM035417.1:148448692-148511192 GCA_020310875.1 Ceratopteris richardii | reverse complement strand
CTAAGCAACTTCTCTCTCACATAGTGGTAATGAACCTCTATGTGTTTTGTTCTAGCATGATATATTGGATTTGCTGCAAGGTGAAGAGAACTTGTATTATCTCCAAAGATAATTGGTGGTCTTGTATATAAGCCTAACTCTGTGTACAAAAGCTTCAACCAGATAGCTTCTTGAGTAGCATTTGCTAGCCCTCTATACTCTGCTTCAGTAGATGATAAAGCTACTGTAGGTTGTTTCTTGGCTGACCAAGAAATTGGTTTATCACCTGCAAAACATATGTATCCTGATGTGCTTCTCCTGTCATCCTTGCATCCTGCCCAATCTGCATCTGAATACACTTTAATATCAATATCTGATGTATAAGGAAAGTACAAACCATGGTTCTGAGTTCCCTTCAAATACTTCAAGATCTTCTTTGCTGCTTCTAGGTGAGGTACCCTTGGTTTGTGCATGAATTGGCTTAACACACTAACTCCATATGCTATGTCAATTCTTGTCAAGGTAGCATAGTTCAAACTACCTACCATACTTTGATATCCTCTGATGTCTTGGACTTCTTCCCCTTCATGAGCACTTAGTTTATGGTTGACCTCCATTGGAGTAGTAGATACTTTAGCATCCTGTAAACCAAACTTCTTGACCATATCCTGTACATACTTCTTTTGAGTGATATATATACCTGAGTTGGTGTAGACGAACTCAAGACCTAAGAAGTACTTTAATAATCCAAGATCATTGATCTTGAACTCTTTCATCATCTGCCCTTTGATGTGTCTAATTCCCTGAACATCATTTCCTGTAATAATGATGTCATCAACATAGACACACAAGTAGATTACCTCTGTACTAATTCTCTTTATGAATAAAGAAGTGTCTGCTTTACTCATCACAAATCCTTGGTCTTGGAGACAGGTTGTCAACCTGTAATTCCATGCTCTAGGTGCCTGCTTCAAACCATACAGAGCCTTCTTCAATTTACAAACATAGTTTACCTTCTTGGGGTCTTCATAGCCAGGTGGTTGTGACATGTAGACTTCTTCAGATATCCATCCATTCAAGAAAGCATTCTTGACATCTAATTGATACATGTTCCAATTTTTGGATGCAGCTACACTTACCAATATTCTGATAGTTGGCATCTTGGCCACAGGAGAAAATGTCTCCTCATAATCAATGCCTTGGGTTTGTGAAAAACCTTTGGCTACCAACCTAGCTTTGTACCTGTTTACTGTTCCATCTGAATTCTTCTTTAATTTGTAGATCCATCTGGATCCTATCACCTTCATAGAGTCCTTCTTGGGTACCAAGTCCCAAGTATCACTTTCCTTGAGAGCTTCTATTTCTTCATCCATAGCTCCTTTCCATTCTGGTTTGGTGATTGCCTCTTCGTATGTACCTGGTTCTTCATTCAACAAATCCTTTGCAAGATATACAGAATGCTTAGTTACAAGAGAAGTGTCATACCCATATCTGATAGGCTTCTTCTTTTCTCTCTGAGATCTCCTCATTGCTTGAGTTGAGGATTCTGGTGTATCCTCTAGCTTCTTCATTTTCATCTTTCCTTTGGACTTCCATGCCTTGAATTCCTCAAGGTTAATTGTATCATCATCATCTGAGCTTGAATCTTCTTTCTGAATTGGTTCCTCCTTGGTGAGCTTTGGGAAATCCTCTTCCATGTCATAGGGTAGACTAATCTTCCTGCATTCATTCTCATACCATGAGTCATTCTCATCAAAGATGACATCTCTGCTTATCTTGAAGCCTTTGTTTGTTGGGTTGTACAACCTGTATCCCTTTTGGTTCAAATCATAACCAATGAAGATACATTTTTCAGCTTTAGGATCTAGCTTTCCCCTTACCTGTGAGGGAATCTGCACATATGCAATACAACCAAATATTTTACAATGATCGAGAGATGGTCTCTTACCATGCCAAGCTTCATATGGTGTCATGCCATCAAGTGATTTGGATGGCAACCTATTTATGAGATAGGTGGCTGTAGATACACTCTCTGCCCAAAGATAATTTGGTAGCTTCTTTTCATTAAGCATAGACCTTGCTGTTTCTACAATGAGCCTATTTCTTCTTTCAGCTACCCCGTTTTGTTCAGGTGAGTACCTTGTGGTTATCTCCCTCTTGATGCCTCTTTCCTGCAAGAAGTCTTCAAACTCATTTGAGAAGTATTCTCCTCCTCCATCTGACCTTAGCCTTTTCAAGTTTCTTCCTGTTTGGTTTTCAACCAATGCAAGATACTTCTTGAAACAATTAAACACTTCATCTTTATGTTTCATAAAGTATAAGACAGTCCATCTGCTATAGTCATCAATGAAGAACACATAATACCTTGAACCTGAAATGGAAGGGTCCTTGCTAGGTCCCCAAACATCTCTGTGTACCAAGTCTAGGTAGTCTTTATGCATGAAACCTTTTCTTGAATATGGCAATCTGTGAGACTTACCAAACTGACATGCTCCACATTTATAAATCATGTGTTGCTTGGACACATTAGGTATCCCAAGCACACATTGATCCCTGCACATTTGCTCTAGAGTTCTTTCACCTATGTGACCTAATCTCTTGTGCCATATCTCTAACTCTGAAAGTGTTTGATCCTTGTAATTATACAAAGCAATATTCTTGGTGTCTTCTACCTCAAAAGTAAACAATCTACCTGATTTATCTCCCTTGGCTATCCTTCTGAATCCATGTCTTGGGTCCTCCACATATGCTCCATGTTGTGTGAATCTGACCTGCAAACCTTTCTCCACAATCTGACCAACACTCATTAGATTCTTGGTGATAGTTGGTACATAGAGTACCCTGCTCAATAGGTTCTGGTTACCATCACATGTCTTCACATTTCCAATCTTTACAACAGAGTGTTTAGTATCATCACCTGTTTGTACCTGATGTTTGCCCTTGGGTTCTTCCAAATCAGAAAGTAGTGCCACATTGCCAGCTACATGGTTAGAACATCCTGAGTCAATATAAAATAAATGATCATCATTTGTACCTGCTTTGGAGGTCATATTCATGATCAATAGGGAGTCATCTTGCTCCTCTGTGTAATTGTTGTAATCCCTTCTGTTTCTGAATCCACCTTGGTAGTTACCATTGTGGTTGTTGTTGTACTGATTGTTGTATCCATTGTAGCTTTGATGTTGGTTGAATCTGCCTCTACCTTGAGAGTATCCACCTCTTGAGTAGCTTCTTCCTCTCTGATTCTTGTAGTTCTTGTAGCATTCATCTGTGGTATGATTAGACAATCCACAAATGTTGCATGGTGATGAGTTGTAGGGTCTCCCCCTACCTGACTTACCTCCTCTGCCTCTTCCTCTAGATGATCTACCTCTCCCTGCATAATTAGCTTGGGAGGTAGAGCCTTCTTCATCCTGTTTCTTCCCTTTACCTTTATCTTTAACTTTCTTATCAGTATAGAGAGCAGAGGGGTTGTTACCTTTTGATTGATCTCCTGCCTTTGTAAACTTTGCTTCATGTGTAAATAGTTGGCCCATGAGTGTCGTGAGATCTGGGGTATGCATGTCCATATAGAGGTCCATTGCAGTGGTGAAACTTTCCCACTTATCATCTGCCTTGAGTCCATTTGTTACTTGCCTGACTATTTGCTCCTCTTCAATTTCCTCTCCAATGCTAGCTAATTGGTCTGCCACATCTTTAATCTTAGTCACATACTCTGAGACTGGTTGCTTGGGCTGCTTCCTAAGGGTTGTGAATTCAATCCACAGTTGATTCTTCCTGGCCCTTGTGTTGGAAGAAAAATAGTTTGACAAGGTTTCCCAAGTCTCTTGGGAAGTCTTACAATTCCTTACATGAGGTAAAAGAAAATCAGATATAGAGTTTAGAAGGTAAGACCTTCCCAAAGCATCTTTTGCACACCATTGGTTGAGTTTCTCTTGTTCATCCTTGGTGGGTAGTCCTCTAGCTTTGAATGAGGGCAATTCCTCATCTCCTGATATGAATCCCAACAAGCTTCTTCCTTGTAGATAGGTCTTCATCCTTAGAGACCAAGCCTGGTAATTGTTCCTGTCCAATTTGTCAATGAATGAGGGAAAACCATCTCCCATGTTTACCTTATTTGCTCTGATACCACTGTTGGGAGAGATGGTTGGATGCACTCAGAAGATAGAGTTGGTACTGCTAATCCTGCTTTGTACCAGCCCTCTTTGATCCTTTTCTTCAATTCTACTCCTTGATATCGCGACGAAGACTGTGCCTTGCGGAAACCGTCACGCTAAGAAGAACTAAGTTAGAGTGATTCAGAAATTCTCTGTAATCAATCAATAGTTTAGAATGTGCTCTAAATTTACTGGAAAAAATTCCACCGAAATTTCACCGGACTGTTACTGGACTGAAACCGTAATCGTACCGGAATCATACCGGAATGAACTTCAATTCTGTTTATAATTACTTCAAGTGAACATACATGAAGTAAGGAAGTAACGTGTGAACTTTCTTAACTTACTGAACTTTTTCTGAAGTTTAAGAAAAAACTCCTTTAGTTCAGACAGCCACTTTCCGGTCAGACTTTGTGCTGTGTATAGATATCTTTTACACCGGAAAGATTGATCAACTAAAAGTAGAGATGTTTAGCTATAGAACAAGCTATCTCTCATACAAAGCTTTGCATTACTCTGCGAGATCTACTTCGTTCTTCTACCGGAAATTACTCGTTTACTGTAAGAACTGCAACAGTAAGTACTTCTACCACGATTTCTCGAAATTGGCTGAACCAAGTTGCTTCAAACTTTGTATGCTTGAGATATGCTTTGAGTTGAATCTATCAAGCTTTGAATCACTTGATTTAGTTCAGTAGTCACTGAGATATGTCTTCTTTGAGGTTGACAGTAGTTGAAGTGATACACTCAGAGAATAACAGAGATGATGAATATAAATATTTGTATTAGATCATGTAAATGTACATTCCCATTGGCATAACAAACATAGCTCAATGGTACTCAGAGGTGTAGGCTATAGATACCTCACACACTCAATGATTGATACAGTAACGCCTCGGGATGAGTGAAGACACACACTGCGACTTTTGATTTGTAGTTTTTATAGGAGTTTGAGTGAGAGCTTGATTTAGAATTCAAATCAATCTCCTACAATCTTTCACCTAAAAAAGGTTTGATTGAGATATTCTCTCAATCAATCAACAACCTTTTCCGCAACTTTCAATCAATTAGGCGTGATTGCATACTGCGCCAAATTACTAAGATTTTTACGAGAGGTAAAAAATAGAAATAGTTCATAAGCATAAGTTCCTATGACTCTTGCTTCATGTATAATCTTCAAAGTAGATGTCCAAGCCAAATGTGAAGGCTTGACTTGTACCAACAATACGTGCTACGTTGAAGGTACATGCATAACACTATCCATATGATAGTTTATGCAAGAAGTTTTTCTTCAAGCATAGTGGAATCTTGGCGTTCTAGCTCAAGCTAAAGTATTCTTGAGTGTTCATTTTGTGGTAGGTTGAATACTTGCCATAGAATTGAATCTACATAGATTTATCCCATCAAGTGCTTGGTCAACATGTATGATAAAGTTCGTTTGACAACATGCATGGTGTTTGTTTTTTATTAGGAACAAATGAAATGCCAATTTCTTTTGCCATAAGCTTCTCTCTTAGAAAGTGGTAATGGACCTGTATGTTCTTTGTCCTTGCATTGCACATTGGATTTGCAACCAGATGCATGGAAGTTACATTATCTCCAAGAATGTGAGGCTCAGTACTTACAAGTCCCGAATCCGAGTACAAATTCTTGAACCATATTGCTTCTTGAGTTGCAATAGTTAGACCTCTATACTTTTCTTTGATTGATGATAAGGCAACTATTGGTTTCTTCTTGGAACTCCAAGAAACCAATTTTGACCATGCAAATGCTAAGTTTCTAGATGTGTTCCTTTTATGATCCTTTGCTCCTACCCAATCTGCATCTGAATAGATTTGGATATCTAAATATGACGAGTAAGGATAGAAGATACCTTCATTAAGTGTCCCTTTGAGGTAGTTGAGTACTCTCTTTGTAGCATCCATGTGTGGCCTTCTAGGTGAGTGCATGAACTCGCTAAGCACTCCCACTCTATAGGATATATCTGGTCTTGTGTGAGTAGCATATATCGAGCTACCAACAAGACTTTGATACTCTTTAGGATCATCAATATGCTCATCTTCATACACACTTAGCTTGTGATTCATTTCCAAGGGTGTACCTACAAGCTTTGTATCCTCCATTTTGAACTTCAGAAGTAGCTCTTGAATGTATCTTTTCTGAGTTAGACACATTCCTTAATTTGTATAAACCACTTGTATACCTAGAAAATATGTGAGCTCACCTAACTCACTGATTTTTAATTCCTCTTGCATTTGTATTTTGATCCTTTGAATTCCATTCAAGTCATCACATGTCGCAATAATTTCATCTACATATACACATAGATAGATAAACTCATTGCAATTCCTTTCGATGAACAATGAAGGATCTAAGTTGATAGGTCTAAATCCTTGATCTTGAAGATATGTAACCAAGCTATAATTCCAAGCTCTAGGAGCTTGTTTCAATCCATGCAATGCTTTCTTAAGTCTGCAAACATAAGATGTATGGTTAGGGTTTTCAAAATCTTGAGGTTATGACATGCATACCTCTTCTAGTTGGATGGAGGAGTCTCCAATTTCTTGCAGTAGCTACACTTATCAATGTGCTGATTATAGCCATCTTTGCAACTAGTGAGAATGTTTCCTGACAGTTTATACCATGATTTTGTGAACATCCTTTGGCAACTAATCTGGCCTTGTACTTGCAAATTTACCCATTTGAGTTCCTCTTAAGTTTATATATCCATATCCAAGCAATTACCTTATGATTAAATGTCATTAGAAGTAGTTCCCTTGTGTCCATCTCATTCAATGCATCTATTTCTTCTTTCATAGCTTTTTCTCAATTAGGGATTCCCTTTGCCTCTTCAAAGGTTGAGGGTTCTTCTGAAATTGAGTTCTTTGCCAAGTAGATTTAATTCTTTGTGACAAATATGGAATCATATCCATACCTTTCTGGTTGTTTCTTCTCCCTTATTGACCTTCTAGGTGCTTGCTTGGAGCATTCTCCACACTCTTGCAATTTGGCTTTGCCACTTGACTTCCATAACTTGTAATCCTTTTCCCTTTCATCTTGAGCATCATTTGTATCACTTATTGGATCTTGGACCTATGTATCATGCTTGCTTCCGTGTTGATGGAGATAAAAATCAAGACCATATGGTAAAGTTGCCTTTTGTTTTTCTTCATCATACCATGATCTCTGTTCTTCAAAGAAAACATCCCTACTTTTAGTGAATTCCTTCATTGAAGGGTTGTAGAACCTATAACCCATCTGAGCTGAATCATATCCAATAAATCCTACCTTTGTTTCCCTTTCATCTAGCTTACTTCCGGTTTGTGGAGATACATGAACATAACCTAAACAACCAAACACGTTAAAATTGTTAGTATATGATCAATGTCTACCTCTCATGATTGTATGCACATTTTGTAAGGCCCCCATTATGAGGAGAAGCCATGTGTGCATTACCCAATTGATGGGAATCCCAACTTGCATGTTGGATGAAGGTCATATTGGACCATGTAAGGTATTATAAGGAAAGGGAGTTACCAAGGTCCCCACTTGGGGGGTCCGGGGCAGCGGGGAGCAGCCCCGACTGGGGGGTCCAAGGGGGCTAGCGGGCGACGGTAAAGGGAATATTCCATAGAATATTCCCTATCAGAGTAAAAAATCATTTATATTTGTTAGGTCGGTTCAACCGGTCTAAGCCGTGTATGGCAATTACGCGGGCGGTGGCTGCCCACGGTCTACCGTCCATGTATAGCCATCCCTATCTAGAGTTGTCTAGATCACCATTTAAGCTCTACCTTGAGAGCGCATGGGTGGACAATGCCATCATCTTTGAACTTGCTATTAGTAGAAAAAATTGTTGAGATTCTCCTATATCTGTTATCTTCTCTGCTACTGCTCCTATGTTAAATTGGGTAACTATTGTCTTACATGGTATCAGAGCCGTAAGGTTCGAATAGCTTGAGAAGTATCACTATTTTAGCCTACTAGCAGACTAGAATATCAGTAGATTATTTGAGTGATTACATGATGGCTTCATCGTCGAACACTATTCTTGGTGCTTCAGCTAATGTTAATGTTGCACCTATTCAAATTTGTCCACCTGCATTCACTGAAGGGAAGCTAGATGGAACCAACTATACACTTTGGAAGTTCAAAATTTCTGCAATTTTGGACTCCTATGAGATACTTGACACTGTCATGGGACCGATGGGATTGGATCCAGAGCCTATACTAGTTGAAGATCCAAAAAATTCTAGATTGATGATTCAGCCAGATCCAGATCTTCTACGAGTTTGGAAGAGGCAGAATGCTGATGCATTATGTGCGATTGTCACTAGTGTAAGTGATTCTGTGCTTACTTTATTTCAACATACTACTAAAGCACATGAGGCTTGGGGCATATTGGCTCGTCAATATGAGACCAAGAACCACACTAGGATACAGAATTTAGAAAATCAGTTGGCAAATGAAAAGCATTCTAATTCTGAAAAGGATGAAGATTTTATCAAACGGATAAAGCATCTTCAAGATCAATTGGCTGCAGTTGGTGTTGTTATAACACCAGAAGAGCTGGCTCGAAGATGTGTACGTGTTCTTCCAGTAAAGTATGATGGATTAGTAACAGCCCTTAACACTCAGGTAAGACCAACTCCTCTTACATTTGAAGAGTTTTGTGCGATGATTTTAGAAGAAGAGATGCGGCTGAAGAATCGGCAAAGTACAAGTGATGCTGCATTCTCAGCAAATGCAAAAGGTAAAGGCTCTTTTGAAGGATCAAAGAAGAAGCCAAAGAAGAAAAAGTCCACAGGAAGTTGCTTCTATTGTGAAAAGAAAGGCCATGCCATAAATGATTGCAGAAAGAAGCAAGCTGATGAACGGAATGAGACTATAAAATCATCATGGAAGAACAAAGAGTCTGTAAACAACACAGAGCTGAAACTTTGGGTAGCTATTGAAGAGGTATGTTCATCTGCCCAAGCTCGTGTTGATGAACCATGGATTTTAGATAGTGGAGCTTCTCACCATATGACCAGTAAAAAGGATTGGTATAGTTCCCTAGTGCCTCTGCGGGAATCCATCAATGTAGTGGTGGGAAATGACTCCACGTGTTCAGCTGAAGGAACTGGAACCATCTCGTTTATCACTTCTCCAAGCGTTGAGAAAAATTTATCTGATGTTCTCTATGTACCTACACTCAAAAGAAATTTGTTGTTAGTTTCTGCAATAACAGATCGTGGACTCGAAGTTCACTTCAATAAGAGTGGTGCAAAAATCATGGATTCATCAGGTAATGTTGTAGGTAAAGGCATACGACGGGATAACTTGTATGAGTTAAGTGCTTTAACTGCTACAGAAGATAAAGATGTAAGCAAGTTATGGCACCAATGATTTGGGCATCTCGGATTTGCAATTTTGAAGGAGATGCAAAGAACAGGTATGGTTGCTCATTTGCCTGCATTTTCAGAGTTGCAAGAACCTTGTGAAGCTTGTATGATGGGCAAGCAACAACGAAAGGCATTTCCAAGAGAGACCAGCAATCGATCTCAAGCTCCTCTAGAGTTGGTATATGTTGATCTCTGTGGTAAGATGTCTACACCTGCTTTAGGAGGATCTTTATACTTCTTGCTGTTAGTCGACGATTATAGTAGAAAGATGTGGCTTTATTTCATTCGAGAGAAGGCTGATGCTTTTGAAAAACTTAAAGCGTGGCATAAGTATGTAGAAAATGAATCAGGAAGGAAACTGAAGAAATTTAGAACAGATATAGGAGGTGAATTCTTGTCATCAGAATTCAACAATTACTGTAAGGAGCATGGTGTGAAAAGGCAACTTACCACAACTCATACACCTCAACAAAATGGCGTTGTTGAGCATAGGAATAGGACAGTAGTTGAAATGGCTCGTTTTATGTTAAAGGCTCAAGAGATGCCTGATTCATTCTGGGCAGAAGCAGTCAATACAACAGTCTACATCCTCAATCGAAGCTACACAAAAGCACTGAAGGGGATGACTCCTCAAGAAGCATATTCTAGTAAAAAGCCTTCAGTTTTGCATTTCAAAATTTTTGGTTGTTTCTCTTATGCACATATTCCTGATTCAACAAGATCAAAGTTGGATTCGAAAAGCAAAAAGTGTGTCCTCCTAAGATATAGTGAAGAGTCTAAAGCATACAGGTTGTGGGATCTTGAGGCAAGGAAGATTTTTGTCAGCCGAGATGTGGTGTTTGATGAACAACCACACTTAGTAGAAGATAAAGGTAAATCTACTATCTCATCGAACAGAGAAATATCTCACCTTGTTCCTATCAAAAGAGAGGTTAAAGTTGAGGAGGAGGAAACATCTGATGGAGAAATTTCCTCAATAAAAGGCCAACTAGTTGTAGCTGCACAGCGTAAGCCACTACCAAAGTGGGCACAATAGCTCTTTGATGATCAAAATCCACATGTAGATGTACCAGAATCATCATCAGATGGATTATGAAGATCAAAGAGAATAGAGGAGCAAAGAAGAGCCTCATAACACATTGTTAACATGGCTCTAATGGCAGATATCATGGGCTCGATAAAGGAACCTACCACCATTGAAGAAGCCCTTGATGATCCAGGTTGGAGAGTGGCAATGCAGTCGGAGTATGATAGTATACTCAAAAATGATACATGGGATCTAGTCGACTTGCCACCAAAGAAGAAGGTAATAGGTGCTAAATGGATTTGGAAAGCTAAGTATAAAGTAGATGGAACATTAGAAAAGTATAAGGCAAGATTAGTTGCATAGGGTTTTTCACAGATCAAAGGATTTGATGTTCAAGGAACTTCTGCACCAACAGCACGCATGACAACTATTCGGACGGTACTTGCAGTAGCTGCACAAAAGGTGTGGCCTATTTTCCAGATGGATGTCAAATCTGCATTTTTGAATGGTCACCTCAAGGAGGAGGTATATGTATCTCAACCACCAGGTTTTGAGGTGCCCAATTCAGAAAATAAAGTTTGCAGGTTGAAGAAAGCTTTGTTTGGACTTAAGCAAGCTCCACATGCTTGGTACCAATGGATAGATAATTTTTTCAAAAATATGGGTTTTGAAAGAAGTACTTCTGATGCTAACTTGTATGTAACAAAAAGGATAGCAAGCTAGCTGTTGTCATTGTATATGTAGATGATTTGATCATTATAGGAGATCATCAGGAACTCATCAATCAAACTCGGATCAACTTGGGAACTGAGTTTGAAATGACAGACTTAGGTCTACTCCATTTTTGTCTGGGAATTGAAGTATGGCAAAGGAAGGATGGCATTTTCATCTCACAACAAAAATATGCCAAAGAAATTCTCAAGGCATCTGGAATGATGGACTGCAAACCAACTAGCACACCTATGGAGGTAAATCATAAGCTATCTATGGATGATAACATGCCTGATGTAGATGCTAAGAAGTATAGGAAGCTCGTCGGAAGTCTTCTTTTTCTATGCAACACTAGACCAGACATTTGCTATGTTGTTGGAGTATTAAGCAGGTTTTCCAACAAACCTAAGGAGAGTCACTGTAATGCTGGAATGCAAATTCTAAGGTATATTGCAGGAATCTTGGATTTTGGTATTTTGTATACCACAGGTGATACACTTCAAGGATATTGTGATTCAGATTGAGCTGGAGATTGTGATTCTAGAAAATCAATTTTTGGATATTGTTTCTCACTTGGTTCAGGAATATTTTCTTGGGTAAGTAGAAAGCAATCAACTCTCGCACTCTCCTCCATTGAAGCAGAGTACAAAGCAGCTTGTTCTGCTTCTTGTGAGGCAGTCTGGTTAAGGAGAATTCTTGTAGATCTAGGCTTTCCATCAAATATGGCGACTGTACTCAAGTGTGATAATCAAAGTTGTATGGCTATTGCAAAGAACCCAATATTTCATGCTCGCACCAAGCACATAGAAGTACAGTACCATTACATTCGTGAGCTAATTGAAGATGAAATTGTGGAGCTAGAATATTGCCCAACAGAGGCAAATTGTGCTGACATATTCACTAAAGCACTTGGAAGAGAGCAGCTCAACAGACATCTTCAACAGATGGGCATAGGACCAAAACCTACTTGATTTTTCATCGGTAAACATTGAGGGGGGGTGTTAGTATATGATCATTGTCTACCTCTCATGATTGTATGCACATTTTGTAAGGCCCCCATTATGAGGAGAAGCCATGTGTGCATTACCCAATTGATGGGAATCCCAACTTGCATGTTGGATGAAGGTCATATTGGACCATGTAAGGTATTGTAAGGAAAGGGAGTTACCAGGGCCCCCAATTGGGGGGTTTGGGGCAGCGGGGAGCAGCCCCGGTTGGGGGGTCCAAGGGGGCCAGCAGGCCCCTTGGCCGGCACGATGATAAAGGGAATATTCCATAGAATATTCCCTATCGGAGTTAGAAATCATTTATATTTGTTAGGTCGGTTCAACCGATCTAAGCCGTGTATGGCAATTACGCGGGCGGTGGCCGCCCACGCTCTACCGCCCATGTATAGTCGTCCACAGAAGGCCACCCATGATCCTATATATACATGACTTCTGCACTACTTGAGACATCGAATTGAGCCAGCATACCTTTATCCTGTATCTCCGTATCTAGAGTTGTTTAGATCACCATTTAAGCTCTACCTTGAGAGCGCACGGGTGGACAGCGCCATCATCTTTGTACTTGCTCTTAGTAGAAAAAAATGTTGAGATTCTCCTATATCTGTTATCTTCTCTGCTACTCCTCCTATGTTATATTGCGTAACTATTGTCTTACAAAAATGTCCAAGAGTAGGTTTTCTTCCATGCCATGCTTCACAAGGAGTCATACTTGAAGTGATTTGGATGGTAGTCTATTGAAAAAATACACAGCAGTTGAAATAGCCTCTGCCTATAGATAATGTGGCAACTATATAATCACAACCTCTTGGTTAGGAATGTGATGGGCACTTGCCCCAAAAGCCATGGTTGAGGATTACTTCCTAATCCTCCCTCTTAGGGTGTAGTTCAACCATCTCCTACCTATCAAGCATGTGGTTCAACCATCTCCAACCTATCACTTTATTACATCAACCTCTTTTTCTCTAGCATTGTTTTGGCTGATCCAACCAATGTCTTGTTTCTTCTCTTTGCAATTCCATTCAATTGAGGAGAGTACTTGGTAGTTACTTCTCTCTTAATACATTTATCCTGCAAGAACTCATCAAATTCCTTGGAGAAGTATTCTCCCCCTCCATCCGATCTGAGTTTCTTGAGTGATCTACTTCTATGGTTCTCCACATGTGCTAGATACTTTTTGAAGCAGTCAAACACTTCATTATTACTCTTGATAAAGTATAGAATAGTCCATCTACTATGATCATCAATAAATGAGACATAACACCTTGATCTTGCCAATGAAAGTTCTTGGCTTGGCCCCCATACATCTATATGTACTAAGTCCAATACGTTGTTGTGGATTTAGCCTTGATGGTTGAATGGTTGTCTTTGTGCCTTCTCAATCTGACAAGCGTCACACCTATTGACCATGTGTTGATTTGATATGTTTGGAAACCTTAGAACACTTTGATCCCTACATATATCCTTCAAGGTTCTTTCATTCACATGAGCTATCCTCTTATGCCACACTTGAAGCTCACTTAGGGTTTGAGACCCAACGTTGAATAGATCTATATTTTTTGTTTCTCCTACTTAAAAAGTAAATAGTATACCATGCTTCTCACTCTAGCTATCTTCTTGTAGCCTTGACATGGATCTTCCACAAAAGCTCCATGTTGGATGAACCTAACTCGCAAGCCTTTCTCAACTATTTAGCCTACACTTATTAGATTTTTTGTAATAGTGGAAACATAGAGTACCTTGAACAAAATGTCTTCCTTGCCATTGGAAGCTTTGACATTGCCAATCTTCCCTAGATTATGCTTTGTTTGATCCCTTATTCAGACTTCATGTCTGTGTTTTAGACTTTCAAAGATAGATAAGAAAGCTATGTTGCCTGCATCATGATTTGAGCAACATGAATCTATGTAGAATAAATGATCATCCTTATCTGCTTCCTCGTGGCTTAGATTATCAAGAACAATGATTCTTCATGTTTTTGGTCTTCACAATAATTATTGTAGTCCTTTTTGTTATTGTTTCTATTGAAGTTGTGTCTACCTCTACCTCTATCGTTGCCATATCCACCTCTTCCACTTGCTTTCTATGTCTTCCCATTGAACCATCAATTTTGAGTGGTGTGGTTGGTCTTATCACATATGGAACGAGGTTGAACATTCTCCCCTTTGGTTTGATCATGCTTTGGTCCTTTTCTTCTTCCTTTTCCACTTGATCTTGCTTGTAAAGTTGGCTTGGGAATTCTTCTCTTCATCTTCTTCCTTCTTCTTGCCTTTAAACTTCTTGTCCTTCTTTCTGCATATAGAGCACTAGTTGAATTACAATTACAAGAGTTGATGGAATATTTCTCCTCCAAATGCACAACAAGAACCTTGGAGCGTTCCAAGACCTAGCTGCTTTAAACTGCTACTCACTAAAACTGATATAACTCAACTTTCCCAAAATCAATTGACAAATCATTTTAGCCATATAAACTAGACCCTAAGAGCTTTCTAAGGAGCTATAATCACTAGAAATGGTCACCTATAAACTAGTCAAATCAATCACACAAGACATACTAGTTTTCCTTTTAGGTTTCAAGACATACCAATAAAGAAGGAAACAACTATAACTACTAGTATAAGATGGATTTGCCAAAACCCTTTTAGATCTAGAATCTTTATTTTATAAGCTTTCCAATATGCATAAGGAATAAAAAAATGGAGCTCGCTACAGAGAAGAAATGAAGTCCTAACAAGATTCTATAGAAATTCAGCACCCTTTGGAAAGGCTAGGAGAGATATACACGAGAATATGAAATCCCATGATAGATAATGGCTCAATAGCACATGTATAAGTATCACCCCAACGTCGTACCATCCACACATACTTAGAATGAGCTTTGATGGTGCTTAAATATCCATGAGAGCCTTCCATGATGCTTCATATGTACTCCAGGTCTCTTGACATGCCCTCATTGTCTCTTCAGCTACCTTGTGACTTTGTCTCTTCATTGGAGTGTCTTTTGGTGGTTCAATATATCTCCTTTTGGATAATGTTGCACCTTGAAACATGTTCTTTGAACTTCCTAAGGTTAAAAAGATCTCAAATGAAGTTATTGAGTGAAAAAACATATTCTTTAGCATGCCCTAGAAAACACATAACTTTTAGCACTCCCCCTCAAGCTCAAGCTTCTTTGCATTCAAGTGTGGGTGTTGGTTCTTTCATAACTATCATGCCTTTGAGTTTTTCCATCCTCTTTGCATCCAATAACTTTTTAAGAAGGTCTACAATTTGGCCTCTGGTGTCGACATGCATCATATCCACCTCCTTATCCACAATCTTTTCTCTTATGAAATGATAATGCACTTCTATATGCTTGCTCCTAGCATGAAACATTGGATTCTTTGCAAGGCAGATACTTGAGATATTATCTCCAAGCAATGGAAGAATGCCAACATGAATATCCAAACCTTTTAAGACCTTTTAAACCACATTACCTCACATGTGAGTTGAGAAAGAGCCCTATATTTTGCCTCTATGAAAGACAATGGAGCTAGCCCAATTAGCATTTGCATAACATTTTAGTTTTTAATCACAATCATATGCATAATAGAGGCCTTCATTGATTCCTTTGATGTACCTTAGAATCATAGATAGATAGATAGATAGATAGATAGATAGATAGATAGATAGATAGATAGATAGATAGATAGATAGATAGATAGATAGATATATAGATAGATAGATAGATAGATAGATAGATAGATAGATAGATAGATAGATAGATAGATAGATAGATAGATAGATAGATAGATAGATAGACAGACATATGGCATGAATTGTGAGAGCACTCCAACACTATAAGATATATCAGGTCTAGTAATGGTAGCATAATTTAAAGACCCGATCAAACTTCTATACACATAATCATCCTTGAGCTTATTGCCTTGGTCTATGCTCAACTTGACATTGCAATCCATTGGTTGTTTCAATGGCTTACAACCACTCATACCAGACCTGTATAGAAAGTCAATTGGGTATTTCCTTTGCATACGATATGAACCCTGCTTGGCAGATACAACCTCAATGCCTAAGAAGTGCTTTAGCACACTAAGATCTGAAATTTAAAATTCCTTGCCCGATTTGGCCTTGATATCCTTGATACCTATATCATCATCACATGTTATGATTAAATCATCAACATATATGCATATGTGCACATACTTCTCATCAAGCCTTTTTAGATAAAGTGAAGGATCAACATAACTTATGGCATATCCACATCTAATAAGGTACTCAACAAGACTTTGATTCCATGCCCTTAGTGATTTTTTGAGTCCATACAAAGCTTCCTTGAGTTTGCATACAAAATTATGGTATCTAGGGTCCTCATATCCCATGGGTTGTTGCATGTAAAGAGTCTCTTCAAGATCACCATTTAGAAAAGAATTCTTAATGTCTGATTGGAACAATGTCCACCTTTTAGAAGCTGCAATGGAAATCAATCTCCAAATTGTACTCATTTTTGCAACACGACTAAATATCTCTTCATAATCTATCCCATATGTTTGGGTAAAACCCTTAGCTACAAGTCTAGCTTTATATTTGGCTATGGATCCATCAAAGTTCCTTTTGATCTTGTAGACCCACCTATTTGTGACCAATTTCATGTCATCTTGTCTAGGTATAAGCTCTTATGTCTAATTTTCATGAAGAGCATCCATCTCTTCTCTCATAGCATTTATCCATACCTTGCTTGATAAGCTTCTTCATATGTGCATGGTTCCTTGTCCTTCACAACCTGAGACATAAAAGCATAATGCCTAGCAATGAAACGATCATATGTTAACCTTTGAATAGGGTGTCTAACCCTCTTTGACCTCCCCTCATTACTTGTGGTAGAATACTTCTACAAGTCCCTCTTTTGTTTCACATCAGGAGTCACTACCTCTTCAAAATCATCTTCATCCTCGCTAGAATGGAAATCCCTTACCACATTACCCTTATCAAATTGATTATGTCTGCATGATGAGCTTGGTTCACCTTCCTTCTCTTTTCCTTTGAGGGATGAAGGACTCCTTGATGGACTCAAAGTGGAGGGGCCACTCAAACTCATGCTAACTTGAGTTTGTTCTTCCTAGAATTTTTTTGCTTCCTCAATATCTTGAACCTGCAATGCATTAGGTGATTCATAATATGGTTTAAGTTTATTAAATACCACATCCCCTTGACACTCTAAGCTGCTTTGTGATGGGATTGTAACATCTATACCCGTTTTGTTTTGTAGAGTAACCTATAAAGATGCACTTCTCTGTCGTAGCATCCATCTTCCCTTCCCTCACCTTTTGCGGTACATGGACATAGCATACACATCGAAAAATTATTAGATATGACAAGTCAGGCTTCAAGCTCATTGCCAAAGGTGAAAGACAAGGGAGGATGTTCACACTTGGAGTCAAGGTAGATTCTAGTAAGTATATATTCCTTGCACATGGATCATCTAAAATTGTAGCTCTTGATCTATGGCACAAAAGAATTTTCCATCTTAATGTTGCAAAGCTCAAGAATATGCAAAAGGATGAAGTTTTTGGAGGACTTCCAAGCTTCACCACACATAACTGGCATGAGGTATGTGAAACATGTCAATTTGGGAAGCAGACTAGGAGGCTTTTCAAGCCATCAAGCTATGTGGCTCCTAGGGATTTCGTTATCAAGATCTTAGTTCATGCACACATAGATGTTATGAATGTTGAAAACACAAAGAGAAAATAGATATGCAAGGAGATGAGAAAGAACACAGTATTGGGTGCAATCTCCCCCCATGCACTCTGTTTTGACACTCCACAAATTGCACGTATTTATAGAATTTTTTGATTATGTCAAAATGGTGGTTACATGAGAGCGGCTTCTAAAAGCATGCATGAAAGTAAAAGTTGGTCTCTTTTGTAGAGAGCCTTTGCTTTTAGTAACAAAAATGCTATGGTCTAGAAAATATTCTAAATCATTCTCAGAAGTGTAATTAAAGTATGCTTCTACATACTAAATTCTATATGTAGATGCATTACATATAATGAAAAATTAAAGACTAGTGAAAAGGTTGTTGTTACTGACATGGATGCTGCAAACTGATCATTTTGATAATTGATTAGTACTCTTTCTCCACATCATGAGCAAAGGTAGTAGCTTCATGAAGCGATATAGGTTGGCATGAGCAAGGCTTTGCTTGAATCTCCTTCTCTAAACCATCATCATACTTATTCTTCATAGTATCATCAGAAACATCTTCAAGCAGGCACAAAAATACTAGGTATTGATAGAACTGGTCTGTATAGGTTGTAAAAGTATCACCTTCCATCCATGTAAATGTAGACCACAATCATCAAACATGTAGGTTGAATTGTAGGGTATAAAAGACTCCTTAAGCTTTTCTTGAAAAGCCTTCCATGTGTTTGGACAATCTGCACTATGATAAAGATCATTCCACCAAAGTTGAGCTTTTTCAACAAAATAGTTAGTGGAAAATTTGACTTTTTCACTTTGAGCATATGTTTCGTTAGAATAAAAATTATCAAACTGTGGTAGCCATGAAAGAACTAAAGGGCCATCCTTATGGCCATCAAACCATAGAAATGAGTAATTTTTAACACCAATCTTGGAATGTCTGCCATCGGATTGGGTAGAGACAATAACTTTTACCACCCTTGTAAGGTTATCTTTAGTAGATTACATTTTTGAAGTAATTTTTCGCTCTTTCGGATCTCATCCTAAGTGCCGCGAAGTTTGTGCCGTAGGAGCTTGAGCTATTACTCGAGTGTTACCTCGGGTAGAGATGACTCACCAAAATCCTCCATGGTTTTCATAGGGTCCATGCATATGTAGAGAACAAAACCCTCTTGCTAGATATGTAAAAACAATTTTGAGATTGCTTGAACTATGTAAAAGAAAGGCTTGTTCTTGGGAATTGAAAAAGTAAGAAAGAGATGCAAGGTGTGTTAAATATAAGAAAAGAGAACTAGAATGATAACACAAAGAGAAAATATAGTGGTAAAACACTTCCCTTATTGAGAGTGAGGTTGTGGGTTCAAATCCTCCCTCCTGTTGATATATTTAGGTAGTGATGTGTGTGAACACACTAGGACCGTCGGGGCACTTTTTTCCCTCTTTAGGAGGTTTTTTTCCCCCGGCTTGTATATACGCCTATTGCCCTAATCGGCTACTTATCTTTGTACATTCTCTAGTAATAGATTCAGTATTGTGTGTTTGTGCTCCAAGCTTCTTCTTCTTCCTTGTGCTATTTGCGTGCTTCTGCAGATGTCTAACTCCAACAATTGGTATCAGAGAAGGTCGTCGCTTCATCTAGGGTGCCGTTGACACTCCTCCTATTGCAGTCTCAAAATCACACAAATTTTGGTGAGCATACTCAGCGTGTTTCTGAGATGAAAACAACTTTGCTATGTGGTGCCGAAATCGTGATCTGAGCTCGTTTCGGCCTCCGAATGCACTATCGCAATGCTTGTGCAGGCTATTTTGTCTTTTTGTGCCAAAGATATATACCAGTTTTTGTTCGCCAGTATAAGCATCTCAAAGTCTGCTACAGGTCTATCAGATTTTGTCTGGGCAGTTCTATTCAACTTTTTGAGATACAATCAGTTTTTTGCATCAAGGTATTTTAGTCACGGGCCATGGCTGAAAGCAGTGATGTATTCCGTATGTTGGCTGTTGAGGACAAGTTGGATGGTACAACTACCCATTATGGGCTTATATGATGCGACATGTATTGGTTGCAAAAGGATTGTGGAACATTGTGCAGGGTGTTGAAAGAAGTCCTGTTACACCTCTGACTACAGGTACTGCAAATACAGGAGCAAGAGCTGATGAAGATGGTGTCGACGATGATATTCCGTAGATTCTTGTTCGTACTGTTGTTTCTGCTGCACCTACTGCAGAGCAGATTCGCTGGGATGGCAGAGATGCCCAGGCACATGCATTGATAGCTTTGTCTATCAAACGTGCCATTATTCCTCACATTCGCTCTTGCAGAACAGCTAAGGATGCTTGGGATACACTTACCACATTATACCAAGCTAGGAATGAGGCTCGTGTTGCTTATCTTGGAAAACAGTTGGAGAGTGAGCACATGAATGAAGGTGATTCTATGGACAGTTTCCTAATGAAGATCAAAGACTTGAAGGAACAGTTGATTTCTGTTGATGAGGTTATACTAGATAGCTCACTTGTGCAGACCGTTCTGAATGGTCTTCCTGATTCATATCAGAGTTTTGCTTCTACTCTTCAATTGATGATGAAAGGAAATCCAAATGCCTTATCATTTGAGGAGTCAGTCTTTGTTCTGTTGCAAGAAGATCAGTCCAGGCAAAACAGTTCCATTATGCGAGTTGCAGATCAAGCTTTCCTGGCTAGTTAGAAGGGCAAAGGAAAATGGAGCTCTTCAACTAGTAAGCAGAAATCTGCTAATTCTGCATATTCGAAGAAGGAAGATACAGATGAGAAGAGATCAGAAAAGCAGAAATTGTTTTGTAAGTACTCTAAAGGGAATGATCATATCATAAAGAACTGTCCAAAATTGGCTGCTAAAGAGGCGAAGAAGAAAGAGGCTGGAATGGTTGTTGCAGAGGCCTCTACACCAAAAACAGAGTTTGATAATCTTGTGTAGGAAGAAGAATGGGAGTTTACTACTATCTGTAGTTTTGCTCCATCTTCTCATGAGCAGTGCATGTCTCTAGTAGACTCAGATGTTTGGTATTTTGACAGTGGGGCGACCAAACATATTACCTCGCAACACAGTTTCTTCTCTTCACTCGAGCCTGCCCCTACAGGGAATACTGTTACATGCGCTAACAACTCCTCTTATCCTGTTATGGGAGTTGGTAAGATCATTTTGACTATTGTTGATGGTAGTTCTTTCACTTTGTCAGATGCTTTATTTGTGCCAGGGATCAAGAAGAACCTGTTATCAGTTTCTAAATTAGCCAAGATTGGCTTGGTTGTGAAATTTGTTGATGATAGGTGTACAGTTCATGATCTGTCAAATGGCGATGTGATTATTGCTTCTGGCATTTTATGTCGTGGGTTGTATAAGCTCATAGACTATGAAAGATCTGTAAATGATTTGGCATGTGCAGTAAATGATTCTCAAGCTATATCAGATGCAAAGCGTTGACATGCATGCTTTGGTCATCTGAATTTTGCTAGTTTGCTATGCCTGTAGAAATCTGAAATGGTGTCCTCATTGCCCAAACTTGAGGCACCTGGAAAACATGTTTATGAAGGCTGTATTTTTGGCAAAATGTAGCGTTCATCCTTTCTGAAAAATGGTTCAGTTCGGGGTACTCAGAAATTGCAGCTTGTACATAGTGATGTCTGTGGTCCTATGCAGACACGCTCTTTTGGGAATTATCTTTCCTTCGTGACTTTCATCGATGATTTTTCCAGGCATGCATGGGTATATCCATTGAAGGCAAAGTCTGAAGTGTTCATGTGCTTCAAAAAGTTTTTGGTTTTGGTTGAAAATTTGTCAGCATGTAAAATGGGCACCCTCCATTCTGATCGAGGGGGGGGATATATGTCTTCTGATTTTAATGCATTTTTGGCTAAACGTGGGATAAAACACCAGTGTACAGTGGCATATACACCTCAACAGAATGGAGTTGCTGAACGAAAGAACAGGTCACTCATGGAGATGGTGAGGTGTATAGTCAAGAGTCAGGCTTTACCACATAGTTTCTGGCTTGAGGCTGTCATGTGTGCATCATATGTACTAAACAAGTGTCCAACTAAAGCACTGCAGTCTATCACTCCATATGAGGCTTGGCATGAACGCAAGCCATCTGTTGCTCATCTGCATGTTTTTGGTTGTTTGGCATATGCATTAGTGCTTGAACAACATCACAAAAAATTGGATGATAAGGCAGTAAAATGTATTTTTGTTGGGTACAGTTCTGAAAGTAAAGGCTATCGTCTATATCATCCACAGACTAAACGCATTCTGGTTATCCGTGATGTTGTCTTTGTGGAAGATGCTATTCAACCATTGCTCTCATGTACTAAGGACACATCTGTTAGCTCCAAAGACATGTATGATACTTTGATGTCTCTTTTTACAGGTGGACAGTCTAGTGCTGGTCCTAATGAGGCAACTTCTCAACCTTTTCAGGTTTCATATGATGATGCAGATCATTCCATTTCTAATGCAGATATACATGATGCACTTGTTGATGAGAAAGCTGATATTGAGCAGGCAAAAACTATCCCAAAATGGCTGGCGCAAACTTTGTGTGACAGCAAATTAGATGCACCTTTGTCATATCGTACTCGTTCAGGCTCTCATAATGCCTCCTTTGCATCAGATTGCTATGCTATGGCTCCATCTAGTCTCTATGATGAGAATGAGCCTGTTTCTTTTGATGAAGCACAGAATTCAAAAAATTGCATGGCTGCTATGCAATCTAAATATGATGCTATAATGAAGAATGCTTTCTGGACTTTATGTGACTTTCCTCCTGGCAAGAAGGCCATTGGCACTAAGTGGGTATACAAGCTGAAGCGTAAACCTGATGGTATAGTTGATAGCTATAAGGCTAGGCTTGTTGCAAAGGGTAATGCGCAGGAAAGAGGCATTGCTTTTGATGAGACCTTTGCACCTACATGCCGTATGACTACTGTTCGGAGCATTTGTGCACTTGCAGCCCATCATGGTTGGAATGTACATTAGTTGACATTAAAACAACATTTTTGAATGGCGACTTACATGAAGAAGTGTATGTTTTTCAGCCCCATGGCTTTGTGCAAAAAGGGCATGAAAATCATGTGTGCAGGTTAAAGAAGGAATTATATGGTTTAAAGCAAGCACCACGTGCTTGGTATGAGAAGATACATGCCTATCTGGTAGCACATGGTTTTGAGAACAGTCCAACTTAAAGCACCTTATATGTTAAGCGTGCTAATGATGTGCTTCTGATCATTGTTGTCTATGTTGACGACATGCTGCTCATTGGTCCTATTGAGAAGCATATTGCTGATTTCAAGGCTGATTTGCATGCCTCATTTGAGATATCTGATTTGGGGCATTTGCATCATTATTTGGGCATTCAATTTATGCAAGTTGATGGTGGAATGGCTTTGTGTCAAATGAAATATATTGACACATTATTGCAGCGTTTTGGCCTTGAAGACTATAAGCCTATTGCCACTCCTATGGAGACAGGTTTACGATTGAGTCTTCATGATGCTGGAGATGCATTTGGTGCTGTTCTCTATCAGCAAGCCCTTGGATGCTTGATTTACTTATGCATTACTCGACTAGTCTCACAGATGAGCAGGTTTATGCATTGCCCAGGAGTCACGCATTGGAAGGTGGTTAAGCGCATCTTTCGCTACTTGAGTGGTACTCAGCTACTTGGGTTGTTTTATCCCAAGAGGGGATCAGTACCGCCAGATTTGCATGCTTTTTCTGTCCCAGATGGGCTGGTTGCTATGACACTCGTGTGTCCACCAGTGGTTTTTGCTTCATGCTTGGTAGCTCATGTATATCTTGGTTGAGCAAGAAGCACCCTACTATGGCCACTTCTAGTTGTGAGGCTGAGTATAGGGTAGCTTTCACAACGATTGTTGAGTGTGTGTGGCTCAGACGCCGTATGGCTGATTTGGGTGTTGGCTAGTCTTTTGCCACCACCATCTTCACTAACAGTTAGAGCACATTGGCAGTTGCGAGGAACCTTGTGTTCCATGCTTGCACTAAGCACATTGAGGTGCATTATCACTATGTCAGGGAGAGGTTCTCTTCTGGGGAGATCAACTTGGCATATGTGCCCATGCAAGACATACACATACACATACACACACATACACACACATACAAACAAACACATATATAAGACACTAAAAAATACACATAAACACACATACACATACACACACATATACATACAAATAAACATACACACAAATACACATACACATACACACGTATATGCACATATACATTTTATACGCACATAGACATACATTCATACACATATACACACATACACATACACATACAAACACATACACATACATACACATACACATACACATACATATACACATACACATACACATACACATACAAATACACATACACATACACATACACATACACATACACATACACATACACATACACATACACATACACATACACATACACATACACATACACATACACATACACATACACATACACATACACATACACATACACATACACATACACATACACATACACATACACATACACATACACATACACATACACATACACATACACATACACATACACATACACATACACATACACATACACATACACATACACATACACATACACATACACATACACATACACATACACATACACATACACATACACATACACATACACATACACATACACATACACATACACATACACATACACATACACATACACATACACATACACATACACATACACATACACATACACATACACATACACATACACATACACATACACATACACATACACATACACATACACATACACATACACATACACATACACATACACATACACATACACATACACATACACATACACATACACATACACATACACATACACATACACATACACATACACATACACATACACATACACATACACATACACATACACATACACATACACATACACATACACATACACATACACATACACATACACATACACATACACATACACATACACATACACATACACATACACATACACATACACATACACATACACATACACATACACATACACATACACATACACATACACATACACATACACATACACATACACATACCATACACATACACATACACATACACATACACATACACATACACATACACATACACATACACATACACATACACATACACATACACATACACATACACATACACATACACATACACATACACATACACATACACATACACATACACATACACATACACATACACATACACATACACATACACATACACATACACATACACATACACATACACATACACATACACATACACATACACATACACATACACATACACATACACATACACATACACATACACATACACATACACATACACATACACATACACATACACATACACATACACATACACATACACATACACATACACATACACATACACATACACATACACATACACATACACATACACATACACATACACATACACATACACATACACATACACATACACATACACATACACATACACATACACATACACATACACATACACATACACATACACATACACATACACATACACATACACATACACATACACATACACATACACATACACATACACATACACATACACATACACATACACATACACATACACATACACATACACATACACATACACATACACATACACATACACATACACATACACATACACATACACATACACATACACATACACATACACATACACATACACATACACATACACATACACATACACATACACATACACATACACATACACATACACATACACATACACATACACATACACATACACATACACATACACATACACATACACATACACATACACATACACATACACATACACATACACATACACATACACATACACATACACATACACATACACATACACATACACATACACATACACATACACATACACATACACATACACATACACATACACATACACATACACATACACATACACATACACATACACATACACATACACATACACATACACATACACATACACATACACATACACATACACATACACATACACATACACATACACATACACATACACATACACATACACATACACATACACATACACATACACATACACATACACATACACATACACATACACATACACATACACATACACATACACATACACATACACATACACATACACATACACATACACATATACATACACATACACATACACATACCATACACATACACATACCCATACACATACACATACACATACACATACACATACACATACACATACACATACACATACACATACACATACACATACACATACACATACACATACACATACACATACACATACACATACACATACACATACACATACACATACGCATACACATACACATAGACATACGCATACGCATACACATACACATACACATACGCATGCACATACACATACACATACGCATACACATACACATAGACATACGCATACGCATATACATACACATACACATACACATGCACATACACATACACATACAAGTACACATACACATAGATACACATACACATAGATACACGTACATGTACACATACACATAGATACACGTACACATAGATACACATACACGTACACGTACACATAGATACACATACATGTACACGTACACATAGATACACGTACATGTACACGTACACATAGATACATGTACACATACATGTACACATAGATATGTTGGGAAAGATGGATGGATGAGCCAGGAAACTAAGTAGGTACTGGTAAACCTGCTTTGTACTAGCCCTATCTTGCTTTAGACTTGATTATTAGACTTCCTTAGCTTTCCAATGACACCAAGAAATGACCTATGTCCTTTGGAAATGATGTGTGCAATGATTGAATCAAAATAGATAACTTTGGAAGTCACAAACTCAAGAAAACCTTCTATTTTGGTCTTGACACCTGCTGAATGTTTTGCTCGGTGTGACCACCACAGTAGCAATTGATAAAATTCCTTCTAGGGGTATTCAATTAACTTAGTAAGCTACCATTTTCAAGTGGAATGATCTAAAATGACAAACTATACTCAGAGAAATTAATTTAGCAAACTTAGCTATACCCCCGACTTTTTAGGACTGAGCAGAAATAGACCAGTGAGCACCGCGACGATGATTTCTATAAATCTGCTGAATGGAATGTCTTCAATTTTTTACACCATGTAGTAGACTTCACGCTGAATCCAACAAGCTTTGAATCACTGAATTTGGAGTAGTATTGACCGAGATATGCCCTTGACAAGTTGACAGACTTTTGAGTAGACTAGTAGAGAACATAGAGATGAATGATGTAAATGTATCTATGACTTAACACTTGTGTACAATCCCATTGGCATGGATAGCATTGCCTAATGGTGTAGAGAGGTGTAGGCTATGGTATAGTCCTCACAGACACTCAATTACAGAAGAATGAAGCTCGGGAGTGAAGTGATCTCCCCGTGACTTTTCCAAGTACATTTTTATAGGATATGTGCAAAAATTTGAATTCAAATTCAAATTTTGGCTTCCTATGATCAAGGTCCTAAAAGCTTGGAGATATTCTCTCAATCAAATATGCTACTTTTTCCACGACTCACTTTGGTAGGTGATTACAAAAGATTCCAAGTCATTTTGACTTTTACAAATGAGATAAAGTGGTAATTAACCACTAGCATATGTTCCTATGGTTCTTCATGTATGTAGAGTCTTTATGATAACTTCCAAGCCAGATGTGTAGGCTTGTGATTTACACCAACAGCTCCCCCTCAAGCCAAACATTTTGGCTTAAGTCTTCATCCTCATTCTTCAAGTATATCCTGCAATCCAATCATAGATTTGAACCTGCAAAGTTTTATCCCATCCAAAGCTTTAGTCAGCAAATCTGCACATTGCATGTTGGTTGACACATAGGTCAACTGAATATCTTTGCTTAGTAACTTCTCTCTCACATAATGATAATTAACTTCTATGTGTTTTGTTCTGGCATGATAGGTATGATTAGCTGCAAGGTGAAGAGAACTTGTATTATCTCCAAAGATAATTGGAGGCCTAGTATATAAGCCCAATTTTGTGTACAAAAGCTTAATCCAAATTGCATCTTGAGTGGCATTGGCTAGTCCTCTATACTCTGCTTCTGTAGAAGATAATGCAACAATTGGTTGCTTCTTTGCACAGCATGAAATTGGTTTGCCACCTGCAAAAGAAATGTATCCTGAAGTGCTTCTCCTATCATCCTTGCATCCTACCCAATCTGCATCTGAATAAAATTTTATATCGATATCTGAAGTGTAAGGAAAATACAAACCATGGTTCTGTGTACCCTTGAGATACTTCAAGATTCTTTTGGCAGCCTCTAAGTGAGGTATCCTTGGCTTGTGCATAAATTGACTTAGCACACTAACTCCATATGCAATGTCGATTCTGGTTAGAGTAGCATAGTTCAAGCTACCCACCATACTTTGATAACCTGTAATGTCTTGGACTTCATCACCTTCATGGGCACTTAGCTTTAAGTTCACCTCCATTGGAGTGCTAGCTGCTTTAGCATCCTGCAATTGAAATTTCTTCAACATATCTTGTACATACTTCTTCTGAGTAATGTACATTCCTGAATTAGTGTAAACTAATTCAAGTCCCAAAAAGTACTTCAATAAGATCATTGATCTTGAATTCCTTCATCATCTGGCTTTTGATGCTTCTGATTCCATTGACATCATTGCCTGTAATGATGATGTCATCAACATAAACAAAAAGATAGATTACCTCTGAATTACTTCTCTTAATGAACAGAGAAGTGTTAGCCTTACTGATGACAAAACCTTGGTCTTGGAGGTATGTAGTTAGCCTGTAATTCCATGCCCTAGGTGCCTGCTTCAATCCATATAAAGCCTTCTTTAATTTGCAAACATAAGTTACCTTCTTAGGGTCTTCATAGCCAGGAGGTTGTGACATATAAACCTCTTCTGAAATCCATCCATTCAAGAAAGCATTCTTGACATCCAATTGGTACATGTTGCAATTCTTTGATGCAGCCACACTCACCAACACTCTGATTGTTGGCATCTTGGCCACAGGAGAAAATTTCTCTTCATAGTCAATGCCTTGGGTTTGTGCAAAACCCTTGGCTACCAATCTAGCCTTGTACCTGTTAATTGTGCCATCAGAATTTCTTTTCAATTTATAGATCCATCTGGATCCTATTACCTTCATGGAGTCCTTCTTGGGTACTAACTCCCATGTATCACTCTCCTTGAGTGCTTCAATCTCCTCATCCATAGCTTCTTTCCATTCTAATTTGGTGATTGCTTCTTCATATGAACCCGGTTCTTCATTTGACAAATCCTTTGCAAGATAAATTGAATGTTTAGTAACAAGAGATGTATCATAACCATATCTGATAGGTTTTTTTTCTTTCTCTTTGAGACCTTCTGATTGATTGAGTTGAAGATTCTAGTATGTCCTCAAGCTTTTTCATCTTCATTTTGCCTTTGGAATTCCATGCCTTGAACTCTTCAAGGTTGATTGTATCTTCATCATCTGAACTTGACTCTCCATCCTGAGTAGGTTCCTCCTTTGTAAGTTTTGGAAATTCTTCTTCCAAATCATAGGGTAGTTTGAACTTCTTGCATTCATTCTCATACCAAGAATCATTCTCATCAAAGATCACATCTCTGCTTACCATAAATCCCTTATTGGTAGGGTTATAAAACCCGTAACCTTTTTTATTTAAATCATATCCAATGAAAATACATTTTTCAGCCTTTGGATCTAGCTTTCCTCTTACCTGTGAAGGAATGTGTACATATGCTACACATCCAAAAATTTTGCAGTGATCCAATGATGGTCTCTTACCATGCCATGCTTCATATGGTGTCATACCATCAAGTGACTTTGATGGTAACCTGTTTATGAGATAGGTGGCAGTAGAAACACTCTCTGCCCATAGATAGTTAGGTAATTTCTTCTCATTAAGCATAGATCTAGCTATCTCAACAATTAACATATTTCTTCTTTCAGCTACCCCATTCTGTTCAGGAGAGTACCTTGTGGTTATTTCCCTTTTGATGCCTCTGTCCTGCAAGAAGTCCTCAAATTCATTGGAGAAGTACTCACCTCCTCCATCTGACCTTAGCCTCTTCAAATTCCTTCTTGTCTGATTTTCAACTAGTGCAAGATATTTCTTAAAACAATTAAATACCTCATCCTTGTGCTTCATAAAGTATAATACAGTCCATCTACTATAATCATCAATAAAAGAAACATAGTACCTTGAACTTGAAACCGAGGGGTCTTTGCTAGGTCCCCATACATCTGTGTGTACAAGCTCTAGATAGCCTTCATGCATATATCCTTTCTTGGAGAAGGGTAACCTGTGAGACTTACCAAATTGACAAGCACCACACTTGTAAATCATATGTTTCTTGGATACATTAGGTATCCCAAGCACACATTGGTCCCTGCACATTTGCTTCAAGGTCCTTTCTCCTATGTGCCCTAATCTCTTGTGCCAAATCTCAAGCTCTGAAAGTGTTTGATCTTTATAACTATATAATGCAATGTTCTTTGTATCTTCCAACTCAAAAGTGAAAATTCTACCTGATTTTTATCCTTTAGCTATCCTTTTGAATCCATGTCTTGGGTCCTCCACAAATGCTCCATATTGATTGAATCTGACCTGCAACCCTTTCTCTACAATCTGACCAACACTCATTAAGTTCTTTGTAATGGTTGGTACATAGAGTACCCTGCTTAACAAATTCTGATTACCATCACAAGTCTTCACATTTCCAACTTTAACTATAGAATGCTTTGTATCATCACCTGTTTGGACTTGGTGTTTACCTTTTGGTTCCTCAAGATCAGAGAGTAGTGCAACATTACCAGCCACATGATTTGAACACCCTAAATCAATATAAAATAAGTGATCATCATTTGTACCTGACTTTGAATTCATGTTCATGATCAAGAGAGAGTCATCCTGCTCCTCTGTGTAGTTGTTGTAGTCCTTTCTGTTTTTGAATCCTCCTTGGTAGTTGCCATTGTAATTGTTGTTGTAGTTGTTGTTGTAATTGTTGTTGTGGCCTTGGTGATGGTTGAATCTTCCTCTAGACTGTGAGTATCCACCTCTTTGGTAGCCTCTTCCTCTCTGATTTTTGTAATTCCTGTAACACTCGTCTGTGGTATGATTTGATAAGCCATAAATGTTACATGGTGATGAGTTATAGGGTCTCCCCCAACCTTGCTTACCTCCTCTGCCCCTTCCTCTTGAAGATCTACCTCTCTCTGCATAGTTGGCTTGGGAGGTAGAGCCTTCATCTTCCACCTTTTTACTCTTGCCTTTATCCTTGGATTTCTTATCAGTGTATAGGGCAGAAGAGTTGTCACCTTTGGATGTATCTCCACTCTTGGTAAGCTTTGCTTCATGTGTAAATACTTGTCCCATGAGAGTTGTAAGATCTGGAGTGTGCATGTCCATGTAGAGATCCATTGCAATGGTGAAGCTTTCCCACTTGTCATCAGCCTTGATTCCATTGATTACCTGCCTTACAATTTGTTCTTCTTCAATCTCTTCTCCTATGCTTGCTAACTGATCTGCAACATCTTTGATCTTGGTCACAAATTCTGAAACAGCTTGCTTAGGTTGCTTCCTTAGTGTTGTGAATTCAATCCACAACTGATTTTTCCTAGCCCTTGTATTGGAGGAAAAATATGATGACAAGGTTTCCCAAGTCTCTTGGGAAGTTTTACAATTTCTGATATGAGGTAAAAGAAAGTCAGATATAGAGTTAAGTAAATAAGACCTTGCCAATGCATCCCTTGCACACCATGTGTTGAGTTTTTCTTGTTCCTCCTTGGTTGGCAAACCTCTTGCTTTGAATGAGGGCAATTCCTCATCTCCTGAGATGTATCCATAGAGACTCCTTCCTTGTAAGTAGGTCTTCATCCTTAGAGACCAAGCTTGATAATTGTTCCTGTCCAATTTGTCAATAAATGAAGGAAAACCGTCTCCCATTTTACCTTATTTGCTCTGATACCACTATTGGGAAAGATGGATGGATGATCCAGGAAACTGAGTAGGTACTGCTAAACCTGCTTTGTACCAGCCCTCTCTTGCTTTAGACTTGATTAGTAGACTTCCTTAGCTTTCCAATGACACCAAGAAATGACCTATGTCCTTTGGAAATGATGTGTGCAATGATTGAATCAAAACAGATAACTTTGGAAGTCACAAACTCAAGAAAACCTTCTATTTTGGTCTTGACACCTGCTGAATGTTTTGCTCAGTGTGACCAGCACAGTAGCAATTGATAAAATTCATTCTAGGGGTATTCCATTAACTTAGTAAGCTACCATTTGCAAGTAGAATGATGTAAAATGACAAAATATACTCAGAGAAATTAATTTAGCAAACTTAGCTATACCCCCGACTTTTTAGGACTGTAGTAGAAATAGACCACTGAGCACCTCGACGACGATTTCTCTGAATCTGCTGAATGGAATGTCTTCAATTTTTGACAGCATGTAGTAGACTTCAAGTTGAATCCAACAAGCTTTGAATCACTGAATGTGGAGTAGTATTGACCGAGATATGCCCTTGACAAGTTGACAGACTTTTGAGTAGACTAGTAGAGAACATAGAGATGAATGATGTAAATGTATCTATTAGTTAACACTTGTGTACAATCCCATTGGCATGGATAGCATTGCCTAATGGTGTAGAGAGGTGTAGGCTATGTTATAGTCCTCACACACACTCAATTACAGAAGAATGAAGCTCGGGAGTGAAGTGATCTACCCGCAACTTTTCCAAGTACATTTTTATAGGATATGTGCAAAAATTTGAATTCAAATTCAAATTTTGGCTTCCTATGATCAAGGTCCTAAAAGCTTGGAGATATTCTCTCAATCAAATAGGCTACTTTTTCCACGGCTCACTTTGGTAGGTGATTACAAAAGATTCCAAGTCATTTTGACTTTTACAAATGAGATAAAGTGGTAATTAACCACTAGCATATGTTCCTATGGTTCTTCATGTATATAGAGTCTTTATGATAACTTCCAAGCCAAATGTGTAGGCTTGTGATTTACACCAACAAGATACACGTACACATAGATACACGTACACGTACATGTACACATAGATACACTTACACGTACACGTACACATAGATACATGTACACGTACACGTACACATAGATACACGTACACATAGATACACATACACGTACACATACACATAGATACACGTACACATACACATACACATACACGTACACATAGATACATGTACACGTACACGTACACATAGATATAGGTACATGTACACGTCCACGTCCACGTACACGTACACGTACACGTACACGTACGCGTACACGTACACGTACACGTACGCGTACACGTACACGTACACGTACGCGTACACGTACACGTACACGTACGCGTACACGTACACGTACACGTACGCGTACACGTACACGTACACGTACGCGTACACGTACACGTACACGTACGCGTACACGTACACGTACACGTACGCGTACACGTACACGTACACGTACGCGTACACGTACACGTACACGTACGCGTACACGTACACGTACACGTACGCATACACGTACACGTACACGTACGCATAAACCTACACGTACAGGTACGCGTAAACGTACACGTACACGTACAGGTACAGGTACACGTGCACGTACAGGTACAGGTACACGTGCACGTACAGGTACAGGTACACGTGCACGTACAGGTACAGGTACACGTGCACGTACAGGTACAGGTACACGTGCACGTACAGGTACACGTACACGTACACGTACACGTACACGTACACGTACACGTACACGTACACGTACACGTACACGTACACGTACACGTACACGTACACGTACACGTACACGTACACGTACACGTACACGTACACGTACACGTACACGTACACGTACACGTACACGTACACGTACACGTACACGTACACGTACACGTACACGTACACGTACACGTACACGTACACGTACACATACACGTACACGTACACGTACACGTACACATACATGTATAAGTACACGTACACGTACATATACACGTACACGTACACATACACATACACGTACACGTACACATACACGCACACGTACACATACACGTACACGTACATGTACACGTACACATACACGTACACGTATACGTACACGTACACATACACGTACACCTATGATGGAGTATATCCACTCCTAGTTGTAGCCGAAGAATGATAGGCCCTTCCTAGGACCAAACAGTTCACTACCATAGTCCACCAAAACTTGAATTACTCCCTCGACGTGAAGATTGAAGCTATGAAATTTTGCACAACAAAAGTAGTCTTTCTAAACTTTCAAAAAAAGCCATAGATCACTCAATTTGGAGAATGTGAGCTATGCCAAACGCCTTGCACAAGACATACCAAAATCTGCCCAAACTGGTAGCTTGCATCTATGTGTACCTTCCAACACACATATATTTCGAAATATGTAGAGATCCGACTAGAGAGCTTTCAAGATCAATATACTAAAGGTTAATGAACACTTTGTAAAAATATTACATCTAGAAGAATAATGAGCTATCTTGCAAATGAATCCGACTACTACACAAAGAGATATGGGTGATCAAAGATCACTTCCTATGAGAAAACTCCAGCAAGCAAGGGTCTTGCTTAGCTAGGGGCTAGCTTAGGCCTGGAGTAAACATTCCTAATGAGAGCCTACAAGTGCTCAAATGGTAGAAGAAGATAGCCACATCTTTTCTCCATGTCTTTGTTTATATAATGCAAAAAAAGGTGGTTCTAAATTTGAACTCAAAAATGCCCTCCAAATGATCCCGACTTTTCTCCATCAATTAGGTGAGCAAAGGGCTGAGAAAAATCATGCAAAAGTGGTTGTATACCCTACCAAAAAGTGTGAGTAATGTGGCACTTCAACTTAGCATGAGTTTCCACACTTGAGATCGCTAAAATTCTAACACCCCCCCTAAAGCTCAAGTGTTAGTCTCCATTGATTGTTATGTTTACAAACTTGTAAACATCAACATACACAAGGAAACATGATGAGACCTCCCAAGATCTTCAAAAGATCAGACAAATATTTCCAAACTTCAGAAATCAAACTTTCCTCCAAACTTTTAAGAAAACAAAAATGGGTGACTATAGCAAAATAACCACCAGAAACTCTCTGAGCAGAATTTGTCAAAACTAATCATATATTCTAAAAGTAGACTTTTTCATGCTTTAGAAACAAAAAACGTCAAAAAAAGTGAAGTATACTTCCCAAACAAATAGTTTGAAGTCAAGGTATGCGAAGGCCTCCAACCGCTAGGTATGAATAACTGTCAAAATTGAAAACTGATGTACAACAGCAAAAAGAATCAAAGATCTATGCATAATTTTGATATAAACAGAAAGTATGAGATCTAAGGAAACTCTTCCAAGTGAAATCATGCAAAAATACCTCATGAAGACTGAGATATGGAAGTTTGAAGAGAGTTATGTCTCTGATGAGACACCGGATACACACAAGAAACTATCTCTACAAAAATGCCTACTTGCATGGAGTTTTTCATTTACATTTTTAAAAAACGGATCTACTTATATATTAAAAGTTGTAAGCTTCACAACGCAACACGAGTCACTCAATTTGGCCACCTATACTAAGAGAACCACTCTTTTTATTGAGAGGCTATCAACAGAAGCGCTTTCCTTGTCTAAAAATAGACATCTCTCCTTTCCTTCTTACTTTTATGTACTTTTATCTACTGTTACTCTAAATTTGGAGATGTGAGCACATCCACATGTTACTTAACATAAATAATAAACTCCATAAGCGTAAAAAATAATACTTTAGAGCTTGTTCTTATGTAACATTGACCCCCTCAAGCTCTAAATCCAAAGCTTTGACTCCGACTAGAACTTTGATTCACTTGAGCTTCTGAGCATCCACTCCTTTTCTGATTATGTCTGCTAATTGATCTTTTGTTCCAACATGTTGAATATCAATATATTCATTCACCACCTTCTCTCGGATATAGTGATAGTGTACTTCAATGTGTTTTGTTCTTGCATGGTACACTGGATTAGATGCGAGCTGTAATGAACTTACATTATCTCCAAAGACTAGTGGATGTGTTGTAGATAGATTCAAATCTTGATAAAGCTTCGAATACCACATAATCTCACATGTTGCATTTGTAAGGCTTCTATATTCAGCTTTTGTGCTTGAAAGTGCTATTGTAGGCTATTTTTTAGAACTCCATGAAACCAAATTATTACCTGCAAATATCAGATATCCACCTATACTCCTTTTTTCATCCTTATTTCCAGCCCAATTTGCATCATTATATGCTTTCAAGTCCATACCTTCATGATATTTATAGCTCAAACCTTCATTTAATGTACCCTTGAAATATCTCAAGACCCTTTTAGCTACTTGCATATGTACATCGGTGGGTTTTTTCATGAACTGAGACAATGTACTTATGCTATATGTAATATCTAGCCTTGTTAAAGTTGCATATATAAGAGAACCAATCAAAGACTTGTAGATAAGTGGATCTTCTAAAGGTTCACCATCTTTAGCACTATACTTCACATTAGGCTCTATCGGATTACTAATACTCTTGCAATTTTCCATGCCATATTTATTTAACAAATCTGAAATATACTTCCTTTCTAGAAGATATACACCATCGTCCTTCTTCATAACTTCGATTCCAAGAAAATATGAAATTTAAAATTCAGATCCAAGCTCTGCTTTGATCCTATCTATCTCACCTTCATTCTTTCCTGTTATTATCAATTCATTGTTGGTACAAGTCAAGCCTTCACATTTGGCTTGGACATCTACTTTGAAGATTCTACATGAAGCAAGAGTCATAGGAACTTATGCTTATGAACTATTTCTATTTTTTACCTCTCGTAAAAATCTTAGTGACTTGGCGCAGTATGCAATCACGCCTAATTGATTGAAAGTCGCGGAAAAGGTTGTTGTTTGATTGAGAGAATATCTCAATCAAACCTTTTTTTTAGGTGAAAGATTGTAGGAGATTGATTTGAATTCTAAATCAAGCTCTCACTCAAACTCCTATAAAAACTACAAAGCAAAAGTCGCAGTAAGTGTGTTCTTCACTCATCCCGAGGCGTTACTGTATCAATCATTGAGTGTGTGAGGTATTTATAGCCTACACCTCTGAGTACCATTGAGCTATGCTTGTTATGCCAATGGGAATGTACATTTACATGATCTAATACAAATATTTATATTCATCATCTCTGTTATTCTCTGAGTGTATCACTTCAACTACTGTCAACCTCAAAGAAGACATATCTCAGTGCCTACTGAACCAAATCAAGTGATTCAAAGCTTGATAGATTCAACTCAAAGCATATCTCAAGCATACAAAGTTTGAAGCAACTTGGTTCAGCCAATTTCGAGAAATCGTGGTAGAAGTACTTACTGTTGCAGTTCTTACAGTAAACGAGTAATTTCCGGTAGAAGAACGAAGTAGATCTTGCAGAGTAATGCAAAGCTGTGTATGAGAGATAGCTTGTTCTATAGCTAAACATCTCTACTTTTAGTTGATCAATCTTTCCGGTGAAAAAGATAACTATACACAGTACAAAGTCTGACCGGAAAAAGGCTGTCTGAACTAAAGGAGTTTTTTTCTTAAACTTCAGAAAAAGTTCAGTAAGTTAAGAAAGTTCACACGTCACTTCCTTACTTCATGTATGATCACTTGAAGTAATTATAAACAGAATTGAAGTTCATTCCGGTATGATTCCGGTACGATTACGGTGTCAGTCCAGTAACAGTCCGGTGAAATTTTGGTAAATTTTTCCAGTAAAGTTAGAGCATATTATAAGCTATTGATTGATTACAGAGAATTTCTGAATCACTCTAACTTAGTTCTTCTTAGTGTGACGGTTTCCGCAAGACACAGTCTTCGTCACGATATCAAAGAGTAGAATTGAAGAAAAGGATCAAAGAGGGCTGGTACAAAGCAGGATTAACAGTACCAACTCTATCTTCTGAGTGCATCCAACCATCTCTCCCAACAGTGGTATCAGAGCAAATAAGGTAAACATGGGAGATGGTTTTCCCTCATTCATTGACAAATTGGACAGGAACAATTACCAGGCTTGGTCTCTAAGGATGAAGACCTATCTACAAGGAAGAAGCTTGTTTGGATTCATATCAGGAGATGAGGAATTGCCCTCATTCAAAGCTAGAGGACTACCCACCAAGGATGAACAAGAGAAACTCAACCAATGGTGTGCAAAAGATGCTTTGGCAAGGTCTTACCTTCTAAACTCTATATCTGATTTTCTTTTACCTCATGTAAGGAATTGTAAGACTTCCCAAGAGACTTGGGAAACCTTGTCAAACTAATTTTCATCAAGCACAAGGGCCAGAAAGAATCAGCTATGGGTTGAGTTTACAACTCTTAGGAAGCAATCAAAACAATGTGTCTCAGATTTTGTCACCAAAGTCAAAGACATTGCAGACCAACTTGCAAGTGTTGGAGAAGAAATTGAGGAAGAGCAAATAGTCAGACAACTGATTAATGGACTAAAGGCAGATGACAAGTGGGAGAGCTTTACCACAGCAATGGACTTGTACATGGACATCCAAGCACCTGATTTGACAACTCTGATTGGACAACTCTTTACACATGAAGCTAAGATCACAAAGAATGGAGAGCAATCAAAAGGTAACAATCCCTCTGCCCTATATACTGATAAGAAGACTAAAGACAAGGGTAAAAACAAAAAGGTTGATGAAGAAAGCTCTACCTCCCAAGCAAACTATGCAGGGAGAGGTAGATCTTCTAGAGGTAGGGGCAGAGGAGGTAAGTCAGGTAGGGGGAGACCCTACAATCAATCTCCATGCAATATCTGTGGCTTGTCTAACCATACTACAGATGAATGCTACAAAAACTACAAGAACCAAAGAGGAAGAGGTCACCAAAGAGGAGGATACTCTCAAGGTAAAGGCAGATTCAACCAACATCAAAGCTACAATGGATACAACAATCAATACAACAACAACCACAATGGTAACTACCAAGGTGGATTCAGAAACAGAAGGGATTACAACAATTACACAGAGGAGCAAGATGACTCCCTATTGATCATGAATATGACCTCCAAGGCAGGTACAAATGATGATCATTTATTTTATATTGACTCAGGATGTTCTAACCATGTAGCTGGCAATGTGGCACTACTTTCTGATTTGGAAGAACCCAAGGGGAAACATCAGGTACAAACAGGTGATGATACTAAACACTCTGTTGTAAAGATTGGAAATGTGAAGACATGTGATGGTAACCAGAACCTATTGAGCAGGGTACTCTATGTACCAACCATCACCAAGAATCTAATGAGTGTAGGTCAGATTGTGGAAAAAGGTCTACAGGTCAGGTTCACTCAACATGGTGCATATGTGGAGGACCCAAGACATGGATTCAGAAGGATAGCCAAGGGAGATAAATCAGGTAGATTGTTTACTTTTGAGCTAGAAGACACCAAGAATATTGCTTTGTATAATTACAAGGATCAAACACTTTCAGAATTAGAGATATGGCACAAGAGATTAGGTCACGTAGGTGAAAGAACTCTAAAGCAAATGTGCAGGGATCAATGTGTGCTTGGGATACCTAATGTGTCCAAGCAACACATGATTTATAAGTGTGGAGCATGTCAATTTGGTAAGTCACACAGATTGCCCTATACCAAGAAAGGTTTTATGCATGAAGACTATCTGGAATTGGTGCATACAGATGTTTGGGGACCTAGCAAGGACCCTTCCATTTCAGGATCAAGGTATTATGTGTCCTTCATTGATGACTATAGCAGATGGACTGTCTTATACTTTATGAAACATAAAGATGAAGTGTTTAATTGTTTCAAGAAGTATCTTGCATTGGTTGAAAACCAAACAGGAAGAAACTTGAAAAGGCTAAGGTCAGATGGAGGAGGAGAATACTTCTCAAATGAGTTTGAAGACTTCTTGCAGGAAAGAGGCATCAAGAGGGAGATAACCACAAGGTACTCACCTGAACAAAACGGGGTAGCTGAAAGAAGAAATAGGCTCATTGTAGAAACAGCAAGGTCTATGCTTAATGAAAAGAAGCTACCAAATTATCTTTGGGCAGAGAGTGTATCTACAACCACCTATCTCATAAATAGGTTGCCATCCAAATCACTTGATGGCATGACACCATATGAAGCTTGGCATGGTAAGAGACCATCTCTGGATCATTGTAAAATATTTGGTTGTATTGCATATGTGCATATTCCCTCACAGGTAAGGGGAAAGCTAGATCCTAAAGCTGAAAAATGTATCTTCATTGGTTATGATTTGAACCAAAAGGGATACAGGTTGTACAACCCAACAAACAAAGGCTTCAAGATAAGCAGAGATGTCAACTTTGATGAGAATGACTCATGGTATGAGAATGAATGCAGGAAGATTAGTCTACCCTATGACATGGAAGAGGATTTCCCAAAGCTCACCAAGGAGGAACCAATCCAGAAAGAAGATTCAAGCTCAGATGATGATGATACAATTAACCTTGAGGAATTCAAGGCATGGAAGTCCAAAGGAAAGATGAAAATGAAGAAGCTAGAGGATACACCAGAATCCTCAACTCAAGCAATGAGGAGATCTCAGAGAGAAAAGAAGAAGCCTATCAGATATGGGTATGACACTTCTCTTGTAACTAAGCATTCTGTATATCTTGCAAAGGATTTGTTGAATGAAGAACCAGGTACATACGAAGAGGCAATCACCAAACCAGAATGGAAAGGAGCTATGGATGAAGAAATAGAAGCTCTCAAGGAAAGTGATACTTGGGACTTGGTACCCAAGAAGGACTCTATGAAGGTGATAGGATCCAGATGGATCTACAAATTAAAGAAGAATTCAGATGGAACAGTAAACAGGTACAAAGCTAGGTTGGTAGCCAAAGGTTTTTCACAAACCCAAGGCATTGATTATGAGGAGACATTTTCTCCTGTGGCCAAGATGCCAACAATCAGAGTATTGGTAAGTGTAGCTGCATCCAAAAATTGGAACATGTATCAATTAGATGTCAAGAATGCTTTCTTGAATGGATGGATATCTGAAGAAGTCTACATGTCACAACCACCTGGCTATGAAGACCCCAAGAAGGTAAACTATGTTTGTAAATTGAAGAAGGCTCTGTATGGTTTGAAGCAGGCACCTAGAGCATGGAATTACAGGTTGACAACCTATCTCCAAGACCAAGGATTTGTGATGAGTAAAGCAGACACTTCTCTGTTTATAAAGAGAAGTAGTACAGAGGTAATATATTTATGTGTCTATGTTGATGACATCATTATTACAGGAAATGATGTTCAGGGAATTAGACACATCAAAGGGCAGATGATGAAAGAGTTCAAGATCAATGATCTTGGATTATTAAAGTACTTCTTAGGTCTTGAGTTCGTCTACACCAACTCATGTATATATATCACTCAAAAGAAGTATGTACAGGATATGGTCAAGAAGTTTGGTTTACAGGATGCTAAAGTATCTACTACTCCAATGGAGGTCAACCATAAACTAAGTGCTCATGAAGGAGAAGAATTCCAAGACATCACAGGATATCAAAGTATGGTAGGTAGTTTGAACTATGCTACCTTGACAAGAATTGACATAGCATATGGAGTTAGTGTGTTAAGCCAATTCATGCACAAACCAAGGGTACCTCACCTAGAGGCAGCAAAGAAGATCTTGAAGTATTTGAAGGGAACTCAGAACCATGGTTTGTACTTTCCTTATACATCAGACATTGATATTAAAGTGTATTCAGATGCAGATTGGGCAGGATGCAAGGATGACAGGAGAAGCACATCAGGATACATATGTTTTGCAGGTGATAAACCTATTTCTTGGTCAGCCAAGAAACAACCTACAGTAGCTCTATCATCTACTGAAGCAGAGTATAGGGGGCTAGCAAATGCTACTCAAGAAGCTATCTGGTTGAAGCTTTTGTACACAGAGTTAGGCTTATATACAAGACCACCAATTATCTTTGGAGATAATACAAGTTCTCTTCACCTTGCAGCAAATCCAATATATCATGCTAGAACAAAACACATAGAGGTTCATTACCACTATGTGAGAGAGAAGTTGCTTAGTAAAGACATTCAGTTGACTTATGTGTCCACTAATATGCAATGTGCAGATTTACTCACTAAAGCTTTGGATGGAAACAAGTTATGCAGATTTAAATCCATGATTGGATTACAGGATGTGATTGAAGTATAAAGATGAAGACTTGAGCCAAAATGTTTGGCTTGAGGGGGAGCTGTTGGTACAAGTCAAGCCTTCACATTTGGCTTGGACATCTACTTTGAAGATTCTACATGAAGCAAGAGTCATAGGAACTTATGCTTATGAACTATTTCTATTTTTTACCTCTCATAAAAATCTTAGTGACTTGGCGCAGTATGCAATCACGCCTAATTGATTGAAAGTCGCGGAAAAGGTTGTTGATTGATTGAGAGAATATCTCAATCAAACCTTTTTTTTAGGTGAAAGATTGTAGGAGATTGATTTGAATTCTAAATCAAGCTCTCACTCAAACTCCTATAAAAACTACAAAGCAAAAGTCGCAGTAAGTGTGTTCTTCACTCATCCCGAGGCGTTACTGTATCAATCATTGAGTGTGTGAGGTATTTATAGCCTACACCTCTGAGTACCATTGAGCTATGCTTGTTATGCCAATGGGAATGTACATTTACATGATCTAATACAAATATTTATATTCATCATCTCTGTTATTCTCTGAGTGTATCACTTCAACTACTGTCAACCTCAAAGAAGACATATCTCAGTGCCTACTGAACCAAATCAAGTGATTCAAAGCTTGATAGATTCAACTCAAAGCATATCTCAAGCATACAAAGTTTGAAGCAACTTGGTTCAGCCAATTTCGAGAAATCGTGGTAGAAGTACTTACTGTTGCAGTTCTTACAGTAAACGAGTAATTTCCGGTAGAAGAACGAAGTAGATCTTGCAGAGTAATGCAAAGCTGTGTATGAGAGATAGCTTGTTCTATAGCTAAACATCTCTACTTTTAGTTGATCAATCTTTCCGGTGAAAAAGATAACTATACACAGTACAAAGTCTGACCGGAAAAAGGCTGTCTGAACTAAAGGAGTTTTTTTCTTAAACTTCAGAAAAAGTTCAGTAAGTTAAGAAAGTTCACACGTCACTTCCTTACTTCATGTATGATCACTTGAAGTAATTATAAACAGAATTGAAGTTCATTCCAGTATGATTCCGGTACGATTACGGTGTCAGTCCAGTAACAGTCCGGTGAAATTTCGGTAAATTTTTCCAGTAAAGTTAGAGCATATTATAAGCTATTGATTGATTACAGAGAATTTCTGAATCACTCTAACTTAGTTCTTCTTAGTGTGAAGGTTTCCGCAAGACACAGTCTTTGTCACGATATCAAAGAGTAGAATTGAAGAAAAGGATCAAAGAGGGCTGGTACAAAGCAGGATTAGCAGTACCAACTCTATCTTCTGAGTGCATCCAACCATCTCTCCCAACATTCATCCACATAAATTGAGACATAAACAATCAATGATCCTTCAACCTTAACATACAAAGAAGTATCTGCATTTGAACACCTCTATCCTTTCTTTTCAAGAAACTTTACCAATCTAAAATTCCAAGCCCTTGGAGCCTGCTTAAGACCATACAATGCTTTCAAGAGTTTACATACATGTGTAGGCTTCTTGGGATGTTCATAACCTGTTGGTTGCTCCATGTACACATCTTCTTTTAAATCACCATTGAGAAATGCATTTTTTATATCTAATTGATAAAGATTCCATACCTTGCTTGCAGCAACACTTATTGATGTCGTTATTGTTGATATCTTGGCAACAAGAGAAAATTTCTTCTCGTAATCGATGCCATAACTTTGTGCATAACGTTTACAAGCAAGCCTTGCTTTATATCTACTTATTGAACCATCACTGTTTCTCTTTATCATGTACACCCATTTGTTACTGATAACCTTCATGTTAGGTTGCCTTGGAGCTAAACTCCATGTATTGTTCTCATACAAAGTTGTCATTTCTTCATCCATTGCTTTAACCCATTTCTTTACCTTTGATGCTTCTTTAAAAGTTGTTGGTTCCTGCTCCTCAAGAAGTTTTGCCATATAAGCTTCATGGGAAAATCTTTGCGGTTGCCTTCTTTCTCTTATTGGATACCTTGATTGACTTCTTGTTTTAGCATGCTTTTCTTGCCTTCCAGTTTGAGTTCTTGTTAACGTAGAACCTTCACTTTCTTCTTCTTGTGACTCAATTTCCTTTGAAATCAAATCGAGAATTTTCTTCAACTTTTGATTGGGGGAGTTATCTCTTCATGTGTGATTTGACTTTCTGGTGAGCTTGGAGAACTTGGCTCTTCCTGATGACTTCTTGTAGTTTCTTTTTCATCTACCTGCACTTCATGTTTATACCAAGATTTATCTTCATGAAAAATAACATCTCTCGAAACAATCACCTCTCGTGTATCTGGGTTCACACATCTATATCCTGGTTGCCCTTCTGCCATACCAATAAAAACCATTTTTTTTGTGACCTTGGATCCAACTTTGACCTTAACTGTTGTGGAACATGAACAAAACATATGCTTCCAAAAATTCTACAATTAGAAATATCTAGTTTTGATCCATAAAACAATTCATAAGGTTCTTTTTGTACATGACTTTGAGTAGGTGGTAACCTGTTCATAACATAAACTGCCATATTGCATGCTTCAACCCAAAAAGTAAGTGGTAAGTCCTTTTCATTTAACATGCACCTACCCATCTCCAAGATAGAACTGTTTCTTCTTTCGACCGCACCATTTTGTTGAGGTGTGTATCTGTTTGTAGTCTCCTTTTTAATTCCTTCTTCCTCCAAAAATGCAAGAAACAGATTAGAAACGTACTCACCTCCTTGATCTGATCTCAACCTTCTTATTCTTTCACCTATTTTCTTTTCAACCAATGATTTAAATTTCTTGAACATATCAAACACTTCAGATTTGTATTTCATAAAATAAATGAATGTAAACTTTGAGAAGTCATCAATAAATGTTACAAAGTACTTGCTACCTGCCATGGACTCTTCTTGAGATGGACCCCATACATCAGTATGAATCAAGTCCAAAATACCTTTGCTTTGCAATCCTAGTTTTGAAAAAGGACTTTGTACCTATTTTCCAAACTGACATGCCTCACAAACAAAATCCAAATCTTGCTTAGGTACTTGTGGTAAACCTTCAACCAATGATTTCTTTGCAATATCCTTTAACCTGCCAACAGTGATGTGTGCTAATCTTTTATGCCATAAATCGAATTGACTTACTTGAGTCCCATTAACCATTGTATAATCTACATAATCTAGAACTTCAACTTCATAACTATATAATCTGTTTACCTTTTGTCCTTTTATAAAAAAATTCCCATCCTTCTTATGATAAGCCTACCACTAATTATTGTCAAAATTGACATTCACTCCATTGTCCTCCATCTGTCCAACTGAAATCAAATTTCTTGTAATAGTAGGAACAAACAAAACATCTCTAAGAGTTACATGTTCATTAAGTGGGCAATCACCAATGTAGACTACTTCATGCTCAGTACTATCTCCTGTAGTAACTGTGACTCTTGAATCTGGCTTGTGTAAGTTCACAAACATGTTCATGTTATGACTCATGTGGTTTGAGCAACCACTATCTACATACCAAGTTTTGTTGTTTACCTTCCCCTTATGTGTCTCTGTATGCATAGCCATAACAATGTTTTCATTTTGTGTCTGACCCTCCTCTTGCACTATGTTGTTGTTTTGATGCATGTGATCTTGGCCTCTTCCTCTTTGTCATCCTCTAAAACCACCTCTTCTATTTGGGTTGGAGAAGCAATCCCTGGCATAATGACCAACTTTACCACAATAATGGCAAGTAAACTTAATTACATTGCTGATTTGGTTGAGTATGTTGACTTTGTTGTGTTGTTCTTCCTCCTCTAGTAGCATTAAAGATTCCTCTTCCTCTTGCATTTTTGTTGAATCTTCCTCCTCCTCTCCAATTTCCTCTACCTTTTGATCTATTTGATGAAGTATAAAGAGCTTGTCCTTGACTACCTCTTTGTGACTGATAAGAGTTGCCACCTTCTATGTTGATTTCTTCAGTCATCATGAGCGTTTGTAAATCTTCAAAGGATGGTAGATTCTCTCGAGTCATGATAGATGTAATGAAAAAATTCCATCTTTCATCTTCTCTCAAGCCATTTAACATGCTATTAAACTTTATATTCTCACTAGGAGATGCATTAATAGAGGCTAATGCTTCGATAAGAAATTTTAACTCAAGAACATAATCATTAACTGAATGTCATGGTTTCTTTTTTACTCTTGTCAGCTCACCAATAAGTTGTGTTTGCCTCGCTCTATTGGTAGTTGCAAATAACCTTTCTAGAGACTCCCAAGCCTCTCCACTAGTACTCAAACCTCTTATATGTCCAAGCATAGTATTCGAAACTATTTGTGACATAATAAACAAAACTCTTCTGTCTCTTTCAATCCATTCTTGCTCTCTTGCTCGATGTGCTCGTGTAGGAGCTTCTGGTAACCAGCTTCACTTCTGTACCTGTTATCAATCCCCAAAGACCTTTAGACATGAGATAAGACTCCATTCTAAATTTCCACATGGGATAGTTTCTCCCATCTGATAACTTCTCAATCGATGCACTCAAATCTTCCATGTTGAGTTGTTATAAACAAAGAAGAAAATTAATGATTTGATAAAAGAACAAAAGCTCTGATACCACAATGTTATGTTTACAAACTTGTAAACATCAAAGCACACAACGAAACATGATGAGACCTCCCTAGATCTTCAAAAGATCAAACAAATATTTCCAAACTTTAGAAATCAAACTTTCCTCCAAACTTTCAAGAAAACAGAAATGGATGACTATAGCAAAATAACCACCAGAATCTCTCTTAGCAGAATTTGTCAAAACTAATCATATATTTTGAAAGTAGAATCTCTCATGCTTTAGAAACAAAAAACTTCAAAAAAGGTGGAGTATAGCTCCCAAATGAATAGTTTGAATTTAAGGTATGCGGAGTCTTGCAACAGCAAGGTATGACTAACTGTCCAAATTGAAAACTAATGTACATTAGCAAGAAAACTCAAAGATCTATGCATAATTTTGATATAGATAAAAATTATGAGAGCTAATAAAACTCCTTCAAGTGAAATCACTCAAAAAAAACCTCATAACGATTGACATATGGAAGTTTGAAGAGAGATATGTCTTTGATGAGACACCAGATACACACAAGAAACTATCTCTACAAAAATGCCTACTTGCACGGAGTTTTTTCATTGAAATTTATAGAAAAATTGATTTAGTTATATATTACAAGCTATAAGCTTCGCAATGCAACAAGAATCACTCAGTTTGGCCACCTATACTAAGAGAATCACTATTTTTATTGAGAGGTTGTCAACAGAAGCGCCTTCCTTGTCTAAAAATAGACACCTCTCCTTTCCTTCTTACTTTTATCTACTTTTAATCTAAATTTGGAGATGTGAGCACCTCCACATGTTATTTATCATAAATAATAAACTCCATAAGCCTAAAAAATAATACTTTAGAGCTTTCTCTTATGTAACATTGATCTCCTTCAAGTTGAGGTTGATCTTGAACTTCTCCAACTTGCTTGCATCCATAAAGTTGGTCATGATATCTGCTAGCTGATCTTTGGTGTTGATGTACTTGATGTCCACTTCTTTTGCTAGTACCTTCTCTCTGATGAAGTGATAATGGATCTCTATGTGCTTGCTTTTTGCATGGAACATAGGGTTGCTTGCTAGATGAATGCTTGACATATTATCTCCAAATAGAGTGAACTCTTTGACCTCCACATCCAAGTCTTTGAAGAGATTCTTGAGCCACATGATCTCACATGTAGCAAGTGCTAAAGCTCTGTACTCAGCCTCAATAAATGATAATGCAATTGTAGGCTGCTTCTTGGACATCCATGAAATGACTCTGTGACCTAGCATGAAGACATAGTCAGATGTGCTCCTTCTATCCTCCTTTGAACCAACCCAATGAGCATCACTAAAGCCTTGAGATTGTAATCCATCTCCATAAGGGTGGTACAACCTTGGTTGATAGTGTGCTTGATGTACCTAAGCACTCTCTTGGCTGCATTCATATGAACATCAGTTGGTGAATTTAGAAATTGAGAAAGAACTCCTACAACATAAGACAAGGCAAGTCTTGTGATGGTAGCATAATTAAGGCTTCCAATTATGCTTCTATATGCTGAAATGTCTTCAAGATGTCCTTCACGTGCACATAACTTAGTGTTTGGATCCATAGGTTGTGTGAGTGGCTTACATCCACTCATACGTATAGAGTACATCTAGCAAGTATCTCCCTTGAGCAAGGTAAATTTTCCACATAAATAACCTCAATCCCAAGAAAGAATTTAAGAACTCCAAGATCTGAAATCTTGAATTCATTTTCAAGCTTGGCCTTGATCCATGTGATACCTACATCATGACTTCCTATTGTAATCAAGTCATCCACATATATGCATACATAGACAACTAGTCCTCCTTCCTTCTTGAGGTATAAGGAAGGATCTCCATCACTTGGCTTGTATCCACACCTGCACAAATACTCCACAAGCCTTTGATTCCATGCCCCAGGAGCTTGATTTAAACCATACAATGCTTTTCTAAGTTTACAAACAAAATCTTAATATTTAGGGTTCTCAAACCTTAATGGTTGAGTCATGTAGACTGTCTCCTGCAAATCACCATTAAAGAAAAGAATTCTTTACATCCAATTGATATATTGTCCACCTCCTAGATGTGGAAACCCCAATGATTGTCCTAATTCTTGTCATCTTTGCAACTGGGCTGAATGTTTCTTCATAGTCAATCCCACAGGATTGAGCAAATCCTTTTTTCACAAGCCTTGCTTTGTACCTAGTAGTTGAACCATCATAATTTCTCTTCACTTTATAGACCCATTTTTTTCCAATTACCTTCATCCTTTTTTTTCTTGGAACAAGACTCCATGTGTTGTTGTCTTCAAGGTCTTTGTACTCTTCTTCTATAGCTTCTTGCCACCCTTTGTGTCTTTGGCCTCTTCATAGGTAGAAGGTTCATGATCTTTGATAACCTTAGTCATGAAAGCATAATGCCTAGCAATATAACTATCATAAACAAGCCTTGAGATTGGATGTTTTACCCTTGTTGGCCTCCTTTCTTCTCCTTTGGTGGAATGAACCTTCTTTGCCTTGGTGCCTTGATTTCTGCATTTGATGTAGCTCCCCCTTCTAACATAGGTTCTTCAAAGTCTTCAACTTCATGTCCATCTTCATCAAGCTCTACCAATCTTGCCTTTCCTTTATTCACTGATTGATGGGCTGAATCCATGCTTGAACTCCTTTGTATGCTTCGACCACTGATTTCCAAGCTATCTTGAAACCTAACTTCATATCTTCTCTCTGCCTCTTCAATATCTTCATCTTGCAATGGAACTTTGGAAGTATACCATGGTTTGAGCTCATCAAATACTAAATCTCTAGAGACCTTTAGCTCCTTTGTATTAGGATTGTAGCACTTGCAACATTTTTGCTCCATAGCATAACCAATAAACATACATCTTTCAGCCCTTGAATCCATCTTACCTCTCAACTCTTGTGGCACATGTGTGTAGCATACACAACCAAAGATTCTAATGTGTGAAAGGTCTGGTTTCCTTACACTCCATGCCTCCTCAGGTGTCATGTCATGTACCCCTGATGTGGGACACCTATTCATCAAGTACATGGCAGTAGATACAGCATCTACCCAATATGTTAAAGACACATTCATTTCATTTAACATACTCCTAGAAATTTTAGCAATGTACCTATTCTTCCTCTCTAGCACCCCATTTTGTTGGGAAGTATACCTGCAAGTGATTTGCCTCTTTATACCTTGGTCCTATAAGAAATCACAAAAATCATGGGAGAATTATTCTCCCCCTCCATCGGACCTTAGGGTTTTGATGTAGCAACCTATCTCCTTTTCAACTTGTGCCTTGAATCTTTTGAATACATCAAACACATCTGATTTTTGCTTTATACAATACAACCATACTTTTCTTAAGTAGTCATCTATGAAGGTTACAAAATACCTATTACCTACAAGAGAGGGCTCTTTGGTTGGCCCCCACACATCTGTGTGCACAAGGTCTAACACACCATTTGCTACATATCCACTCTTCTTGAAGGGCTACCTAGTAGACTTGCCTAGTTGACAAGCTTCACACATCTCATGCAACATTTGTAATGAAAAATGTGGTAAACCTCTTACCAATTGCCTCCTCTCCATGTATTTCAACCTTTGAAAGTTGATGTGACCACACCTTTTATGCCACAAATCCAAATCTCCAATCTTCTTATCGCCATAGGTGATGAATGTTGCCTTGTTGCTTTGTTCTTTGCCAATCTCAAGAGTGAGCATCCTTCCTTCCTTCTTTCCTTTGGGTATTAGCTCATAGCCATTCCTTGGGTCTTCAATAAAGCATCCTTTGTGGTTGAACGTGACTTGGTATCCCTTTTCAACCATCTGTCCAACAGAGATTAAGTTCTTTGTAATAGTAGGAACATGCAATACCTCAGATAGTCCTCTTGCTTTCTGTTTGCCTTCAAGCTTCACATCTCCCATTTGTTGTATCTCATGCTTTGTGTTGTCTCCTGTCTCCACAAAGTCTCTTCTCTTGGGTGCTTGAAGATTACTGAAGACTTCTCTTTACCTGACATGTGGTTACTACAACCACTATCTATATACCACACCTAATCATGTGGTTGACCTTCACTTTTATGCTTCATAGATAACAGATGCTCATTTTCTGAATTTGTTGAGGAGTTAGCATAATTACCTTGCCCTTTGTGATTGTTCCCACCTTGCTTTTTCCAACAATCTTTGGCACAGTGTCCTTGCTTCCACAATTGAAGCATCCATTTGAGTTGGAGTAGCCTCAACCTCCGTATCTTCCTCCTCTACCTCTTCCTCTTCCTCTTCTTCTTGATGATTGACCTTCATCTTGGCTTGATTGACTCCCTTGATAGCTTTGGCTGCCTTGTTGGTAGTTGCTTCTACCTCTTCCTCTTGAAGCACCTATATTGCCTTTGCCTCTTCCTCCTTTGCCTACATAGAAGAGTTGGTCTTGGTTGTCGTTTGACTTGTTGCCTCCATGGTTGAGCTCCTCAGTCACCATAAGAGAAGTAAGTTGCTCAAAAGCTGGTAATGAATCCCTTACATACAGAGAGGTTGTGAATGCCTTCCATTTATCATCTTCTCTAAGCCCATTAAGTGTGTGGACAACTAGGTCATCATCATCTACAACACATCCTATTGAACAAAGTGCATCCGAGATCTCTTTTACTTTGAGTATGAAGTAATTAATGCTCTGATTTGATGACTTCCTAAGGTTTTTGAGCTCATTCTTGAGCTGAATTTTTCTAGCATTTGTAGAGGTAGATTACAACCTTTCTAAACACTCCCAAACCTTCTTAGATGTATCTAGGTCTTGGAGATGACCTATCATGGAGTAACTTATGTGTTGAGAAAGAATGAAGATCACTCTTGTATCCCTTTCTTCCCATTCTCTAATGGCTCTCCTTTGATTCTTAGTAGGTGTATGTGGATTTATGTATGGCTTCACCTTAGTACCACTAACCAAACCCCAAAGACCCTTTCCCATGAGGAAGTTAGAGATTCTAAACTTCCAAGGTTGGTAATTGCTCTTCTCAAGCTTCTCAATCTGAGTATTATAGTCTCCCATTGTGTATGAGAATATATGTGGATCCTAATCCCTCTTTGGATTGTGATAGATTTGAGAAAGAATGATATGTTACCTTCACACAAGACTCTCCACTTGTTGTGAATTATCGATGATGATAAAAGCCCCCCCTTGCTTCAAATCCTTCGTCAAATCTTGTTGGTATTTGCTTCAATCCTTGGCTCTCAAGAAACTTCAAGGCCTCTTCTTGATGCCCTCAATGCTCAATGATGAGCTCTAATACCACTGATGGAGTATTGTTGAGGATAGAAGAATCTTGAGGATAAATAGTTAATTTGAATTTTGAAAGTCTGCTAACTCAGATATGACTCAATCGGATGTTGCTGAGTCGAAAATTTGCTGAATTTGTAGTTTCTTGCTTGGACTTTAACAGATAGTTATTTTTTGTTAGGCGCTGATGTTGCAATCAAGAGAGTAGTATTTCATTCACAAGAAGGGAGTTAGGAAGGGGAAGAAGCGTCTCCAAGAGAGAGAGAGAGAGCGAAAGAAACCAGAAGAGGCAAGAAGAAATCTTTCCAAGAAGAAAAAAAGAAAGAAGCTTCCTCAGAGAGAACAACACCAGAAGAGAAAGAGACTCTATTCTTCAAATGGTGCAAGATAATGGCAAAATAGAAATGATGAAATCTTGATTTCAGAGGCATATTTATCTATTTCGTAATGTATTTTCTATAGTCACAAGTGTTAATGAACTTTTCCATCATGTAATACCTGATGTAGAAGAACTCTAATGGAGTAATTTACTCATGTACATTCAGCACAAGAATGAATCCTTGTCTATTTGAGTTATGTTCGTTGAAGAGAGATTTTGTTGCAGTGTAACAGTGCTAAATCTAAAATCTGTTAGAAGCGTATTCTTTGTGTGAAGTAGATCAGTGCTAAAGTTTGATTGTTCAAAAACAAGTAGGGATGTGTTGAATGCGAACCCCAACACATTTGGCGATCCTACTTTGCTGCTAATGAAGCAAGAAATGCATGAAGGAAAGAAGGAAATGATTTGGTAAAGTGTATTTTACAAGAGCGCAGGCAAAGATAGCTAACGTGGAGTCATTGTCAAAATTTAACGATTGGTACGAAGCCAAGGAGGAAGCGAATCTGGAAACAGAATAGGAACACAGAGAAATAGGTGAAGCAAAGGTAAGGTTAGTGGGCGGTATATTTTGAGCGCTATTCCTAATAGAAGCAACTATAGGAGTAAGAATACGACTCCAGTTCAACCCACTTGCAGGGGCGACCGGTCAAAGAACTAGGCATACACCTCAAACACAACCAATGATGCAACCACCTCCCAATCCCAAAGTCAAAGTAGCTCATTTCAGAGGAGGCTCTAAAGAAGATGTTGATTTCCATGTGGCTCAATTTGAGATAAAATGGACAGCTAATGGATACCCAACTATATTTGGTGATGACATTAAACTTCAGCAATTTGCTGCCATGTTGGAAGGACGAGCAATGAGTTGGTCTAGTCAATATGGTATTGCTCATTTTGCTACATATGATGCATTAAAAATAGCATTTTTGCAACGATATAGAAAAGAGAAGACTCCTTCCGATGTGTTATGGAAATTGAGGCTATTAGGCAAAACACCATGTTAGTGGAAGATTATGCTCAGAAATTCAAAACCTTAATGGAAAGATTGCAAGGTAATGAAAGACCTATTGACGAGATGTTGGCAGGCTATTTTCTAAAAGGATTACAAAGTACCATTAGACATGCAGTTGCAAGTGTGGATATTGCGAATGGCTTTGATGTATTAGTGTTAGCAGCTGCATGCATGGAAAGAAGATTTGGACGGGCTAAAAAGAGATATGCTGATTCTAATTCAGAATCTAACTCTGACTCACAATTGGAGTCAGAAAAAGGTTTGATTGATTCTGACTCTGATACCCAAGATGAAGAAGTAGTAGGGTGCAAGCATCGCAAGCATAAGGCTAAGCAAAGTAAAGAGGAAGCATGGATTAGTAAGTTAAAAAGACATGGATATTCCATTGTAGCTCCAAAAGAAAGGAGATTTTGTGATATAAAGACGGACATACAACAAATAAATGTTGGTACCCAAGAATAGAGGGCAAAGTTCACGAAAAGAGAATAGGAATAATATTGATGTGGCAGCCAATTAGGCTATGCCTGTGCAAGGGAGAGGCAATTTTCAAAGGCAGCAGCAAGCAAGACCTCTATGGGGAGATCAGGGGAATCAGCAAGGACATAACCAGCAAGGTCATCAGCAAGGGCGACCACAAAGAGTGATGTTTGTGGATATTGTTCAACGCCTGATCATTGGATAGGACCCAATTGTTCATTATGGGTAAAACATAGAGAAGAAAGGGGCATACTATTAATTCGGTATAATCAGCCTAATCAACAGGGACAACAACTACAACAGGGACAGCATGCTGCTCAAGCCAATGCTATAGTTATTGAGTTACCAGAACTGGAGTGTCGAAAGAAGAAAACTCCTAGTACATTGGAAATGGTAAATGCAAAGCATGACTCTCAGTGGTGCTATGATTGTAAGCAATGTGGGAAAGGAAAAGAAGTGGAAGTGTTGGCGGTCACAAGGTCCAAGAACAAAGGTCCTATTAATTGGCAAGAACAACGATAGGTTAGGGACAAAGTGAAAAAACAGGTTCAGCAAGTGCAGCATAAACAGGTGAAATTTATAGATCCAACCGAGGAAGAGCAGGATGCAAGCATGGTATCGTCAATAACAATTGAAAACAAGAATCCAATCAGGCAAGATGCTGATAAAGATTGGTTTGAGGTAATCATTAACTCACCATTACAGTTGTCTTTAGACCAATTATCCTTGGTACCAGTGTTTCGGGAGAAATTGTTGAAGAAGTTTATTGGTCAGCATTGAGAGCCAGCATTTAGGTCAGTACCCTCAACATCAGCCAATAATATTGATCCAGCGGATGTAGATTTTGTCGTGCCAATAATTCAGGTACAGTATGGGCAAAGGCAATTTGATGAAGTGTTGCTTGATGGGGGCTCAGGGGTGAATATGGGAGAAGGGGCATTGGCTCCAACACCGTTTCAAGTGAAGATGGCGGATCAAATTCGAGTTCAGCCTGTTGGCATTTTGAAGCAGTAGTAGATCATTATTTCTGGAATGTCATTTATGGTAAATTTTGTGGTCATTAGGATGTCTATTTTTAAAGAAATGGGAGAAGGGGCATTGGCTCCAACACCGTTTCAAGTGAAGATGGCAGATCAAACTCGGGTTCAGCCTATTGGCATTCTGAAGCAGTAGTAGATCATTATTTCTGGAATGTCATTTATGGTAAATTTTGTGGTCATTAGGATGTTTGAGTCAGCTTATCCATATGAAATGTTGTTAGGAAGACCTTGGTTCACGGTTGCTAAAGTCAAGAAAGATTGGGGTCTGAATGTGGTAATGATCATAAAAGGGAAGAAGCAGGTGACAATCCCTATGCGAGGAAGAAAGAATATGTCGGTGCAGGATAAACCACTTATGGCTCAGACTATTAATTTGGCGGATGAGTTAGAAGATGATGAAGAGGAAAAATTTTTGCAAGCAAATCCAACAATAGTACCGGTATTGGAGGTTGATGTCGCAGGAGTATTGAGTAAGGATGATCCGATTGTGCAAAAAGTAGATGGGCCAGTTCTGGGTGAACAGGTTGAAGGAGTACAAATAGAAAGGATGTTTGAGAAAAGTATGGCAATTCCAGTGCAACAGAAGTTTAAACAACAAGAAAAAGAAGTAATAAGTCTGGTTGAATGGATATGTGACCAGAAGTATGCACGTTTGGCAAGGGTAAAGGAGGAAGAGCTTCACGAAGTCAATTTAGGGACCGAAATTGAACCTAAGATGGTGAGAATCAGTAAAGCAATCGATGGTCAGTTTATGGAGGATCTTATTTGTTTGTTGAAAGAGTATTTAGACATATTTGGGTGGGATTATTCTCAGGTAAAGGGAGTAGATCCGGATTTGCATCAACATCGGATTAATTTGAAGATGGATGCAGTGCCGGTTGTGCAGCAATGGTATAGGATGAATCCAAATTTTGCTAAACAAGTGAAAGAAGAAATTGATAAACTATTGGTTATTGGATTTATTAAACCTGTTAATCAGGTGACTTGGCTTTCTCCTATTATTGTAGTCCCCAAAAAGAATGGGAAACTCAAAATTTGTGTGGATTATAGAAAGTTAAATGCGGCAACAATTACCGATCCTTTTCCTATGCCGTTTTGTGATGTCGTATTGGATGCAGTAGCAGGACATGAAATGTACAGTTTCTTGGATGGGTTTTTAGGGTACAATCAAATTAGTGTGGCTGAAGAGGATCAGCATAAAATGGCGTTTATTACAGAATTTGGTGCTTACGTGTTCACAGTTATGAGTTTTGGGTTGAAGAATGGACCACCATCATTTAATTATGTGGCACATAAAGTGTTCGAACCTTACCTACAAGAGTTTATGCAGGTGTTTGTGGATGATTTCTCCATCTTTGGTAAGAAGGTTCAGCATTTGCAGCATCTGAAATTATGTTTTGATAGATGTAGACAGTTTAGGATGGTGTTAAATCCTTTTAAAAGTGTAATTGCAGTCAGAAGTGGTATTTTATTGGGACATGTCATTTCTGAACAAGGCATGGCCATAGATGTTAAAAAGATTGAAGTCATTAGGATGGCAAAGTCACCTGAAAGTGTGAAGGAAGTAATGCGGTTCGTGGGTCAGATTAAGTGGCACTCTAGATACTTACGATATTTGGCTAATATCTCTTTACCACTTACACATTTGACAAAAAGGATGTTCCATTCGTATGGGCGGATGCTCAAGAGAAAGCGTTTCAACTCTTGACGAAGATGGTGTCTGTGGCACCAATTTTGCAACCACCAGATTGGTCATTGCCTTTCCACATATTTGTTGATGCATCTGATGTGGCTATTGGAGCAATCTTGATGCAGCAAAAGGAGAAAGGATGGTATAGACCAGTGTATTATGCTAGTAGGGTATTGTGTTCAGCTGAAAGGAATTATCCGGTGATTGAAAGGGAAGCTTTAGCAATGGTATATTCTCTCAACAAGTTTTGATATTATTTGTTGGGAGATAAAGTGGTTTTTCATGTGGATCACCAGGCTTTGATATATTTGATTAAGAAGCCTTTGTTGATAGGAAGACTAGCCAGGTGATTATTCATACTCCAAGCAAAGAGCATGCAATGGCTGACTATTTCAATCGGTTGGAATCAAGAGAGGCACCTTCAAGTGTCAATGATGAATTCCTCAATGCGGAATTGTTTAATGCACAGGTTGTTGAACCAGATTCTTGGTATGATTAGTTATTGGTATTTTTAACGGATGGGTCATTACCACAACATTTTTCACCTGATCAGAGAAAGAAATTTGCACTCAAAAGTAGACCGTATTTGATCATAGCTGGTGCATTATATAAAAAAGGGGTGGATCAAGATATTAGGAGGTGTGTACCAGAATTTGAGCAACCAGTAGTGTTACAAGAGGCACATTCAGGTCCAGTAGGAGATCATTTGTCTGGGGACATTATAGGAAAGAAAGTGTTACAAGCAGGTTTATGGTGGCCTATTGTGTTAAAGGACGCGCATGAGTATGCAAAAAGATGTGTGATTTGTTAGAAGATGGGCCAACCAAACAATTCAGATTGGATGTGTGATCATCCGGCTTTACCATTGGATCCATTCCAAAAGTGGGGTATGAATTTTGTGGGCCCTGCAAACGCTTCAAACTGATTATGAAAAATAGATGCTAAATGATGATAGGTTGTTGCAGGTTCCAAATAGTGGGAGCAACCAAAAGTAATACGTAAGGTATTTAAACTATCTAAGAAGAGAAAGTTAGAAGTGCAGTTGTAGGCAACAGAGAATAAACTGGGGGAAGAGGTTAAGCAACAATCAATATTGCGAACAGGTTTTGATTTATTGAGTATGAAGGAGAAAATGCAAGAAATTTCTCTTTTTTTAGACTGGCAGGAGGAACAATTGAAAAAGTATGAACAAGCTAAAGAGTCTATTAATATAGAAAGTTATCAATTCTTACAGAAGCAGGTGCAACTACTACAGGAAGAGGTAAACAAGAAAACACAGGTGTTGGAGGACTATAGTCAACAAAGTAAAATGTAGCAGGCAATGGAGTTGTCAAAAGTGAAGGGGTCATTACAACAATTTGATGAGTGGATGAGCACTATATAGGAAAAAATTAAAAACGAGATGAATGGGTTTTCTACATTGAATGCTAATTTGCAGATAGAAGTCGTAGTACTTAGATCTCGGATGGAAGCATTATTGTCACTAGAGAAACAAACATTACAAAATGAGGATGTGGAGTTTGCTACAATTTTAATGTTAGAGTCGGATGTTGGAGTACTGAAGCAGCATGTGCAGAGATATGTTCAAGACATATGGAAGGTGGTTCAAGGTCGTTTGCAAAGTCTATGTAGAAATCAGATTGAGCACGTACAAAACTGTTTTGTTTCAAAGCATGAGAAGGATTTATTGCATATGGTTGAAGAATATGAGAAGCAGATTGATGAGCATGTGCAAACAATCAAAGAACTGCAAGAGCAATTGTTGCAAAGAGATTTGGGGCAGAAAGTCGATGCAATAGTTGAGCAGCAACAATTAGTTGATTCAATGGAACTGTAGGAAGCATAGAAAGGTACTGAGGAGGATGTGAAAGTGCTATAGAGTCAAGAAGTTGGAACAGAGGAAGCTAACATTCCTAAACAGTCAATGGAAATAATATTGTACGATCAAGGGATTGTAAATTTGGGTCTGATTTTTTTGAAAAATCCCCGACCGGGCTGTGCTAGGTGTTGAGGATAGAAGAATCTTGAGGATAAATAGTTAATCTGAATTCTGAAAGTCTGCTAACTGAGATATGACTCAATCAAATGTTGTTGAGTCGAAAATTTGCTGAATTTGTATTTTCTTGCTCGGATTTTAACGGACAGTTATTTTCTGTTAGGTGTTGATGTTGCAATAAAGAGAGTAGTTGTATTTCGTTCACAAGAAGGGAGTTAGGAAGGGGAAGAAGCGTCTCCAAGAGAGAGAGAGAGCAAAAGAAACCAGAAGAGGCAAGAAGAAATCTTTCCAAGAAGAAAAAAAGAAAGAAGCATCCATACACATACACATACACATACACATACACATACACATACACATACACATACACATACACATACACATACACATACACATACACATACACATACACATACACATACACATACACATACACATACACATACACATACACATACACATACACATACACATACACATACACATACACATACACATACACATACACATACACATACACATACACATACACATACACATACACATACACATACACATACACATACACATACACATACACATACACATACACATACACATACACATACACATACACATACACATACACATACATACACATACACATACACATACACATACACATACACATACACATACACATACACATACACATACACATACACATACACATACACATACACATACACATACACATACACATACATAAACACACACACACATACACACATACACATACATGCATACACACATACACACACATGCATACATACATACACATACACATACATGCATACACACATACACACATACACATACACATACACATATACGTACACATACACATACACATACACATACACATACACATACACATACACATACACATACACAGACACATACACATACACATACACATACACATACACATACACATACACATACACATACACATACACATACACATACATACACATACACATACACATACACATACACATACACATACACATACACATACACATACACATACACATACACATACACATACACATACACATACACATACACAACACATACACATACACATACACATACACATACACATACACATACACATACACATACACATACACATACACATACACATACACATACACATACACATACACATACACATACACATACACATACACATACACATACACATACACATACACATACACATACACATACACATACACATACACATACACATACACATACACATACACATACACATACACATACACATACACATACACATACACATACACATACACATACACATACACATACACATACACATACACATACACATACACATACACATACACATACACATACACATACACATACACATACACATACACATACACATACACATACACATACACATACACATACACATACACATACACATACACATACACATACACATACACATACACATACACATACACATACACATACACATACACATACACATACACATACACATACACATACACATACACATACACATACACATACACATACACATACACATACACATACACATACACATACACATACACATACACATACACATACACATACACATACACATACACATACACATACACATACACATACACATACACATACACATACACATACACATACACATACACATACACATACACATACACATAAACATACTCATAAATGTATACACACATACACACACATGCATGCATACATAAACACATGCATGCACACATAGATGCATACATACATACAAACATGCATACATACATACATACATACATACATGCATACATACATACATACATACATACATACATACATAGATACATGCATAAATATAGACACACATACACACATACATACATGCATATAATCATACATACATACATGCATGCATGCATACATAAATACACACATACATGCATCATATATTGACGTATGCATACATGAATAGATGCATACATGCATACAGACATGCATATATATGCACATATATACATGCATGCATACACATAGATGCATATATCCCATACACATGCATATATGTACATATACATCACACATGCATAGATACTCATGCACACACATGCATACATGTCACACACATGCATACATGTCACACACATGCATACATACACACATGCATACATACACACATGCATACATACATGCACACACATACATGCATATGTCACACACACATGCACATATATACACATCACACACATGCATACATACATACATACATACATACATACATACATGCATGCATACATACACATGCATACAAACATGTAAGCATGCACATACACATACATCACACATGCATACATACATAAACACATATGAATGCATAAAAACACACATGCATACATACATAGAAACATTTATACATGCAAGCATACACACATGTATATATACATACACTCACACATGCACATACATACATATGTACACTCATCACACATAGATACACACATAAAATTACACATACACATACATACACATCACAAACACCCATACATACACATGCATACATGCATGCATACACACATATATGCACAACTTTACATACACACATGCATACATGCACACATGCATGCATATAAATACATGCATATACATACATGCATATGTCACATAGACACACATATACATACATGTAAATCACACACATGCACACATATAAACATGCATACACACATGCATTCATGCATGCACACATACACATGTGCATATACACATGACTACAAGCATCCATTCATAGATACATGCACACATATACACACACATGCATACATGCATACATACATATACACACATGTATACATACATACATACATACATACATACATACATACATACATACATACATACATAGATACATCGATATATACATACATACATACATGTATGCATGCACACACACATGTATACATATATATACACTCACACATACATACAAACACATGCACATACATACATACACATCACACACGTGCATACATACAAACATGCATATGCATAAACACATGCATATATACATACATGCATATGCACACACATGCATACATACACATGCAATCATACATACATGCACATATCCCATAAACATGCACATTCATACATACACATCACAAACATACATACCCATGCATAAAGACACATACACATACATACATATATACATACATACACATCACACACACAAATGCATACATACACACATGCATGCATGCATACACATGCACATCACACACACATACATACATACACATGCATACATGCACATGAATTCAAACGTGCATACATGCATGCATACACACAAATGCATTCATAAACACATGCATATGTCACATACGCTATGTGCATATACACATGCATACAATCATACATACACTGATACATGAACATGCATGTGTACATACATACACATGCATAGAGACACATGCATACATACATCATACATACATACAAGAATACATG
>CM035417.1:148408692-148446192 GCA_020310875.1 Ceratopteris richardii | reverse complement strand
GTCTTATATATAGGTGGAGAGATTAACATCGACTTACATGTTACATTCAAAGCATGACTACTTACAAATTATATATGATTGCAACTTCCCTTGCTAGTAGTAGGAGGGATTGCACATGCAAAAACTAAAAGATTATGTTATATAAGCTATCAAGGATGCTCAAGTCCAAACAGTGGGCACGGGGCATCCTTTGGTATGCTTGCACCCTCTTAGATGGGAATCAAAGGATGCATTAAGTGCCATTGGATGCCCGTTTGAAGCATCAATTTTGAACCTTGCCCCCTTCTCCAAAGCGATGGAGACGTCTCAATCAACGTGTCATAGCTGGCGCACGTTGTCGTGTGGTGATGGAGACTAAAGGTGGCTGATGTCTTTTCTCTCTCGCTGTCACCGCGTTCATGCAGAAAGTGTTGGACAAAGAGGCATAGACAGATCCAAAGCTTGTTGAATGGTACGTGGAGGCAACAGCTTCTTCTCCTGCATGGACAGCTAGCAGATTGTCAGAAGCTCTACGTGCAGAGACATATCACCAACATGACGTGAAGGAAAAGCGAAAGGATGACGCGGTGAGGGCCCTTGAAGTCTGATATGCCGTACGTTGAGATCTCGTCCAGGGCTTGCGGATGCGGACCTGAAGAAACCAGAGGGGGCGATCGCCGCCATCTCTCTCTCTCTCTCTCTGATTCTTCGTACCGGGGACTCAGGCAGAAGGATGAACAGATTTGGTCAGCCATTAATCTGCTTCTTGTTCACGGATATGTGCCGGACAACGAAGCGCCGGAAGAATCAAGCGAAACAGTACCCAGGAAGCACTGTTCAGAAAGAACATCTTCACGCTGTTGAAACACGCAGAATAGAGACCTAGCCTGTACATTTCGTGAATGCAATCACCACCATCTCCTCCTCTGAAGGGTCCAGAGAATGCAATACCACCATTTCTCGCATGCATACAAACATGTAACAACGAATGCTCGATCGTTGTCCTTGAAAGAGGCTGTAAGGCGCACGCATCTGCCATGGCAAGCAAGCACGGCGTGCGCGCAATCACAAGTTTCGCTGCATCAGTGTTTTGTTGTTTCCTTCCGTGCTTGTTGAACAAAAATCAAAACAGAGATGATGCCCTGTCTCTTCTTTTTGAACAGGACAAGCAAAGCAATTTGACACAAGAGTGAGCTACAAGATGCTATTCATTTCTTGACCAATAATTGAAGGTGCTATTCATTTCTTGACCAATAGAAAAGAAGCATTTAGATGGTCTTTTCAAAGATAATAGGGAAAGGGATCCATTGTATTCAATACTTCTACTCCATATATATTACAACAATAGATAAAGATATATTGATAACCTTTGTAACAATTTTGATCAACTCAATGAGTGGGTGGAAGTATCAATGTGTTTGTCACAAACATCATCCTTGCATCTCTTCTTAAAACTGTGGAAATTATTATCCATGTAGTTGTCTAAATGCCCATCACTATGACAATCCATCTCTGTACTTACATGTTTTCCATATGCCTCACCAAATCTATGTAAATATGGTAATAAATGCTGATTTTTTTAAGTAATTGGGCACGATCTTTTATAGATTCATATACCAACTCTATGTGTAAATACAATTGAATGCCTTACATTGTTAAACATTCGTTGAATAAACTTGTATGATAGAATCACTCTCACATGTAGATGTGCAGATGCTGCAATAGAACGCCATCGTTCGTTGATATGTAGACATTTCAAAAAATGCGAAATCAAAAACCTTGCAAGACAAGTAAAAAAATATAGAGAAAGAGATAAAGTTTACATAGTATTTGAGACAATCTATTATAGAGATAGAGATAAAGTTTACATGGTACTTGAGACAATCTTCTCACATGCACTTCTTCATACTTGTCTCAAAGTGTCTGTATTTATAGGGAGTTTTAATTAATCCAAAAATATCTTTTGACAAATAAAGTGGAGAAGTTGTCCACCACTGCCTTTTGCAAACGTTTCCATAAAAGTGGTTCATATGCATATCTATAGAAACTTATGTGTAACTATATTTCAAAGATAATAAAAAATTAGTAAAAGTGGTTCATATGCATATCTATAGAAACATATGTGTAACTATATATATTGATAACGTTACTTTTACAAAAATTACGTCACACACTCTCTCTCTCTCTCTCTCACACACACACACACACACACACACACACACATATATATATATATATATATATATATATATATATATATATATATATATATATATATATATATATATATATATATATATATATATATATATATATATATATATATATATATATATATATATATATATATATATATCATTGATATATTTAGGTAGTGATGTGTGTGAACACTCTAGGATCGTCAGGGTACTTTTTTCCCTTTTTAGGAGGTTCATTTTCTCTGCTTGTATATACGCCTATTGCCCTAATGGGATAATTATCTTTGTACATTCTAGTGGTAATACATTCAGTATTGTGTGTTGCACTCCAAGCTTCTTCTTCTTCTTCTTCCTTGTGCTATTCCTGTGCTTCCAAAGATGTCTAACTCTAGCAATTTGTATGAGAGCAGGTCATCGGTTCATCTAGGGCGTCATCGACACCTCTCCGATTGCAATCTCAGAATTGCATGAATTTTGGTGAGCATACTCAACGTGTTTTCAAGATCAAAACCGCTTCACTTTGTGGTGCCAAAATCACGGTCTGAGCTCATTTCGGCCTCTGAACGCACTATCATAGTGCTTGTGTAGGCTATTTCATCTTTTTGTGCCAAAGGTATATACCAGTTTTGATTCACCAGTATAAGCATCTCGAAGTTTGCTACAGGTTTAACCGAATTCGTCTAGGCAGTTCTGTTCAATTTTTTGAGATATAGTCAATTTTTTGAATCAAGGTATTCTAGTCACTTTCCATGGTTGAAAGTAGTGATGTTTTTTGTATGTTGGTTGTTGGGGATAAGTTGGATGGTACCAACTACCCGTTGTGGATTTATATGATGCAATATGTATTGGTTGCAAAAGGACTGTGGAACATTGTGCAGGGTGTTGAAAAATGTCCTATCACACCTACAACTGTTACAATTGCAGGTACTGAGACTCATGGAGAAGGTGTCGAAGATGATGATATTCTACATATTCGTGTCCATGCTGTAGTTTTTGTTGCACCTACTACAGAGCAAATTCGTTGGGATGGCAACCTGATGCCCACACACATGCATTGATAGCTTTGCCTGTCAAACATGCCATTATTCCTCACATTTGCTCTTGTAGAACAACTAAGGTTGCTTGGGATACACTTGCCGCATTTTACCAAGCTAGGAATGAGGCTCGTGTTGCTTACCTCCGAAAAGAGTTGGAGAGTGAGCACATGAATGAAGGTGATTCTATGGATAGTTTTGATCTAACAAAGATCAAAGAATTGAAGGAATAGTTGATTTCTACAGATGAGGTTATACCACATAGATCACTTGTGCAGACCGTTCTGAATGGACTTCCTCATTCATATCAAAGTTTTGCGTCTACTCTTTGGTTGATGATGAAAGGCAATCCAAATGCCTTATCATTTGAGGGGTTAGTCTCTGTTCAGCTGCAAGAAGATCAGTCCAGGCAGAACAGGTCCATTATGCATGTTGCAGATCAAGCTTTCCTGGCTAGTCAGAAGGGCAAAGGAAAATGGAGCTCTTCAACTAGTAAGCAGAAATCTGCTAATTCTGCACAATTGAAGAGGGAAGACAAAGATGAAAAGAAATCAGAAAAGCAAAATTTTTTTTGCAAGTACTCTAAAGGAAATAATCATATCATAAAGAACTCTCCAAAACTGGCTGCTAAAGAGGCAACGAAAAAAGAGGCTGGAATGGTTGTTGCAGAGACCTCTACACCAAAAACCAAAAATAGAGGGGCAGAGAAACATATTACCTCGTAGTGTAGTTTCTTCTCTTCACTCGAGCCTGTCCCTAGAGGGAATATTGTTACATGCACCAACAACTCCTCTTATCCTCTGATGGGAGTTGGTAAGCTCATTTTGGAGTTGCTGATGGTAGTTCTTTCACTTTGTTAGATGCTCTGTTTGTGCCAGGGATCAAGAAAAATCTGTTATCAGTTTCTGCATTAGCCAAGATTGTCTTGGTTGTGAAATTTGTTGATGATAGATGTATACTTCATGATCTATCAAATGACGATGTGGTTATTGCTTCTGATATTTTATATCATGGACTGTATAAGCTCATAGACTATGAAGGATCTGTAAATGATTTGACATGTGCAATACATGAGTCTCAGGCTATGTTAGATGCAAAGGTTTGGCATGCACGCCCTGTGTACAGTGCCGTATGCACCTCAACATAATGGATTTGTTGAATGAAAGAATAGGTCACTCATGGAGATGGCGAGGTGTATGGTCAAGAGTCAGGCTTTACCACATAATTTCTGGCTTGAGGTTGTCATGTGTGCAACATATGTACTTAACAGGTGTCCCACTAAAGTGTTGTAGTCTATCACTCCATATGAGGCTTGTCATGATCGCAAGCCATCTGTTGCTCATCTACGTGTTTTTGGTTGTTTGGCATATGCCTTAGTGCCTGAACAACATCGTAGAAAATTGGATGATAAAGTAGTTAAATGTATTTCTGTTGGGTACAGTTTTGAAAGCAAAGGCTATCGTTTGTATCATCCTCATACTAAATGAATTATGGTTATCCGTGATGTTGTTTTTGTGGAAGATGCTATTCAGCCATTGCTTTCATGTACTAAGGAGACAGCTGTTAGCTCCAAAGACATGTATGATACTTTGCTGCCTCTTTTTACAGGTGGATAGTCTAGTGCTAGTCCTAATGAGGCAACTTCTTAGCCTTTACAGGTTTCACGTGATGATGCAGATCATCCCATTTCTGATGCAAATTTACATGATGCACTTGTTGATGAGAGAGCTGATATTGAAGAGGCAAAAACTATGCCAAAATGGCTGGTGCAGAGTTTGCGTGACAGCAAATTAGATACACCTCTATCATATCATACTCAATCAGGCTCTCATAGTGCCTCTTTTGCATCAAATGGCTATGTTATGGCTGCATCTAGTCTCTCTGATGAGAATGAGCCTGTTTCATTTGACGAAGCACAAAATTCAAAAAATTGGATGGCTGCTATGCAATCTAAATATGATGATATAATGAAGAACGATACTAATTGGTCTTTATGTGACTTGCCTCTTGGCAAGAAGGCCATTGGCACTAAGTGGGTTTACAAGCTAAAGCGTAAGCCTGATGGAACAGTTGATAGGTATAAGGCTAGGCTTGTTGCAAAGGGTTATGCACAGGAAAGAGGTATTGATTTTGATGATACCTTTGCACCTACATGCCGTATGACTACTGTTCGGAGCATCTCTACACTTGCAACCATCATGGTTGGAATGTAAATTAGTTGGACATTAAAATTTCATTTTTGAATGGTGACTTGCATAAAGAAGTGTATGTTTTTCAGCCCCGTGGATTTGTGCAGAAAGGGCATGAAAACCAGGTGTGGAGGTTAAAGAAGGCATTATATGGTTTAAAGCAAGCACCATGTGCTTGGTATGATAAGATGCATGCCTATCTGATTGTACATGATTTTGAGAACAGTCCAACTCAAAGCACCTTATATGTTAAGCGTGCTCATGATGTGCTTCTAATCATTGTTGTCTATGTTGATGACATGCTGCTCACTAGTCCTATTGAGAAGCATATTGCTGATTTTAAGGCTGATTTGCATGCCTCATTTGAGATGTCTGATTTGGGGCATTTGCATCACTATTTCGGCATTCAGTTTATGCAAGTTGATGGTGGAACGGCTTTGTGTCAAACGAAATATATTGACAAATTATTACAACATTTTGGCCTTGAATACTGTAAGGCTATTGCCACTCCTATGGAGACAGGTTTACGATTGATTCTTCATGATGCTAGAGATGCATTTGATGTTGTCCTCTATCAGAAGGCTATTGGATGCCTAATTTACTTATGCATTACTCGGCCAGATATTCACTTTGCTGTCTCACAGATGAGCACGTTTATGCATTGCCCAGGTGTCAAGCATTGGCAAGCAGTCAAGCGCATCTTTCGCTACTTGACTGGTACTCAGCTACTTGGGCTGTTTTATCCCAAGGAGGGATCACTACCGCCAGATTTGCATGCTTTTTCCGACTTAGACTCGGCTGGTTGCTATGACACTCGTGTGTCCACTAGTAGCTTTTGCTTCATGCTTGGTTAGCTCATGTATATCTTGGTTGCACAAGAAGCAGCCTACTGTGGCCATTTCCAGTTGTGAGGCTGAGTATAGGGCATCTTTCATAGTAACTGTTGAGTGTGTGTGGCTTAGATGCCTTATAGCTGATTTGGGTGTTGGTCAGTCTTTTGCCACCACCATCTTCACTGATAGTCAAAGCACATTGGCAGTTGCGAGGAACCCTGTGTTCCATGCTCGCACTAAGCACATTGAGGTGCATTATCACTTTGTCAGGGAGAGGTTCTCTACTGGGGAGATCAGCTTGGAATATGTGCCCACATAGGATATATATATATATATATATATATATATATATATATATATATATATATATATATATATATATATATATATATATATATATATATATATATATATATATATATATATATATATATATATATAAACACATGAGTGTGTGTATATGTATGTATATATGTAGGTATGTATATAAGTATGTATGCACATATGTATGTAGGTATGTATGTGATGGAATTTAATCCTTCAAATTTGCACACTAGAAGTGAAATGAACCCAATATCTAGGTCTCTTCATACACATATTGTGCTACCCTACATCAGAACTTTGATTCTCATGCCTTACATTGAACCACATCACTTGAGATTTTAGCCACATGTACTGTAGTTCATAAGCTTTACAAGAAGCTATAGAATACCTCAAATAGAGCTCTTTAGGTCAGTCAACAACTCTATACAATATAGACTATGCAAAGATGTAGGATATGCAAAAATTAGGGTTATAGAGATACATCATTTTTTGTTCACATAAAATTGATTTCAAGAAGCCCTCTTAGAAAACTTAAGACACATATATATTCTACTGAATTCACTTTAAATCTCTTGAATCAGATATCTACACAAAGAGTTACAGCTCTTACAAGTAGACTATGTCTATACCTACAAGAGACTAGAGGGGTGTGGGCTTGATAGCTCCTCCTTACTCCTCCTTTGTGCATAAAATGCCCTCCTCTGCATTTTCCTAGCTTGGATAGCTATGCTTTAGGTCCTTGAGTCTTGGATGACCCTCTCCTTGAGCCTCCTTGAGTATATGTCTCTTGGTCTTCAATGACATACAAGACTTCCATGACTTCCATGGGGAGGGGACCATGCTTATAAGGTCCTCCAAGTTAAAGTCAGCCTACCCATGTTCTAGGGTCTTGGTAGCTTGATCCTTGCCCAAAATAATCTCTACCATTGATCTATGGGGTAAATCCAATAGAAGAAAGGCAGGATCAACAACCATTTGTTTGTAGCCCTTGATCTTGCTTAATCCACACTTAGGATCGAGTCTAGATCCAATGGTCCACAACAAATATACCCTTCCCCAAGTAAAGAAAGCTACTTTTGTTTCTAGACCTTGATTTAGGCTGATCCTCACATAGGATCAATCCCAAATCCAATAGCTTAGAAGAAACCTTCTTAACTATCCATCTACTAGACCTCGTCTGACCTCAAAGTCAAGAACCTAAAAATGTCCAACACTGTCACATGGACTCTCCTCATAATGGGGGCCTTACAAAATAGAGTGCTATGGAACAATGGTGGTATTACATAAGGGTAGGCATTGAGCTTATCTAAAATTCGTCTCAATGTCCACCTAGAGCTTCCATAATTCACACTTTCAACACTCCCCCTCAAGCTTAATTTGGTAGTGTCCATATGAAGTAAGCTCATAGCTTTTAAAAACTTTGTTAAGTTGTTCACATCGAAGCTTTTGGTGAAGCTATCTGCAAGTTGGTCCTTTGTACCTACAAAATGAACATTAATGTCCCCACTTGCAACCTTTTGCCTTAAATAATGGTAATGCACCTCAATGTGCTTGCTCCTTGCATGAAACATGGGATTGTTAGCAAGATGTAGGTTTGACATGTTATCTCCATAAACTGGAATTGGTCCAAGTTGTATTGCAAAATCTCTGAAGAGCTTCTTAAGCCACATTGCTTCACATGTAGTGAGGGCTAAAGCTTTATACTCAACCTCTATTGAACTCGATGCAACTGTGGGCTGCTTTTTGCTCATCCATGAAGTTGCTTTTGTACCTAGCATGAAAACATAGCCAGAAGTTGACCTTCTATCATTAACACTCCCTACCCAATATGCATCACTCCATGCTCTTACTTGAAGTTCATCATCATACTTGTATAGAAACCCATAATTAACTTTACTCTTCACATACCTTAACACTCTTTGCATGTTTGAGATGTGTATTTGTGGTTGCATGCATGAACTGAGATAGAACTCCAACTATGTAGCACAATTAGGCCTTGTGAGTGTAGCATAGATCAATGATCCCACAATGTTCCTCTATAGTCTAAGGTCTTCTAGCTTCTTACCATCTTCCTTGCTTAACTTGAAATTTTAATCCATGGATTGAGCTATTGGCTTGCAATCTGTCATGCCAAACGTAAACAACACATCTAGAAGATACATATTTTCAAAGAGATAGATACCTTCCTTCCCATAGATCACCGCAATGACAAGAAATTACCTTAGCACACCTAAATTTGAGATTTTGAACTCTCTTCCAAGATTCTCTTTGATGGTCATTATCCCTGCATCATCATCTCATGTCACAAGGAGATCATTTACATATATGCATATCAAACATATCCTATCATTTGTTTTCTTCATATACAAGGATGGATCTACATCACTTGGAGAGAAACCACATCTCTCCAAGAAGTTCACTAGCCTCTGATTCCAAGCCCTTGGAGCTTGCTTTAGGGCATACAACCTTCTTGAACCTATAAACATAGGTAGGATGTTGTGGATCTACATACCCTTGAGGTTTTTCCATGAACACCTCTTCTTGTAACTCACCATTCAAGAAAGCATTCTTTATGTCCATTTGGTAGATAGGCCACCTCCTTGCTACAGAAAGGGCTATGAGAGATCTAATGGTAGCCACAGGGCTAAGAGTCTCCTCATAATCCACCCCTTGTGTTTGTGTGAAGCCTTTGGCTACTAGTCTAGCCTTGCCAGCCTTGCCAAGCTGCCATCTGCATTCCACTATCTTCATGTCTTCCTTCTTGGGTACTAGTTCCCAAGTGTTGTTTTCCTTAAGAGCTTTGAACTTTTCATACGTACCCTTCCTCCACTCTCGTTTGATCTTTTCCTCCTAATAAGATTAATCTGAGTCTTGATCTGCAATGACATTCATCATGTATGCATAGTGCTTTGCCATGAAAAAACCATATGTATACATTTGTGGGTGCCTTCTTCCTTGTAGACCTCATCTCTTGACCTTTGGGATATTTCTTCTTGAGTCTATCAAGCTTTACATTAGGAGTAACAACCTCCTCAAGCTCTTCCTCTTCTGACTCCTCTTGAGCTTCCCTAGTGTTAGTTTGTCTCTTGCAACCTTCTTTATTCTGAAGTAGGGGATGGTATTTCATAATCATAAGTGTAAGAGTGATCATATGAGTGTACCTTAGTGTAGAAGCCTCTAGTCAAGTGATTGTGATTGACTCTTGAGGTTGAATTTGCACATCAAAGTTTGCATACTCCTCTTCATCCAACTTTGTCTTGCCCTTGTCTCCATACCATGACCTTGACTCATCAAACACAACATCTCTTGATACATATAGCTTCTTTGAGAGAGGGTTGTAGCACTTGTAGCCTTTTTGCTAATTTTAGTAGTCAATGAACACACATTTCTCACTCTTGGGCTCTAAATTTGTTCTCACTTTAATAGGAACGTGAATAAAGCATACACGTCCAAATACCTTGAGGTGCTCCATGGTTGGTTTCTTGCCATAATAGACCATGTGGAGTCAATTTGTGCACACCACCTATTTGAACCCTCTTTATCAAGTAAAAAGTTGTATTCATAGACTCAGCCCAATAAGAGAATGGTAACATACCTTCATTTATGATACATCTAGCTATCTCAACCAAATGCCTATTCTTCCTCTCTACAACAGCATTTTGTTGAGGAGTGAACCTGCATGTAAAGTGAATCTTTATACCATTTTTCCACAAGTACCTTGTGAATTCCTTTGAGAAATACTCTCCCCCTCCATTTGACCTCAGTGTCTTGATGTGTGCATCACATTCTTTCTCAACAAGGGACCTAAAATTTTGAAAACATGAAAACACCTCTGATTTTTCCTTGATAACATATAGCCATACCTTTCTTGAGTGGCCATCAATAAAATTGAAAAAGTACCTAGGTCCTCCCAATGAAGCCTCTCTACTAGGGCCCCATATATATGAGTGTATAAACTCCAAGAGCTTAGAGGGTCTATACTCACTCCTTGGAAATGTCTTCCTTGCTTGCTTACCTAGTTGACAAGCATCACAAAATTTATGTAGATCTTGGCCTTCAAGATTTGGTAGTCCCTGAACTAAACCTACTTTGCACATGCTTTTTAACTTGAGAATATTGATATGTCCTATCCTCTTGTGCCAAATATCAATACCTGCAATCCTTTTGTTACCAATCATCACATAACATACCTTGTTGTGTCTAGAAGCAACATCTAGTGTGAACAATCTACCTTCTTTCCTTCCCTTGGGAATGACCTTGCCTCTTTGCTTCACCATGCACCCTTTTGCATCAACTATAACCTGCATACATCTCTCTACCATCTTTCTTGTAGAGATAGGATTCTCGAGATAGATGGAACATGGAGCACATCTTTAAGAGTCTTGACAGATTTACCTTCACCTAGCTTCATATCTCCCACATATGTAATGGGATGCTTAGGGTTATCTCCTGTCTCCACACAACCTTTTGAGCTTGGGATGTGCATATGAACAAAAGATTCCTCCATAGATGACATGTAATTAGAGCATCCAGAGTCTATGCACCACTTTTGTGTCCTAGGGATCACTAGTGTAGCCATGTCTCATGGCTAGGTGGGTCTTCTTCTCATCATCCTTCTTGGAGTTTTTAGCATAGTTCCCTTGCTCCTTCTTCTTCTTGCCTTTTTAATTCTTGAATCAACAATTTGAAGAAATATGATTCTATTTACCACATATAAAACAAGTTTACCTTGATGAGGGTTGTTCTTCCCTTTGCCATTCTTGCCCTTCCTTGAAGATGATGCCTTGCTATCTCCTTCTCAATCAAAATCTTCTTCCTTGGACTGCTTCCACTTTCTTTTTCCTCATTTCCCCTTCTTGCCACTCTTTCATTTGCCTTTTCTAGCATATAGGACATGTGAGTGACCATCCTTCTTGGATGTGTCTCCTATGGCAACATCTTCTACCACTAGGTGTGGGATCAACTCCTCAAGAGTTGGTAGAGGATCTCTATACAAGATGGTAGTAATGAGGGGTTTCCACGACTTCCCCTCTCAGCCCATTGAGAGTAAAATGCACAAGCTCTTCATCTACTTTGCAGCTAATGGATGCCAAATATTCCCTCAACTCCTTCACCCTCAAGGTGTAGTCAACAATAGATTAACCACTACCCTTCTTTAAGGAATGGAGTTAATTCTTAAGCTACATCTTTTTGATTCTTGTTAAAGTGTTATATATCTTCTCTAAGGCCTCCCAAACATCTCTAGCATGATCAAACACTGATATATGAACAATCATAATGTTAGAGATTACCTATGATATGTAGAAGATAGCTCTCCTATTCCTTTCCTCCCAATCCTTCAACATCTTCAATTCTCGATTGGTGGCCTTTGGATGTTTGGGATCAACATGGGGCTTACCTTCATCTTCAAACACAATAGGCCATAAACCATTGCTCATGAGGTAGTTCATGACTGTGAACCTCCATGGCTGATAGTTTTCTTTGTCAAGCGACTCCACTTTTTGGACTAGATCTACCATAATGAATGGGAAATAAGGGTTACACAAAAATGTGCCTCTTAGCCTTGATGTACAATCTTTTGTGTCCTTATTCTAGATTCCTCAAAGGATGTTTCATGCTTTGATACCAACTGATGGAATTTAACCCCTCAAATTTGCACACTAGAAGTGAAATGAACCCAATACCTAGGTCCCTTCATACATCTTTTCTAATTCACCTAACTTGCACCAATCCAAATTCCATTAGCTTTGGGCCACACCTAGTATGGTTCATAAGTTTTTCAACCAGCTATAGAACATCTCAAATGAATTTGTTTATGTTAGCTAACAACTCTATACAAAATAGAATATATGCAGAGATGTAGGATATGCAAAAACTATGGTTATAGAGATACACGGATTTCTCTTTACATAAAATTTATTTCAAGATGCTCTCTTAGAGAAAGTAAGACACATACATAAGATACTAAAAGATATGGAATGCACTTTAAATATCTTGAATTGGATATGTAAATAGTTACAACTGTGGGCTCCTCCTTACCAGTCCTCTATGCATATAATGCCCTCCTAAACATTTTCCTAGATTGGAAAGCTATGCTTTAGCTCCTTGAGCCTTGGATGACTCTCTCCTTGAGCCTCCTTGACTATATGTCTCTTGGTTTTCAATGACCTACAAGACTTCCATGACTTCCATGGGGAGGGGACCATCTGTATAAGGTCCTCCAAGCCTAACTCAGCCTACCCACGTTCTAGGGCCATGGTAGCTTGATCCATGCCCAAAATAATGTCCACCATTGATCTATGGGGTAATTCCAATGGTAGAAAGGTAGGATCAACAACCATTTGTTTGTAGCCCTTGATCTTGCTTAATTCACACTTATGATCAAGTCTAGATCTAATGGCCCACAACAATTATACCCTTCCAAAAGTTGAGAAAGCTAATTTTGTTTCTAGCCCTTGATTTAGGTTGATCCTCAAATAGGATCAATCCCAAATCCAATGTCTTTGAAGTAACCTTCCTAACTATCCATCTACTAGACCTCATTTGACCTCAAAGTCAAGAACCTACCAATGTCCAACACTCTCACATGGCTTCTCCTCATAATGGGGGCCTTACAAAATAGAGTGTTATGGAACAATGGCAGTATTACATAAGGGTAAGGCATTAAAAATATCTAAAAACCCCACTCAATGTCCACCTAGAGCTTGTTGAATTCACACTTTCAATAGCATGTATGTACATATGTATGTTTTTAGTTAGGTATGTATGTACGTATGTATGCATGCAATAGGTCACAGTCTGCATAAAAACCATCCGTACATCGTATAATTCTCTAGATTTTGAATCTAATAAGTCTAGTGATTTTTGTAAAAGCTACCATATCCGGTTCACTAAAAAATCTTTAAGTATCAATAGCTACAACACTTGGAAAATGGAGAAGTACTCTGTGCAACAATGCTATCGGCAAAGACAATAGAGAGTATGAGTATGGTGCACACTCTCGAACTAAATTCAACTGTAAAAATATAGAAGAAGAAGAAAGCAAGGCTATAAAATTCAACTCTAAAAATATAGAAGAAGAAGAACGCAAGGCTACAAATCAGAGCTCCGAAGAGTGGAAGGCTGATGTTGCATTCTGAGGATAGGAGCGGAATTAGCTAGTTTGAATGTATCTAGATAGTATGAGTGATCTGCCCTCTTTTTGTAATACGCACTCTTAATCGAAGTTTTCCACTTTCTAATTTCTTGAGTATTCATTATTGCAGTCACGTTCTACTTTGATGTAGTGTTTCTCAGTAATACTCAGTAGTTAAAGTAGGATAAATGATTAATCTCCTAAGTATATTCACTCTATTCAAGAAATAGTCGAATATGAGGATGAATGTATTATAGCTAGTGAGTGTTGAGATGAAAAAACAAGATTAAATTTATAACAAAAAACAAGATGAAATCAATACTTCATGGCTTAACAAAGAAGTTATGTTGTCTCACTAGTGACTGTTGATAGTCTGCATCAAATATCCTAACTCTTTGAACAAGGTACCATGAAAGCCTAAACCCCTTTGAACAACCCTATACTTCCTCACACTTGTCTCGCCACTCCCTTAAACATCCCCAATCACTCCTGTGTTTATCCCACTAATCTTTGAGCAACCTCAAACATACCCAAACTCATCCTGCCATATCCAAGAACAACGTGCACTTCCTAGCACTCGCCTTTAACTTTCTCAAAAATCCTTGCGCTTTCCTAGAGTCATTCGAAAACTCTTCCAAAGAACCTCACAATTCCTTATAGTACTTGCTCTACCACTCCCCAAACATCCCGAACTTGTCCAAATCATCGCATCATGTCGTAGAAATCCTAGAAGCTTCCCTAGAATTTCTCCTAACTTTTTGAATATCCTCATACTCATTCTTTGATGGTTTAGGTCAAAAGCCAAATGATCTTCCTATAGACTCCCCGAACCTCCCTTAGAGATGGTCTAACTTTATGAGCTACCACACTAGTTGAGCGGGACTTTGTATATAACCATCCTACATTTCAATCTACATGCCTCAAGTGCCGACTCCAAACTCCACCCAGATTAGTGGTAGGTGACATTAGAATGGTATCCATATGAGGACATAGATTTGCCCGAGGTAACAAAGAAGAACCTCACCCTGATGAAGCTCTAGCTAGCCACATTATAGGATTGCATGACACTAAATTTGCAAGCTCTAGATGCCCATATCTGCATGTTTGAGAATCATTATAGCTTTTTATATGGAAATAGATATACTACCCACAAATAGAGAGTTTTCCAAGCCAAACTCACAAATGAAGGGTTTAAGCGCTTAACTAAGTTTGACCCCACTCTAAATGCACAAAATCAAACCCCCAATTGTATGTTATTCTATAGAATCTTAGGCAGCATGCCATCAACCTATACAAACCTACATGATCAATTCTACTAGAGGCACTTGTCAACAATTTTTTGTAGATACTCCACCTCTACAACATGTAGTTGCTGGTTGGATCATCAATGGTCTTTCTCTCTCACTATGTGATTTTATGTGGATCTATGATGTTGGAAAAATCTCATTAGATGATATCATCCCCATTGCTCTAAAATGAGAATGCAAACTGGGATTGATCACAACTAAGGGGGAAACTAATGAATTAATAAAAAAATGGATAGAGTAGAAAGACAACTCATTAATGCTAGAATAAAGTTCATATAACCCTTAAATTGGGTATATTGCACTCACTCTAGAAATGCGAGACATACAACTAAATCTTACTCTTTGGACCAAATATATTGCATGCTTTGAATCGGATGTACTAAATCCATAATGGAAGACTTAAAACCTAGATCTCAGGTATGTATTAGCTAAGCACTGATTATGATGCTCTACCCTACCCACCTAGTTCCCCTTTCGCACCTCCCCATCAATCTAAAATATCTCAATAACCCCTAGTACTTTCCAACAATGTCCTTTTTCCTTAGGCTCCTAATGCTCCATACCATCCCCGACCATACATTGAGCCACCACCAGAGCAAACATAACCACCTGTCATATGATTCAATGCACAAAACTTGCTATTTTAGTTGAGACACTTGCTTAGTGTTTTACTTAATTCTCTGATTACAATAACAATTAGGAAAATTCCTTTTGGGGAACTTGAATTCGCTTAACAAGCTACCATTCATGAGTGGAATCATCTAAAATGCTAAACTATATGCAGAGAATTATGTTTAGCAAGTTGAACATACATCCCAACTTTTATGAGCCTTGACAGTCACAGACCAGTGAGCAATGCTTGATGAATGACTGATGATCAAGTGAACCATTACGGATGAAACTTTCTAGGAGTAAAGTCGACAGTATGCTAAAGATGCCATGCTTTAAATCATGCAAAAGGATGCAGTATACAGTGAGAATCAGCTTAGACAAGATCAGTCTCTTGACAGAGTGTAACAGAGATATGAGAGTAGGAAGTAATGAACATGTATTGACTAAATCATGTAAAATTACAAAGTCATTAGCAATAAGGCATTGCTCAATGAGTGTAGGATGAGAAAGCTATGAGGTCAGCTCCTCTTATCAATGAAGGTACATGGAAATGATCTTAGAACCTCGAGATACACACAAGGTTTTCTTCTCAACGTTTATAGCTTTGTGTTGGAGCCAAGCATTTGAATTCAAATTCAAATCCTCACCTAAAAGTAATCCTAAAGTGTAGGATTTATTCTCTCTTGACTTTAACTACCAAATGATATGAGATTCCAAGCTCCCTAACTCCTCGTGGGTCAACATCACTTTTACAATAAGTAATTAGACTCAAAGTTACAAGAGGTTGTAAATATGAAGCTTCTCAAGTGATATGCTAATACATCAAGCTTATGTGTATTCATCAAGTATGTAGGCTTGGGCTCAATTGCACCAACAATTGGATGACTACAATCATGTGCATTAGAAGTTGGAAAACATTATTAAACTTAGTAATAAGTCCATTCTATGATTGATTATTATGGCATTGTTAGAGGGCCGCCGAATTAGGACAATTGTACTCAGACAGGCACCTTAAATGTAAAACCAGTGTTAGACGGCCGCCGAACAAGGACACAAGTACGAGGACAGGTAGCTTAAATGTAAAAGAGAATCTTTCAGGAAACGCGCAGGTAACAAAAGATTCGCGCACCATTGTAAAAAATTCCTGTATATAAATGAGAAAAGAATGGCAAAAGAGAGAGAGGCGAAGAAGCCCATTTTCGTAATTGCTGTGTTCTGTTAAGTTACATCACTGAGTCGAGTCTGTCTATGAAGTTCATCTTTGAGTCTATCTGTGAGTGTGTCTGATTCGGAACAGTTAGTGTCAATGTTGTCTGTAACTGTGTCCATTCTGGGGATTACTGTGTTTAGTTAAGATCATCTTCTAGTTTGTCTGCGCAACAACCATCCGGGGTTGTAGGTTCTTGTTAAATTAACCCTCGATTCGTGTCTGGCGGTTAAGTGCATCTTGTATTAGGCGTACCTCTGGCGAGAAATGTATCGTATTGTTGAAGTGTCTACTTGAATCAGTAGGGTTATGTCCTGTTCTGCAGTGTTTGCCCAGTAGTTGTTCGCATCCTAAAGGGTAATGTTGTACAAGTGACAGTGTGCCACGAATTCGTCGGTAAGGGTTGAGTAGTTGAGTGTGCTCATAATTATCGGTAAGATAGTAATATATAGTAGTCTCGCTGTTGGTCTGTTAAGTTCTGTGAAGCACTTGGAGTTGATACGATAGTCTGTGTTTCTGGAATTATGTTCCAGGTGGGACTTGTATCTGTAAAGGCCGGTGTGCCTTGGAACTGGTAATATGATTATTACGTTTCGGCCAATGTTCACCCACAGTAAGTTGTATACGATGAGTATAACTGTTGAGAGGTCTCTGAGACAGGAATAGGTATTATGTTGTGTAATACTCGGCGAATGAAGTAGAGTAGTTAAGTGTTTAAGTCGATACCGGACTACTGCTCTTCTGCCATAGCAGGTTCAGACCGTAAAAGTCAACCAGCCGTGTGATAGTATTGTTAGAAATCAGTACTGTGCTAAAACGTGACCGTGTATTTAATACCTGTAGGAGAGTTTTGGGAAAATAGTATAGGGCCTCTGTCCAACAGACCCCTACCACACCCAAGAACCCACGTGACTGCGAAGTAGAGTGCTTCTAAGTACTCATCTTAGGCTAAGTACTCCCAATCCAGATTTAGAAGCACTATGTTCGATCAAAGGTAAATTTCCTATTAACACTGGCACGCCCGGTGGGACTGTGGCATCAGGTTGCCAGTTATCTAGAAACGTGGCACACAAGTACCAGTGTTGTCAGAAGTAACGTTTAGTTAACATTCGAGTAACTAGCAGTAGCAACAGAACCAGATTGTTGCCAACTGCTCAGATAAGGGTTACTGCGTAATGATACATGCCGGTTACTCGATCTGGTGAAACATATCCTAAGAACTGTGGGATTGAAGCAAGCAACGCGATAAAGATAGCCCTGAAAGAAGAAGGTTTCACCCACGCTGACCCAGTGGTCAGCCCAACTGAGAACGTCACGATTGATTCCGGTCATATTCCGGTGGAACGATTAACGCCTGTGATACATTCTGGTGCTACTTCGACCCAGCCTATCGAAGACATAGCAATTTCAGAATCCACCAACACGCCGTTAGAAATTAGTCTAAACTCGAAGTTAGACACGATCAGAAACACTTTAGGAAAAGAGATCGATAAGAGCGAAGAAGCACGACATTCTGGCACAATTTTGGTTCATTTCGGTGATATTCCGGTGATAGAATCACCAATTGTAGGCAAAGACTTTGCAATTTTCGCGGAATCTTCAGCCCAACCAACGTGCTTGGAAGAAAGATTTCGGATAGTGGATATCCAGAAGGAAGGAAAACAAATTGAAGCAGAAGTACGGCGCATTCTGAGCAAAAACAGCACACCGGAAAGCACGTCCTCCGGCGACAAAAGTTTCGATAACCAACATCAAGAGACAGAAGAAAAGCTAAATACACTCACAATGAACGGCCAACAGCAGCAACAACAGTTATGTCAGCCAAGGCCGCCTCCAACAGGAGTAACATATACGAAATTCGGTGGATTTCCAGGAGATGACCCGGATGCTCACGTACGTACCTTCGAGATAAGTTATGCAGTTCTTAACCATCCACCGGATCAGGGGTATAAGGCCATTGTTTTTCAATCAACGCTGGTAAATGAAGCAGCTAGATGGCTTACGGAGTATGATATTAATCATTTCGGCACCTACGATGCAGTTCGAGAAGCTTTTTTGCAACGATTCAGATTAAAGAAGAATCCCGCCGAAATCTTTGATTATTTACAGAACAACCGGCAGAAGGCGAATCAGACTGTCCAAGAGTATGCTACACTCTTCAGAACCCACTTGCGGCAGATACCACAGGCCCACGCTAACTTACCTGATGATGTCATCACTCAATGGTTCATCAACGGTTTAACCCCACAACTAAAACAGATCATGATCATAAGATGTGTAGGAGCTATGACGCTCGATGCAGTCATCGCCATGGCTCTGCAACTAGAATCCAAGGTTGGTGGATTTACAGAAGATCTGGAGTGGCTAAAAACGAACAAAGCTATGCATGAAGACATAACTAGACAAGTATACTGCATCACATGCAAGAATTCAGGTCATACTAGTGCCACTTGTGCACTAAATCAAACGTTCTGCGCTATCTGCAACACTGTCGGACACACCACCGGAAATTGTGTTTACAATGCCCGAATGCAGGGAACAGCAACAGTCAATGCTGTCATTCAAGAACATGGACAGGCAGCGAATCATTACGTACCTCCGCAACTAAGAAACAATCAACCGCAAGGATATCGAAACTACCGAGGATAGAGAAACAATAACTATAATGCAAACCGCTGGCAGAACGAACCACCACCGGAAAATCCCAATTTACCACCACCACGCTGTCATTTTTGTGGTGAATTCGGACACATTAGAAGATATTGCAAGGACGCAGCTGAGTATGATCAGAGGAAGAAGGAGCGACAAAACCCAATGGCCAACATGGTACAAATTACGCCAGTAGAAACGCAAGCTGCTACAGTACAGACCAGATCAGGTAAACAGCTGCAGACAGCAGCAGAAGTATTCGAACCAGGGATACGAGAACAACATAGGATGTATAACAAGGCCAGTCACTGGACCGCAACAGAACCACCAGTGTTCCCAGAACCTATTCCGGTGACTCAGGCTTCATCAAAGGAAGGAACGCAACAAAAGGAAACAACAGCAGAGCCATCATCAGCAGCAGATACAACAGCAGAGACTTCTACACCAGCGGAAACCTCAAGTTCAAGGGAGCAGGACAACCAACCTCAACAAGCTTGGGAAATTTTATCCAAGGCATCTATCACTTTACCTCTCGGTCAACTTCTGGCATTAGTACCTGGGATTCGACAACAGTTCCAGCAACAGTTTAGTCCGGTGCCTTCTTGTATTCCGGCGACAGCAGCAGTTCAACCGGAACCCAATTCTACGATCGATCATTCAGTCCCCTTGATTACAGTATGGTACAAAAATCATAAAATTACACAGGTCTTGATTGATGGAGGCTCTGGTGTCAACATTGCAACTACAGCCTTATGTAATAGGTTAGGATGGACCGAAATTGAACCAGTACAATTTTTTGTCAGAATGGCAGACCAATCTAGAGTCCATCCTGTAGGACTTGTGCGAAATATACCCATCACTTTACAAGGTACGACCTTCAAAATGAATTTTGTTATACTAGATTTGCCGGAATCCACTTTGGATTACAACCTTCTTTTCGGCCGACCTTGGCTGAAGCATGCGAAGGTAATACAAGACTGGTCTGCCCAAGAACTAACGTTCAAAGATGCCAGTCGTAGATATGTAGTAAAATTAGATACCATACAACCTTGCGAACGGCACGTCAGACCATATTTTGCCGAACCTGTCCACATGTTAGATGGATTATCAGATGATGAAGAAGAGGAATTTCTGAAGAGTAATGCTGATTTGATGACCGTAGGGACTGTTGATCTACAGTCTGTTATAGATAATTGGAACACCTCGGTATGTACAGTCACACCTGTTACTAATACAATTAAGCATGAAGGTAGTATCCCCACGCATGATGAGGAATTACAATCACTGTTCAAGTCAACAGATGATGTACAGAAACCGCAACAGTTTTATGTCCCAGAAGATCAGTTAACCATGTACGATCTAGGAAATGAAGAGCATCCACGACCTGTAAAGATAAGGCAAAACTTACCGGAATCATTTAAAGCTGACTTGATTCAACTACTTCGCGAATTCTCAGACGTCTTTGCGTGGGATTACAAGGATATGAAGGGACTAGATCCGCGCATCTATCAGCACAGAGTTATGCTGAAGCCTGAAGCTAAACCGAACAAGCAGCCCAGCTATCGGATGAATCCCAATTATGCAGCACAGGTAAAAGCCGAACTTGATAGACTATTAAAAGTTGGATTTATCGTACCAATAGAACATGCTGAATGGATTTCACCAATTGTGATCGTACCCAAGAAAAACAAGCAACTACGCATCTGTGTAGACTACCGGAAATTAAATGCAGCAACAGTACCAGATCCTTTCCCAATCCCGTTTCTGGATACTATGCTTGATAGGGTAGCAGGTCATGAAATGTATTCCTTCCTAGACGGATACAGCGGTTACAATCAGGTTAGAATGGCTGAAGCAGATATACCGAAAACCGCATTCATCACCAATTGGGGTGTCTTTGCTTGTACAGTGATGTGGTTTGGCTTGAGAAACGCACCAAGTACATTCCAAAGATGCATGCAAGAGATTTTTTCTCCTTATCTTACCTCGTTTATGCAAGTATACCTCGATGATTTTTCAATTTTCGGTACGATGGTAGCACACCTCTCCCATTTACGGTGCTGCTTTCAGAAATGCAGAGAGCATAGACTCTGTTTGAATCCAAACAAATCGGTGTTTGCGGTCTCATGTGGCAAGTTACTTGGCCACATTGTATCTGGCCAAGGTATCCAAGTCGATCCAGATAAGATTTTGGCAGTATTAGCCGCTCCTGTGCCAGTTTCTCCCAAAGAAGTTATGCGCTTTATGGGCCAAGTACGGTGGCATGGAAGACACTTACGGTGGCTTGCTCATGTGTCAATACCACTAAACAAGCTAATCAGTAAAACACCTCGACAATTTGAATGGACCCAGGAATGTCAGATAGCTTTTGATCGTTTAAAGCATTTATTAACACAAGTTCGTATTTTACAACCACCGGACTGGGATCACCCATTTCACATCTTTGTTGATGCTTCAGATATAGCAATAGGAAGTATATTGATGCAACAAATTGATAAATGGTTCAGACCAGTGTATTATGCAAGTCGAAGGTTAGCTCCTGCTGAGAAAAACTACTCTGTCACAGAAAGAGAATGTCTAGGACTAGTATACTCGGTCAAAAAATTTAGACATTACTTGCTAGGCCGAAAATTTACATTCCATGTGGACCATGCTGCCCTCATTTATTTAGTAAGACAACAACATTTAGGCGGACGCTTAGCACGATGGGTGCTACTTTTACAAGAATTCGACTATGACGTCATTCACCGACCCGGAAAGGCACACGCCTTAGCAGACTTTTTATCCCGGTTAGATTCCGGTGAATCTCCGGTGGGTATAGATGACACAACACCCGCAATTTACGTATCGGAACCCATTACCGAAGAATCTGCAGACCCGTCTATGCCATTTTCATACTATGATCAGATCTTGACCTTTCTCACTGATGGTTGCCTTCCATCTCAAATTTCGAGAGCAATACGCAGAAAAATTGCAGTCTTTAGCCGACGATTCCGGTTAGTTGCTGGAGAACTCTATTATGTAGATCTCACCGGAATCTTACTTCGCTGTGTCCCTCTGCATGAAATTAACTCAGTTGTCACAATGGCTCACTCGACACCTACTAGTGGTCACTTTGCCACAGATTTGACTCACCGGAAAATTCTGCAGAGTGGTCTCTGGTGGCCAACTATGTACAGAGATGTGGCCCAATTTGTCAAAAACTGTGATAACTGTCAAAGGACGGGACAACCGCTACAACGACACTTCTTTCCCTTACAGCCAGTCATGCCATTAGAACCATTTCAGAAATGGGGATTGGATTTTATAGGCCCAATTACACCTCCAGCAGTCTTCAGTAACAACAGATATATACTCACCTGTACAGACTACGCAACCCGATGGGTAGAAGCATGGGCTTTACGGTCAGCTACAGCAGTGGCAGTAGCAAAATGCCTATTGAATGATGTCTTTCCACGATTCGGGTTACCACTGGAAATTGTCTCGGATCAAGGTACTCACTTTATAAATCAATTAATGAAGGTACTCACCCAATCCTTCCAGGTGACACACAAAGTCAGCTCGCCATACTATCCTCGTGCCAATGGTTTGGCCGAAAGTACAAACAAAGCACTACTGAATATCCTCCGGAAACTAATCATGGAAGCACCGGAAAGATGGGATCAATTACTACCTGCAGTCTTATGGGCATACCGAACTACATACAAGGTAACGACAGGCTTGACACCTTTTAAACTGGCTTATGGATTAGAAGCAATAGCACCAATGGAAGTGGTCATCCCAAGCCTGCGTGTAGCAATCACTCAGAAGATGCTACCGGAAAATTCACTGATAGCCCGAATGGATGCACTCAGAGAACTTGACGAGCACCGATGGCTCAGTTTTTTAACTATGCGCGAAGTACAACTCAGGCAAGCCAAAACACACGATCGATACTTGAAGACTCCAATCTTTTCGGTAGGCCAGCTTGTACTCTTCTATAACGCAAAATCGGATAGAGCAGCAGGAAAATTCAAACTACGATGGTTCGGCCCTTTCAAAATCTCAGAACAAATTGGTCCGGCAACTTTTCGGTTGACTACGCTGACCGGATACCCACTTCCAAAGGTAATCAATGGGTCGAAGCTGCGGCCGTATCATCACGCCCCTAGCCCGTATTAAATTTTTCGGCAGTAGGCCGCGTTTTGTTTTATCTTTCCCTTTTCTCTTTCTTTTTCTTCCTTTTATAAATAGCCGCGTTTTGTACGACCTTGCTATAATCAGCCGCCCCTTACCAATCACTCGAATACGCCCGCCTGCATGACAACAAACATCACTCCCGCACTGCACAATGATGCCTAAACCCCTTTCCGCACCCCACGGTATTACTACTTAACCCCTTCGACAATGTCAAAAATCGCTATCGTAGTAGTTACTGTGCGCACTTGTATTCTGAAGCTCTGTTCCTAGTCTGTCTTAGCAATCGCCATGGAAGCACTCGCAAACTACACTGCATTCTGCGAAGGTATCCCTACCGAGGTAGGAGAATACCTGCGTTGTCGAGGGTTGGCCAACTTCGCTGAGTTGCCCTGGCACTCAGTTGAAGCCCATCCCTTCTTCGCACAGATAATCTCTGCCATCGCCCAATCCCCTGCCACCGAACGACAGTGGGTTTTCCCGTCGTTACCATCCAGAACCGTCATCACCTTCCCCGCTTTCGCTGAAGCTTTCCGCCTCACCCCGCAGGGCCGCGAAAATGGCCCCAGTCTCCCCCTCGCCCGCATGACAGAGTTGTTCCCTCGCTCCTCCTCACATGAATTCGCGATCCTTTGCCGTCCCGAACCCGAACGCTCCGCCCTCCAATTTCTCGTCGCCATCCTCAACCTACAGAAACGTACTTACGGCATCTCTCGCCCTTTCTACTCCGCCATAGACTTAGCAGCCCGCGAACCAGTTAATTTCGCATCCTACTTTTTCCAGAGAATCCATAAGGAATGCGTCGCCATAGTCAAGCAGGTCAATAAAGGAACCACCCCACGATCTCGCCTACCACATATCCTCTCCTTCCTCTTCCCAACCCTCCTCGCCGCACAACCACCACCCCGAGGCCCCATCCTCCGACATGAAGAATCAATACAACCCTTAGACGACAGCACAGAAGAAGAGGAAGAAATCACCCAACTCCTCCGCCGCAAACGCATCCGTATCAGCTCTTCGGAAAGTGAAGCACACCGATCTGCCGACAAAGTCCACGACACCGCCACCTCCACCCACCATGAATCCTCGACCGATCACAACCACGACCACCAAGATCATACCGAAACCGACATCATCTCCACCGAAGCCACCTCTGAACCTCAACGCGACGAGCAGCACCCCGCTAAGGATGCGCTCAACACCCTATTAAAGGCTGTTGAATCCGCCCTCGACCGCACTCTCGAGAAACAGGTAACAAACCCCGAATCTACCCCTCCTAGACCCCCCACAGTCATTCCCATTCCCACACCGGAACCCGAAGCCTCGTCTTCTCCCAACTATTCGCCCCCGACATCCCCCCAACTGCAAACTCGAACCTCTACGCCACCGTCACAACCACTACTCCTCCCCTCCATTCCGGCCTTCTCCGAACTAGCCACAATGGGCCGTATGCTCATTTCCCTGTCCCAGCACCTTCCCGCACAACTCAACGATATCGCCAACACCATTAAACAAGACCTCCAGCACAAGGTAGACTTATTGGAAGCGGATATCACCCCCCTCCAAGAAGAAGCCGAAGCCGTAAAAGCCGAGAACCATCACTTACACACCCAATTAGCCGCCCTCCAAGGCCAACTCACCGCACACCAAGCAGTCCTACAACAACGCGACGATGCCTTGGCACAACTGGCTGCCAAAGACCAACTGCTCCACGAAGCCAACGCAGAAATTCGAGAATTGAAGCTCGAGCTCCAAGAAAAAGACAACATCAACTCTTCCCTCGAAACTATGATCGATGCAATGAAGGCTCAGCTGCAGGAAAGTGTTCAGAAAAATCAAGACCAACAGAGAGAGACCGACCAACTCAAAGACGAGTTACGACGCACCCAGGAGTGTGCAGACGAAGTCAACCGCATACTACGCCACCAACTAACCCGGGAAGCTCAGAGCCAGAAAGATCTCGCCCATGCTCGAAGAGCCCGAGATGCTTTTTACAAAACAATTGAATTTCAGAACCAACAGCTCGAGCGGATCGACAACCAGCTCCGAAACCAGAAGGATCGGGTCATGGATATGCAGCAGAAGATCGCCGAAATGAAGACATCGCGCGATGCTGCATTATCCAACGACTTCTACTTACAGGAGGCCTTCCTCCAAAATCAGGCCGAAATTTTGTTATCCCAAGCCATCGCCCTGAGCTCCGTTAGAACGGACGCCCAGTTAGTAGAACCAACCACCCTCGTCCAGCTGATAGAAACACTGAAAAAGAAAATCACCCGAATATTTAGACTCGCCCGTAATATGTATCTAGAAGGACTTGTAGCCGAAACATAGGAACCTGCGGGTTCGAGTCCACCGGGCGTGCCAGTGTTAGAGGGCCGCCGAATTAGGACAATTGTACTCAGACAGGCACCTTAAATGTAAAACCAGTGTTAGACGGCCGCCGAACAAGGACACAAGTACGAGGACAGGTAGCTTAAATGTAAAAGAGAATCTTTCAGGAAACGCGCAGGTAACAAAAGATTCGCGCACCATTGTAAAAAATTCCTGTATATAAATGAGAAAAGAATGGCAAAAGAGAGAGAGGCGAAGAAGCCCATTTTCGTAATTGCTGTGTTCTGTTAAGTTACATCACTGAGTCGAGTCTGTCTATGAAGTTCATCTTTGAGTCTATCTGTGAGTGTGTCTGATTCGGAACAGTTAGTGTCAATGTTGTCTGTAACTGTGTCCATTCTGGGGATTACTGTGTTTAGTTAAGATCATCTTCTAGTTTGTCTGCGCAACAACCATCCGGGGTTGTAGGTTCTTGTTAAATTAACCCTCGATTCGTGTCTGGCGGTTAAGTGCATCTTGTATTAGGCGTACCTCTGGCGAGAAATGTATCGTATTGTTGAAGTGTCTACTTGAATCAGTAGGGTTATGTCCTGTTCTGCAGTGTTTGCCCAGTAGTTGTTCGCATCCTAAAGGGTAATGTTGTACAAGTGACAGTGTGCCACGAATTCGTCGGTAAGGGTTGAGTAGTTGAGTGTGCTCATAATTATCGGTAAGATAGTAATATATAGTAGTCTCGCTGTTGGTCTGTTAAGTTCTGTGAAGCACTTGGAGTTGATACGATAGTCTGTGTTTCTGGAATTATGTTCCAGGTGGGACTTGTATCTGTAAAGGTCGGTGTGCCTTGGAACTGGTAATATGATTATTACGTTTCGGCCAATGTTCACCCACAGTAAGTTGTATACGATGAGTATAACTGTTGAGAGGTCTCTGAGACAGGAATAGGTATTATGTTGTGTAATACTCGGCGAATGAAGTAGAGTAGTTAAGTGTTTAAGTCGATACCGGACTACTGCTCTTCTGCCATAGCAGGTTCAGACCGTAAAAGTCAACCAGCCGTGTGATAGTATTGTTAGAAATCAGTACTGTGCTAAAACGTGACCGTGTATTTAATACCTGTAGGAGAGTTTTGGGAAAATAGTATAGGGCCTCTGTCCAACAGACCCCTACCACACCCAAGAACCCACGTGACTGCGAAGTAGAGTGCTTCTAAGTACTCATCTTAGGCTAAGTACTCCCAATCCAGATTTAGAAGCACTATGTTCGATCAAAGGTAAATTTCCTATTAACAGCATGATATGTATAACTAGAGTTAATCCAATGAACAATACCCTATAGAGCTATGGATTCCATTATTTTAGTTTTCAATGTCTGTTTGAAATAAATTGCTTCTTGTGGTCTAATATTTCGGAAATATTATTTTTATTACGAATATAAATTATGCATTTTAGATTTCGCTCATCCACAAAAAAGTAAAATATTATTGTTTTATTAATGGTAAGCAAGGAAGGGTGACCTAAGTTTTTTGAATGGGAAGTACTATCCACGAAGATCTTGAATTGATGGTCCCCTGTATTTTGGATGGAAAAAATGGGTTAAATGCATTTTAATGGAGACCACCTTCACGTTTAAAAAAACTTGTGTGGGAATTGTAATAACAAGGATTATAATATTACAGAATATGCATTTTAGAAATGGATAAAAATCATATTTGATTGTTTAAATTGCTACATTACTTCAAACTAAATATTGTTGTAAGGATGACATGCTCATATCCATGTCTCATATATGTAATCAAATGGAGCTCACTTTGATGTTCTCTAGTTCATGATTATGGTGTGTGTTTTTCTATAAAAAATACCCACACACTGTTCAATTTCAAACTAAAGGTAAGAAAAGATATCACCTTACAAAAATCATCCTTAAGATTGGCAAAAATTAATGGAATTACCCATTTGAAATATAATCAGATACCATATATATCCTTTTTAGAAGACACTATATAAGTTTAATCAATTTGCAGAAAGTGCCAATGATATTAATTTGTTGAAGGAAGCTTCGTGACAAGGCCCCCATACGTATACAAAACCCTAATATTTTTTGGATTTCCGTCTTACACCTACCTCTTCTTCTTGTCTCAGAATCAATGTCCTAGAGATGTTCTTCTTGGTGTGAGGGCAAGGAACTAAATGTTCTGATGAAAACAAATCCTCTCATTGATTTCCGTTTTACAGCTACCTCTTCTTCTTCTTGTCTCAAAATCAATGTCCTAGAGATGGTCTCCTTGGTGCGAGGGCAAGGAACTAGACGATCTCAATGTCCTAGAGATGGTCTCCTTGGTGTGAGGGCAAGGAACTAGACCATCTCAATGTCCTAGAGATGGTCTCCTTGGTGTGAGGGCAAGGAAGTAGACCATCTTCCTCTTATTGATTTTTAACAATAGATATACGCAATTGTACTGCATCCAAACAGGTGAAGTTACATCAGCAAACTTTAATATGCAAATTCCATTTCAATACATGTTATTCGTTGTATTAATGATGGGTTTTCTTCCTATGGAATGAGAGACATCCATCATCTCTCTTTCTCTCTCTATGTCTATCCCTATCTCTCTCTCTTTCGATGTATAAGAACGTGAGCTTCTCTTCCCGTGTGTACTATCTTGTTTGTTCCACAAGAAAACAAAGAGAGGATGCATATCCTTCAATGGACACATGGGCTAACCCTCATAAATGTGATGGGAATTCATGTACGTATGCCAAGATACCCAAAAAAAAAAACCATGTTCTTCTTTATGGATGGACAAAGAACACTAGAATGTGAGGGACATAATGGGTAATGTAGCACTTTGAACTCTAGAGTGTGACATTCAAGGTTCAAGACTTGGAGTGTGAGCTTACATATAACCCTTAGCAAGTACATATAACCATAAAGAAGTCAGAGACAAAAAGGACTGTGAGGTATGTGAATGTCTCGTTTCAGTGTTTCAAACTAACTGAAAGAGTCGGTGGATGGCTGAATTTCTAAGAAAAAAAAAGTCTGTATGACTTCCATTTCAGTCGCATAGATACTCATCACTCACCTCAGCTATATGCTCTTCAATTCAAACTAACTGAAAGAGTCGGTGGATGGCTGAATTTCTAAGAAAAAAAAAAGTCTGTATGACTTCCATTTCAGTCGCATAGATACTCATCACTCACCTTAGCTATATGCTCTTCAATTCACACATAGTGGCAGCGCTTTTCAAAAGCTAAAGAAAAATTGTATATTTATTGGTTGAACAATTGAAAAGATCAATCACAACACGAGATGTTAACTCGGTAGATTTTTGTTTCAAGAGGGTAGTTAGTCCCAATAGATGGTGGAGATGAAACACTTTGCCTTTTCAAATACCCAATAAAATCTTGCACTTTGTAATCACCACAAGTATGGCTTCACCTAATCCAATGCTAACTTTTGTACTAGTACTTCCTCCAACTTTTTGTTCAAGCTCGTGTAGCCTAATGGCTTCATGCCTTGAGTCTCTGGGAGGAAGTCCTGAGTTCAAATCTTTGTGGGCATATCTATGAGTTTCTCAAAAACGAGTGTCTTTAGTTTACAAAATCGGATGTGTGTGTTTCGGATTCCTTGTACTCTCAAAAAAAAACTTCTTAGTTGGACATATCTATGAGTTTTCTAAAGATTGGTGCATGTAGCTTACGAGATCACATGTGTGTGTTTGCTCTCAAAAAAAGAAAATCTTTCACTTTGTGCTGCAACTCTGTGTGAACCCAACCTTATTCAAATTCTCTCGTCTCTCTCTTTTTTTGCCTTGCACTGAATCTTTTGTAGTTATGAAGCAAGTTCTCTCTTTTTAGTCCATGTCCCGTAGGGGCAGTTGGTTGAGCTGTGGCCTCTTGAGACAGAAGTCCAGGGTTCAAGTCCCGGGCTGGACATGTTATGACTTAGGCTAGTTAAAACCAGTTGTAACCATGTTTCCTTCAGTTGTAACCATGTCTCTTTGTCTAACCCCTGCTTTATGGGATACGGGGGTCCCCCCGATACTATGCCCATTCACTTGTACATTTGCAATTTCAAAATTAAAGTCCTAGGAAGTAGGCTTCGGCTGAACCTCCATTTCAAAAAAAAAAAGTTCTCTCTCTTTCTCTCTCTCTGTCTCTCTCTCATATTGCTCTGCACAGCTTTTCAAAAGCTTTTTGTCTCATCCGTCTCTTGCTTTGTGCAGCTTTTGTATTGCTTTTCTACTTGAATTCCATATGCGGCTTCTGCTACATTGGTATTAAAGCTCATGTCGGGATTGCCGATCTCAACTGCTGCGCTACCAAATCAACAAGCAAGTGTTTCATTCTCTTGCTCCGCCATCGACTAACCCTGTTCTGCTCTCCTTGTTGGATTGCAGGATGCTTCGCTGTCAGATTGCTTGACGATTGAGCACGAATGCTCGTCTTCAATGGTGGTGCGCCCATGTGCATCGCATGGGCACCTTGAGACTGTCAAAGAAATGTTGCGTTTTTTTCTCGTTAACAGCCCCCAAGTCAACTAGGAAGCGTTTCGTTCGCCGCCATCGATTAATCGTATTGATGATGATTGACGCCAGATCGCTTGATTATTCGAGGCTATGACGTGACTCGATGCGCAAATATCGATAGACTGTCTCAAGATTGCGTTTGTGTCGCGTCGTTCCCTTATAAAGCGGCGCCAAGTCAAACAGGAAGTGCGTCGTTTTCTTGCTCCGCCATGGCGTACTCCTTTCTCCTGTCCTTGGTCAGATTTCTACATGAATGGCGATCAGATTTCTTGAAGACTGGACGCCAATTCTCCCGTGAGCGGCTGCGCAAGTGTGTCCTTTGAGTGTCTGAAGTATTAAGTTGACAGCCATGCAAGCGGTCCGCCTCCGATAAAGCAGAATGACGTATCATTTGAGTGTCTGCAGATTTACGCCGGCAGCCACAGAATGCCATAGATTTACGTTTGGTGATGGAGTGTGAAGAGATCTTAGGTTTGATGATAAGACTCATAAATTAACAGCATTTAGATTCGAAGGCTGTTCATCGTTTCTGCTTGCGAAAGGGTTGACATATTTTGACAGAGCGAAAGTTGACTTTCTTTGAGAAAGGAGTTAATGAGGAGCATGGGTTCAACCCATGCTTTCGATTCTCAGAAACAAAAATTCGTTGACTTTTGGGTGGTTTTTGAACTTCCAACCTTCAGGTTTGCTTTCGACTTCAGCTTTCAAGTGCTTTTGTGTCACGCCTCTAGGCCGGTCAAGACCCATCTTTTTCTTGGGCTTTAGGGCCATCCTTTCCCAAGCTCTAATGTACTTGGCCTTCGGACTCTCTAGTCCCGGCCATGCCAAGTGTCTAATCCCTACTTTGCACGATGGGAGGTGTTGTGAAGAGATGGATTTGTAGTTGATGAAGATGAACTGGTGCTACAAAAACTTTGCACTACACCAGCCAAATGAACTTCATAGATATGTGGTGGGCCCCTTTAGCTTGTCAAAGGATGTATAAGACACCCTATGTACCTTGGAAGATCACTCTCAAAAAGATGAATCAAAACAAATAAGTTGAACTTTAGATTCAAGAGCCAAAAACTTGCTATTTATGTTCATACACCTGTCCAAAGTTTTGAACAATTCTTTGGCCACAACAGCAATTGACTTGATTCCTTTTGGGGAACTCTTATTAACTTAATAAGCTAGCAATCAAGATTTATTTCATAAAAAATGATGGACTACACAAGGAGAAAAGAACTTAGCAAGTCATAGGACCATCCCTATTTTCATGGGCTATAGTAGTACTTAGAGCCATGAACAGAAAAATGGCAATACCTCCTCCTTGAACCACCACTCACCGAGAGGCCTCAAGAACTTCAAGCGGTGCATGTGCTCCCTATTCAGGACCCTCCTCAGGGACACACTTCTCAAGTGGGGAAACACGCTCATTGGTTTAGTGATGTCGCAGGGCCATTGGGTGATGGCACCTACTTCTGGGAAGCAGAAATTGAGTTCAATGGCAAATGGGGATGCTACCATTTCTTCACCCGCAAATTTGAGAACTATCAGAATGCAGAAGTAATGCGATCGGTATGGACCAAAGCGGGCTTGGATAGCTATTTCAGGGCACATTTGCCTAAGCCAGATTTCCTACGCTGCTCCTATTTTATCAGTACCATCACCCCTAGCAGGGCCAAGGGAGGCGATAGTACTTTTATGCTACCCTCACTATTGCTAGGCCACGAACTCAAGAGATTCAAACTGACCCTCAATTTGGTACGGGAAGCATTGAACATGCAAGGTATGCATATTCCCACTGAGAAAGAAACATTGGTTCCAGGCAGGATGAACCATAAGGATCTCAATAAGTTGAAGGACATGGTAGCAATGACACCTACCATTGCTCTCCACCTACGAACGATCATGCAACATTTTGCTTTTCCCGCCCAAGAACGCTTCACTATGCCACCAAAAAAGATATGGTTTAGCTTGTACCTAGCGGAGACAGAGAATCTCACCATCAATATACCACACTGGATCATCGATCAAATACACCTAGCCCATCAACGGTGGAATAAGAAACAGAAAAATGTACTTCATGGATGCTGTGCTCTCACAAGAATAATTTACAGGTGCTTAGTGTACGACGTGCCCATTCAAAGAGCACTAGTATGGTCCAGGGCCCAAGAGTTCCAAAGACGACTATCAACGGCGGGTCCTCCATCGAAGAAAATGAGAGGGGGAGTTCAATTACCATGCGCTCAACCAAGGGGAGCCACTACCACACCAGAGGTGACCCCTCCACAAACGCGACGTATCCGACCATTTACCATTCGCCTACCCAGACCAAGTGCAGAAGGACCCAACCTGGTGTTCCCTCCGATTCCATCGGACTTGGAGTTCCCACAGGGTTACACCCTTGCTGATTTGACAGATGAAGAAATTTCCCGTTTGATCAATAAGTCTAATATGGAGACAGAAGCAGAGCAGACGCAAGGACCACAACCTACTACTACAACTTCAGCCCCGACCCAACCAGGAGTAGTCGAAGTAGAAGAGGATGAAGAATAGACAGAAGAAGAAGAGGCAAATGAGGAGTATGATCAAGAATATGAAGAACTTTCAGAACTAGCAAGTGCCGCGGCATACTCGGCCCAAATAAAAAGATTATATGAAACCATGAAGCGGGTCCAAGAACAACACAAACTGTCCCTCGAGACAGGAAAGATGATCATGAGCCAAATGTTAGCGGAGGAAGGTGTGGATGACAAGTTTATCGAATCAATGAACCTGCACGTTGACGCAGTAGGCTTAGATGAGGTTGTTCATGCAGCCATGACTTATATTCATCGATTTGAGAAACGAGTGCCTACTCGCCCCATGCGATCCGGCAAACAAATCCACATCAATGTATCAGAACCAGGAGGTAACACACAAACAGAAGCACATCAGGCGGAACCACTCTCACCCCCCACCTCACCTCTCACTACACAAGTCACCTCACCACCTGGCACTACCACGCCTATTTCTACCATCACCACAGTCTTCATGGGAATTCCTCTCTCTCTCGCTATCCAATTCGGAGGAGTTACCATACCCACTTTCACAACACTCTTCACAAATATCACATCCACCCCACCCACTGTTCCCATCTACACAATCACACACACGTTCGACACAATGGAAACATCACCAGCCACAACACCACTCCCACCCCCCACGCAGCCTCAATCCCCCATACCTCCTCCACCTACCTCACCACTTGACTCCACAGCATTCACAACTCCCTTCCCCATTCCCCCTGCATCTTCATCTTTCCCAGCATCGTTTAATGTAAATAGTATATTCATGGCATTACATCAATGCGTGTATCAACTTCAGAGTGAGTATCAGGCTCTCGAAGACCGTCATCATCAACTGACTACAAATCATCAACAACTACAGAGACGGCTTACAATTATAGAAGAAGAAAATGCAGACCTCAATCAATGTTACACCACACTCGAGCAAGCTCATCAAACCCTCCTGGAGACACCCCAACCATCACAAGCGCCAGGTGTCAAACAACTCGAAGCCTTACTGGAGGTCTACCAAACAGATAATCTGAAAGTCCGATGAAATTTGACTCTACTCAAAAAACACATGGCTACAGCCCTTGAAGAAAACAAGCGTCTGCAGAAGCAAAACGAAGAGAACCTGGAAGCTGCCATGGAAGGCTCTCCCCATGAAATCGACCCAGAACAATTCAAAGCAATTCCCTCAGAAACAATGAAAACAATCTTGGAAAGCTATGCCAATCTATTAGAAGCACATGATAATTTGGAAAAGGAACGGGATGAGCTACGTCGCCAGCTCAGGGAACAAGAGGCACAACCCAAATTCATAGAAACAACCTCGACTTCAGCGGAAGTAAAGGCATTAACAGAGCAGGTGGCGGAATTGCAGAAGAAGTTACTGGAATATGAAAGACAGCCCTCTCCAGTTGTAGAACCAGAGCCAGATGAATTGGTACCCATTGAGGTGGACGAAACGTATGAGGAACCATATGTTCCTAGGCCGATGCCAAGTGGTCAGCAAACCTCAGAAGGAATGGACACCTTGGAAGTCGAAGTACCCGAATGGCTCCAGACACTAGAAAAAACAGCTACAACCCATGAAGATCGAGTGGCAATCCAAATCCAATCAATGGCCAAATTAGAAGAAACCATCATAAAGTCAGAGTATTTCCACAGTATGTCTCATCATAGATGGATCGGCACCAACGACGATCAGTATGTGCCATACTGTGTACTCCTGGCAGATTACAACGCAGAGATCCAACGACGATGTGGCAAACCTCCAACTTTCGCCACACAATTTGGGCCCGATGATATCCCAGAGAGTACTAAAAAAGGATCCATTCATCAACCCACCTGGAGGATCCGTCTTCTCGAGACCTACCCAGAGATGGTTTGTACTTGGACTAACATGCCACTCTTTATTAAATACAATCCCTGTTATGTTCCAGTCTTCCGCAGACGCACCTGGCCCGAGTTTACCATTGCTGTCAAGAACATCAAAGGCTGTGCAAAGTGGTTAAACTATGTTTATCTAGCACCTCCACAAGGACCTCCCACTGTGAATTATATGATTTCTACCATCCGTCACTGGAGCATTCGACTACGGAATACCCCCGATGTGATGGCCCAAATGTGCATGAAAATCTTTGAATTAATGCTGATCACATTCAGGACATTCAAGAACATTAAAGACCCCCACTTCTCAGGAGTTGGCTTCCTTACAGGCAATCAAGATCTGATATACGACATGAGCACCACCCCATCAATAGAGGTAATATATGCTTGGCATGCCAGAATCAAGTACCTCCTAGCTTGCTTTAAATAGACATTCGAGGAGATGTTCGTAACAGGATTCTGGGAATATCATTCAGAAATATTTGTACCCAGGCCCTCACATCTCCTCCACTTATTCGCTGTGGAAAGAACCATCCATTCAGAACAATTGCGGGTGCCACATCCAGACGTCCCAGGACCAGTGAATTGGGATGCATTGTTAATAGACCTAGCACGGGGACTACGATTAGAAGAACACCACCTCGCTTCCGATATTGTTCAATATTATGTCCAACGCACAGCTAGACAAGGGTCTGTCAGAGACGATAGACGCGAGAGAGGGGGGGGTGTTGGCAGTAGTCAAGGAATTGAAGGATTCTCAAGACAAGGAAGCCTACGAAGGGAGTTGGAGCGAAGAGAAAGCACAAGCAGACACAGTAGTCAAAGAAGATCTGGCAAGTAGGCCATTTAAATTTTTCAGGCATCAAAGAGTTGGACACACAAGAAGAAGGAGCAAGTAGGGAGCTCCATGAAATGTATGTCAAAATGTTAGAAGAAATCCCTACAAAAATAGTGATTTTCATCACTAAAAACCATTGTAAATACCATTTCATATTTTTGTAGCTCCATTTTGTGCAAGCCAAGGAGTCCTTGAGCTTGGGGAGCTTTAGAAGTACCTACCTATCAGTTTTCACATTTTTTAGACTCTGTTTGAACCTCCAAATAGGGCAGAGAACCTAATTTTTAACTAGGCCGGACATTAGGTCCGAACAAGGCCAAAACCTAGTCAAAAACTATAAATAGAGCTAGAGAGCTTATTTTTGGGGGTTAGCTTGTAATTGAATTGAACTTGTATGAGCTTGTTGAAAGTAATCTAAAGAACTCCATTGCTTCTCTCTCTTTGTCTTGCCTTGTGTGCGCGTGTGTGTGTATGTATGTGCATGTTAGTGTGCTTCTCACTCACTCACTTGTGCCTTCACTTGCTCGAGGTCATCATACCATCCTCACGTCTTCCTGGATTGACATTAAAGGAGGTGCTACTCATCACTGAGCTACAAATACATTACTATTAAACTGATTCATACATTTAAGTAGAAACAAGAGGAAAGTGTGCGGATAGCTACAAGAATATTTAAGCAATATCTTGATAGATGTCTAAATGATGAAAAACCATCCATGCCTAAAAGAGTGTCATTATTCATTGAAGGATTGAATAATACACAGTTGAAGACAATGATTTATAGTAGGAGATGCCCATACGTAGCCTCTTAAATCAAAGAAGCAATTGATTTAGAAGATAATAGAGGAGTTGATATTCTAATATATAATGAAAAAGTTAGCGGCAAGAGTAAAATTCCACCCATAGAAGAATTAGCTCAAGCTATAGCAAAACTTTAGAACCTAAAACCAAATCAAATATAGTCAACTCAAGAAGAACACAAGCCACGATATGTTATGTGTGTGGATAAAACATCCTACTCACATGTATGACTATAAAAAACCATCACACCTATAAGATAAAAGAACACTCAAATATTGCACTCTAGAAAAGAAATGAAAAAACCACACAAGTTTGAGTGTTTCTATAATAAAAACTAGTGAGAAAAAGGGAGTATTGAAACCAACCAGTACAACAGAGAGAAAGACATTTTTTGGAACAACCTCGATCAGTGTTATGACAACAACCACCTATACCAATAATTGTTATTCCAGTGAAGAACATGCCTACACAAGAGAATTTGGAAAGGTCCTTATTACCAAATAGAGAGTATTCTGATGGTTATAGTAGCTATTCAAATGATCAATTTGAGGATAGAAATTGGGACTATGCATAGAACAAAGAACATGATCTTCAAGCCTCAGATTCGAGAAATGGGAGAGTGGAAATGGATGCAGCTACATTCATGTACATAACCAGCAATTACATATCAAACCCAAAACCTCATTTTAAGAATATACAAAAGCTTAACTATTAAAGGTGTGGGGGAGATCACTGTGTGAGACATTGTCCAAAACCACGTACTCTAAGAATAGAAGGAGCACATTGTAAGGAGTGTGGGAGAGAACATTTGATTAGAGACCAACCAAAAAATCCAAATAGTCAATGTGTAAACAATCACATACCTTTGAAAACTATAGAAATTATATCAACTTTTATAAGTAATCAAGATGAAACAACACCTATGCAAGTGATAA
>CM035417.1:148351192-148403692 GCA_020310875.1 Ceratopteris richardii | reverse complement strand
CAGCAGCAATAACAACAACTATGTCCACCCAGGCCGACTCCAACAGGAGTAACGTACACTAAATTCGGAGGATTCCGAGGCGATGACCCAGATGCTCATGTACGCACATTTGAGATAAGTTACGCAGTGCTCAATCATCCACCTGATCCGACGTATAAAGCCATTGTCTTCCAGTCTACATTGGTTAATGAAGCAGCCAGATGGCTTAGAGAATATGATATTAACCACTTCGGCACCTATGAAGCAGTAAGGGATGCATTTTTGTAGAGATTCAGGCTAAAGAAGAATCCAACCAAAATTTTCGACTACCTAGAAAACAATAGACACAAGATAAATCAAATAGTGCAGGAATATGCCACCCTATTCAGAACTCATTTGAGGCAGTTACCTCCAGCACATGCCAACCTATCGGATGACGTTATCACTCAATGGTTTATCAATGGTTTGACTCCGCAACTCAAACAGATTATGACCATACATTGTGTAGGAGCTATGACACTAGATGCGGTGATAGCAATGGCTTTGCAGCTTGAAAACAAGGTTGGAGGATTTACAGAAGACCTGGAGTGGTTAAAAGCAAATAAAAATGTTGTAGAAGATCCGACTAGACAAATGTTCTGCACCACATGCAAGAATTCAGGGCACACTAGTGCCACTTGTGCACTTAATCAGTTGTTTTGTGCTATCTACAACACGACTGGACATACCTCCGAAAACTGTGCATACAACGCCAAAGTGCAGGGAACAGCAACAGTGAATGCAATTATACAGGAACCAGGACAACCAGCCAATCACTATGTACCTCCGCAAATGAGAAACAACCAGTAAAAAGGTTATCGAAATTACGGAGGGCAGAGAAATAATAACTACAATGCAAACCACTGGCATGCCGGACCAGCACAGGAAAATCCCAATTTGCCACCACCACGCTGCCATTTTTGTGGTGAATTTGGTCACATTAGAAGATTTTGTAAGGATGCAGCTGATTATGATCAGAGGAAGAAAGAACGTCAAAACCCAATGACTAATATGGTACAAATCACACTAGTAGAAACGCAAGCTGCAGTAATTCAGACCCGATCCGAAAAGCAACTACAACCAGCAACAGAAGTATTTGAACCAGGCATACATGAACAACAAAGAATGTATGATAAGGCTATTCAATGGACCACTGCCGAACCCCTAGTGTTTTCAGACCCTATTCCGGTGACCCAGGCCCCGTTAACCAAGGAAGGAACACAAAAACAAGATTCTAATTCAGTAGCAAGCACATCATCTTTAGTAGATATATCATCTTCAGCCGACGCAACATCTTCAGAATCCGTGGAAAACACAATTCAATCACATAAGGCCTGGGAAATTTTATCTAAAGCGTCCATTACTCTTCCTCTTGGCCAATTACTTGCACTGGTACCAAGAGTTCGACAATAATTCCAACAGCAGTTCTGTCCTGTATCTTCTTGTATTCCGGCAACAGCAACAGTGCAACCGGAACCTGATTCTACGATCGATCATTCGGTTCCTTTAATTACGATATGGTATAAAAATCATAAAATTATACAGGTACTAAGTGATGGAGGGTCTGGTGTCAACATTGCTACTGCTGCACTATGTAAAAAGTTAGGATGGACCGAAATCGAACCAGTTCAGTTCTTTGTCAGAATGGCTGACCAGTCAGAGTCCATCCAGTAGGTCTTGTTCGGAATGTACCAATAACTTTGTAGGGTACCACATTTAAGATGACTTTTGTAATCCTAGAATTACCGGAATCCACCCTTGATTATAATCTTCTTTTTGGCCGTCCTTGACTGAAGCAAGCTAAGGTTATACAAGATTGGTCTGCACAGGAACTCACTTTCAAAGATAATAATCGTAAATATGTTGTAAAATTAGATGCTATACAACCTTGCGAATTGCATGCTAGACCGTATTTTTTAGAACTAGTTCATATATTAGATGGGTTGTGAGATGATGAAGAAGAAGAGTTTCTGAAAAATAACATTGACTTGATCTCCCTAGGAACTGTTGATCTACAATCTGTTGTAGATAATTGGAGTCCCTCAGTTTGTACGGTGATGCCTGTAACGAAAGAAGATAAGAAGGAAGATACTGCTGCTATAGATAACGCTGACCTACAACGACTTTTTAAGCCAGTTGAGGATACAGAGAAACCTCAACAATTTTATGTTCCAGAGGATCAGCTGATCACCTATAATTTAGGGGATAAAGAAAATCCACGTCCTGTTAAGATAAAGGAAAGCTTATCGGAAGTATTTCAAGCGGACTTAATTCAGCTACTCCGAGAGTTCTCTGACATTTTTGCCTGGGATTACAAAGATATAAAAGGTCTGGACCCGCGCATCTACCAACACAGGGTCATGCTAAAGCCGGAAGCAAAACCAATCAAACAACCAAGCTACCGGATGAATCCGAACTATGCATCACAGGTAAAGGCAGAGCTTGATAGACTACTCAAAGTCGAATTCATCGTACCAGTAGAGCACGCTGAATGGATCTCACCAATTGTTATTGTGCGTAAAAAGAATAAGCAGTTACGAATATGTGTGGATTACCGAAAACTGAACGCCGCTACGGTGCCTGATCCATTTCCGCTACCTTTTCTTGACACGATGCTTGATAGAATAGCAGGACATGAAATGTATTCATTCCTAGATGGATACATTGGGTATAAGCAAGTTAGAATGGCTGAGCACGATATATCGAAGACCGCCTTCATTACCAATTGGGGTGTTTTTGCTTGTACCGTAATGTGGTTTAGATTAAGAAATGCCCCAAGTACTTTTCAGAGGTGTATGCAGGAAATATTCTCCCCTTACCTTACCTCATTTATGCAAGATTATCTTGATGATTTTTCATTATTTGGAAAAATGGTAGCACACTTGTTCCATTTACGGTGTTGCTTTGAGAAGTGCAGAGAAGGCTACTTGGCCACATCGTATCTGCACAAGGTATACAGGTGGATCCAGATAAAATTACAGTTGTGTTAGAAGCACCTGTGCCCACTACACCTAAGGAAGTGATGTGCTTCATGGGCCAAGTAAGATGGCATGATCGACACTTACGGTGGCTTGCTCATTTGGCAATACCACTCAACAGGTTAATAACCAAGACTCCTCGACAATTTGAGTGGACTCAGGAATGACAAATTGCTTTTGATCATCTAAAGGGATTACTAACACAGGTTCCAATCCTACAACCTCCTGACTGGGATCGCCCATTTCATATATTTGTTGATGCTTCAGATATTGCCATTGGAAGTGTTCTAATGCAACACACCGATAAGTGGTTTCGGCCTGTGTACTATGCCAACCGAAGGCTTGCTCCTGCTGAGAAGAATTACTCTGTAACCAAAAGGGAATGTCTGGGTTTGGTATACTCTGTCAAGAAATTTAGGCATTATTTACTTGGCCAAAAATTTACTTTTCATGTAGATCATGCTGCACTTGTCTACCTAGGTGGTCGATTAGCGTGATGGGTTCTGCTTTTACAAGAGTTTGATTACGAAGTTATTCATCGGCCAGGCAGTTCACATGCCTTAGCAGATTTCCTTTCTCGTTTAGATTCCGGTGAAGCTCCGGTTGGTGTAGATGACATGACACCAGTGATTTATGCTTCTCAACCAACTAATGATGAAATTGCAGACCCACCTATGCCATCTACTTATTGTGATCAGATATTGACATTCCTTACTGATGGATGCCTTCCCTCTCAGACTTCTCCTGCAATACGTAGGAAGATTGCAGTTTTTAGTCGCCGATTTTGGTTAATTGCTGGGGAACTATACTATATGGATCACACTGGAATTTTACTTCGTTGTATCCCTCCACACGAAGTTGATTCATTTATTACTTTGGCTCACTCAATTCCTTCCGGTGGCCATTTTGCTGCAGATTTAACACACCGAAAAATTCTTCAGAGTGGACTTTGGTGGCCTACTATGTACAGGGATGTATTGCAGTTTGTCAAAAATTGTGATAATTGTCAGAGATCTGGACAGCCTTTACAGCGCCATTTTTTCCCTCTACAACTTGTCTTGCCATTAGAACCTTTTCAAAAGTGGGATCTAGATTTTATCGGACCTATTACACCACCGGAAATCCTCAGTAGTAATCGTTATATTCTGACCTGTACAGACTATGCAACCAGATGGGTAGAAGCTTGGGCTTTAAGGTCTGCCACAGCTGTTTAGGTCGCAAAGTGTCTAATGAAAGATGTCTTTCTGCATTTTGGCTTACCTCTGGAACTTGTTACAGATCAGGGCACTCACTTTGTCAACAATTTAATCAAAGTAATCACACATTCTTTTCAGATCATGCATAAATTCAGTTCTCCCTATTATCCTCGTGCTAATGGTTTGGCAGAAAGTACAAATAAAACCCTGTTGAATATGCTTCGAAAATTGATTCTGGAATCACCGGAAAGATGGGATCAACTGTTACCTGCAGTACTATGGGCATATCGGACTACATACAAGGTAGCAACAGGATTAACACCTTTCAAACTAGCTTATGGATTGGAAGCCATAGCACCTATGGAGATCATTGTACCAAGCTTACGAGTAGCCATCAACCAGAAACTACTACTTGAAGAATCTCTGTCATTTCGGGTGGATACACTCAGAGAACTGGATGAGCATCGATGGCACAGTTTTTTGACTATGCGGGAAATACAACTAAGACAAGCTCGAACACATGATCGCTATCTAAAGACCCCAGTTTTTACGGTGGGAAAACTTGTACTCTTTTACAATGCAAAGTGGAATCCCTCTGCTGGCAAATTCAAGTTAGGATGGTTTGGCCCCTACCGAATTTCTGAACAAATGGGCCCAGCAACTTTTTGGTTGACTACTTTGACCAAAATTCCTCTTTCGAAAGTCATCAGCGGTTCGAAGCTGCGGCCGTATTTTGGACTCCCTCAGCAAGTTCGGGAAAATGGCCCGAACCTCCCAGTAGCAACAATGATACAATTGTTTCCTAGGTATTCATCAAACGAATACACGATCCTATGTCGACCGGAACCTGAGAGATCCGCACTGCAATTCCTCGTAGCCATTCTTAACCTCCAGAAGCGAATTTATGGCATCTCTAGGCCTTTCTACTCCGCTATTGATTTAGCTGCTCGAGAACCAGTCAATTTTGCATCCTACTTCTTCCACCTCATTCACAAGGAATGCGTATCAATAATCAAACAGGTAAACAAGGGAGGAATGCCAAGGTCCAGATGTTGATATATTTAGGTAGTGATGTGTGTGAACACTCTAGGACCGCCGGGGCACTTTTTTCCCTCTTTAGGAGGTTTTTTCCCCCGGCTTGTATATACGCCTATTGCCCTAATGGGCTACTTATCTTTGTACATTCTCTAGTAATACATTCAGTCGTGTGTGTTGTGCTCCAAGCTTCTTCTTCTTCCTTGTGCTGTTCGCGTGCTTCCGCAGACGTCTAACTCCAACAATTGGTATCAGAGCAGGTCGTTGCTTCTTCTAGGGCGCCGTCGACACTCCTCCGTTTGCAGTCTCAGATTCGCACAAAATTTTGTGAGCATACTCATAATCGCGATCTGAGCTCGTTTCGGCCTCCGAACGCACTATCGCAGTGCTTGTGCAGGCTATTTCGTCCTTTTGTGCCAAAGGTATATACCAGTTTCTGTTTGCAAGTTTAAGCGTCTCGAAGTCTGCTACAGGTCTAGCAGAACTCGTTTGGGCAGTTCCGTTCAACTTTTTTAGATACAGTCAATTTTCTGCATCAAGGTATTTTAGTCACCGACCATGGCTGAAAGCAGTGATGTATTCCGTATGTTGGCTGTTGAGGATAAGTTGGATGGTACCAACTACCCATTATGGGCTTATATGATGCGACATGTACTGGTTGCAAAAGGATTGTGGAACATTGTGCAGGGTGTTGAAAGACGTCCTGTTACTCCTGTAACGACAGGTACTGCAAATACAGGTGTTGGAGCTGATGAAGATGGTGTCGAAGATGATATTCCGCAGATTCCTGTTCGTGCTGCTGTTTCTGTTGCACCTACTGCAGAGCAGATTCGTTGGGATGGCAGAGATGCCCAGGCACATGCATTGATAGCTTTGTCTGTCAAACGTGCCATTATTCCTCACATTCGCTCTTGCAGAACAGCAAAGGATGCTTGGGATACACTTACCACTTTGTACCAGGCTAGGAATGAGGCTCGTGTTGCTTACCTCCGAAAACAGTTGGAGAGTGAGCACATGAATGAAGGTGATTCTATGGACAGTTTTCTTACAAAGATCAAAGACCTGAAGGAACAATTGATTTCTGCTGATGAGGTTATACCAGATAGCTCACTTGTGCAGACCGTTCTGAATGGTCTTCCTGATTCATATCAGAGTTTTGCCTCTACTCTTCGGTTGATGATGAAAGGCAATCCGAATGCCTTGTCATTTGAGGAATTAGTCTCTGTTCTATTGCAGGAAGATCAATCCAGGCAGAACAGGTCCATTATGCGTGTTGCAGATCAAGCTTTCCTGGCTAGTCAGAAGGGCAAAGGAAAATGGAGCTCTTCTACTAGTAAGCAGAAATCTGCAAATGCTGCACAATCGAAGAACCAGGATAAAGATGAAAAGAAATCAGAAAAGCAGAAATTGTTCTGCAAGTACTGTAAAGGAAATGATCATATTATAAAGAACTGTCCAAAACTGGCTGCTAAAGAGGCAAAGAAGAAAGAGGCTGGAATGGTTGTTGCAGAGGCCTCTACACCAAAAACAGAGTCTGCAAATCTTGTGCAGCAAGAAGAATGGGCGTTTACTACTGTCTGCAGTTTTGACCCATCTTCTCATGATCAGTGCATGTCTGCAGTAGACTCAGATGTTTGGTACTTTGACAGTGGGGCGACCAAACATATTACCTCGCAGCGCAGTTTCTTCTCTTCACTTGAGCCTGCTCCTACAGGGAATACTGTCACATGCGCCAATAACTCCTCTTATCCTGTTATGGGAGTTGGTAAGATCATTCTGACTACTGCTGATGGTAGTTCTTTCACTTTGTCAGATGCTTTATTTGTGCCAGGGATCAAAAAGAATCTGTTATCAGTTTCTGCATTAGCCAAGATTGGCTTGGTTGTGAAATTTGTTGATGACAGGTGTACAGTCCATGATCTCTCAAATGGCGATGTGATTATTGCTTCTGGCATTTTATGTCGTGGGCTGTATAAGCTCATAGACTATGAAAGATCTGTGAATGATTCGGCATGTGCAGTTCATGATTCTCAGGCTATGTCAGATGCAAAGCTTTGGCATGCACGCTTTGGTCAGCTGAATTTTGCTAGTTTGTTACGCCTGCAGAAATCTGAAATGGTGTCCTCTTTGCCCAAACTTGAGGCACCTGGAAAACATGTTTGTGAAGGCTGTATTTTGGGCAAAATGCAGCGTTCTTCCTTTCCAAAAGATGGTTCAGTTCGGGCTATGCAGAAATTGCAGCTTGTACATAGTGATGTCTGTGGTCCTATGCAGACACCCTCTTTTGGAAATTACCTTTACTTCGTGACTTTCATTGATGATTTTTCCAGGCATGCATGGGTATATCCACTCAAAGCAAAGTCCGAAGTGTTCATGTGCTTCAAACAGTTTTTGGTTTTGGCTGAAAATCTGTCAGCATGTAAAATGGGCACCCTCCGTTCTGATCGAGGGGGGGAATATATGTCTTCAGATTTTAATGCATTTCTGGCTGAACGTGGGATAAAACACCAGTGTACAGTGCCGTATACACCTCAACAGAATGGAGTTGCTGAACGAAAGAACAGGTCACTCATGGAGATGGCGAGGTGCATGGTCAAAAGTCAGGCTTTACCACATAGTTTCTGGCTTGAGGCTGTCATGTGTGCAGCATATGTACTGAACAGGTGTCCCACCAAAGCGTTGCAGTCTATCACTCCATATGAGGCTTGGCATGACCGCAAGCCATCTGTTGCTCATCTGCGTGTTTTTGGTTGTTTGGCATATGCATTAGTGCCTGAACAACATCGCAGAAAATTGGATGATAAGGCAGTAAAATGTATTTTTGTTGGGTACAGTTCTGAAAGTAAAGGCTATCGTCTGTATCATCCACAGACTAAACGCATTCTGGTTAGCCGTGATGTTGTCTTTGTGGAAGATGCTATTCAGCCATTGCTTTCATGTACTAAGGAGACATCTGTTAGCTCCAAAGACATGTATGATACTTTGATGCCTCTTTTTACAGGTGGACAGGCTAACGCTGGTCCTAATGAGGCAACTTCTCAGCCTTTGCAGGTTTCATATGATGATGCAGATCATTCCATTTCTGATGCAGATTTACATGATGCACTTGTTGATGAGAGAGCTGATATTGAACAGGCAAAAACTATGCCAAAATGGCTGGTGCAGACTTTGCGTGACAGCAAATTAGATGCACCTTTGTCATATCGTACTCGTTCAGGCTCTCATAGTACCTCCTTTGCATCAGATTGCTATGCTATGGCTGCATCTAGTCTCTGTGATGAGAATGAGCCTGTTTCTTTTGATGAAGCACAAAATTCAGAAAATTGGATGGCTGCTATGCAATCTGAATATGATGCTATAATGAAGAATGGTACATGGTCTTTATGTGACTTGCCTCCTGGCAAGAAGGCCATTGGCACTAAGTGGGTATACAAGCTCAAGCGTAAACCTGATGGTACAGTTGACAGGTATAAGGCTAGGCTTGTTGCAAAGGGTTATGCGCAGGAAAGAGGCATTGATTTTGATGAGACCTTTGCACCTACATGCCGTATGACTACTGTTCGGAGCATTTGTGCACTTGCAGCCCATCATGGTTGGAATGTACATCAGTTGGACATTAAAACAGCATTTCTGAATGGTGACTTGCATGAAGAAGTGTATGTTTTTCAGCCCCGTGGCTTTGTGCAGAAAGGGCATGAAAACCAGGTGTGCAGGTTAAAGAAGGCGTTATATGGTTTAAAGCAAGCACCACGTGCTTGGTATGAGAAGATACATGCCTATCTGATTGCACATGGTTTTGAGAACAGTCCAACTGAAAGCACCTTATATGTTAAGCGTGCTAATGATGTGCTTCTGATCATTGTTGTCTATGTTGATGACATGCTGCTCACTGGTCCTATTGAGACACATATTGCTGATTTTAAGGCTGATTTGCATGCCTCATTTGAGATGTCTGATTTGGGGCATTTGCATCACTATTTGGGCATTCAGTTTATGCACGTTGATGGTGGAATGGCTTTGTGTCAAACAAAATATATTGACACATTATTGCAGCGTTTTGGCCTTGAAGACTGTAAGCCTATTGCCACTCCTATGGAGACAGGTTTACGATTGAGTCTTCATGATGCTGGAGATGCATTTGATGCTGTTCTCTATCAGCAGGCTGTTGGATGCTTGATTTACTTATGCATTACTCGGCCAGATATTCAGTTTGCTGTCTCACAGATGAGCAGGTTCATGCATTGCCCAGGAGTCATGCATTGGAAAGCGGTTAAGCGCATCTTTCGCTACTTGAGTGGTACTCGGCTACTTGGGTTGTTTTATCCCAAGGGGGGATCACTACCGCCAGATTTGCATGCTTTTTCTGACTCAGATTGGGCTGGTTGCTATGACACTCGTGTGTCCACCAGTGGTTTTTGCTTCATGCTTGGTAGCTCATGTATATCTTGGTTGAGCAAGAAGCAGCCTACTGTGGCCACTTCCAGTTGTGAGGCTGAGTATAGGGCAGCTTTCACAGCGACTGTTGAGTGTGTGTGGCTCAGACGCCTTATGGCTGATTTGGGTGTTGGCCAGTCTTCTGCCACCACCATCTTCACTGACAGTCAGAGCGCATTGGCAGTTGCGAGGAACCCTGTGTTCCATGCTCGCACTAAGCACATTGAGGTGCATTATCACTATGTCAGGGAGAGGTTCTCTGTTGGGGAGATCAGCTTGGCATATGTGCCCACGCAGGAGAACATTGCAGACCTTTTCACGAAGGCTCTGCCTAGGGAGAAGTTTGAAGCTTTCCGCAAAGCTTTGGGCTTACTTCCTTTTGTGGAGTGATTTCCACATAGCTCGGCACTTCCTTATACATGAGTGCCAGCTCCTTGTTCACCGCATCACTCCCAGGGGGGATTTGTTGATATATTTAGGTAGTGATGTGTGTGAACACTCTAGGACCGCCGGGGCACTTTTTTCCCTCTTTAGGAGGTTTTTTCCCCCGGCTTGTATATACGCCTATTGCCCTAATGGGCTACTTATCTTTGTACATTCTCTAGTAATACATTCAGTCGTGTGTGTTGTGCTCCAAGCTTCTTCTTCTTCCTTGTGCTGTTCGCGTGCTTCCGCAGACGTCTAACTCCAACACCAGACTGCCGCACATAATATCTTTCCTTTTTTCGGCCATACTTGCCGCACAACCACCACCCAGAGGCCCTCTTCTGCACCATGAAGAGTCGGCACAATTATGGGGCGATGAAGAAGAAGACGAAGAGGAACTCAATCAACTCTTCCGTCGGAAAAGAATTAGAATCAGTTCCTGTGAAAGTGAAGCATAGGGTTCAGCCGAAGGAAATAAAGAAGATGACAAAGAAGAAGAGAAGCAGGACGAAGAAACCTTCCATGACACCGCAACTCTGAGCTTGCCAACATGGGTCAATTGCTCATTCATCTATCACAACAATTACCAATCCAGATGAAAGAGGTCGCTGATAACATCCGAAATGAGTTACAACACAAGGTGGATGTCCTAGAAGCAGACATCACACCTCTACAAGAAGAAATAGATGCGGTCAAAGCAAAAAACCATCAGCTACACTACTAGATTACCCATCTCCAAGCCCAACTCGCAGAACAGCAGACACTTACCAACCAGAGAAATGTGGCACTGGCCGACCTCAAAACTAAAGAAGAGTTATTAAATGAGGCAAATACCGTCATCAGTCGAATGAAGCAAGAGCTAGAGGATAAAGAAGATGCTAGAGTAGCCTTAGGCAATTTATTAGAAGAAACCAGAATTCAGCTACACGAAGTAGTACAGCAAAGCCAAGAACAGTATAAGCAGGCTATGAAAACAGAAGAAGAACTCCAAAGAACAAACGAAACTTTATCAGATGTCAACAACATGCTTAAACAATATTTGACCAAGGAAGCTCAAACACAGAAGGTAATAACAGATCTCCAAAGAGAAAGGGATGCATACTAGAGAACCATACAGTTTCAGAATCAAGAGATCGAAAGAAGGGAAAATCAGCTGGACAATCAAAAAGATAGAGTAGTCAGAATGGAAAAGCAAGTTGCTGAGATGAAGGTTTCCAGAGATGTGGCCTTATCGAACAACTTCTATTTACAAGAAGCCTTTTTGCAAACTCAGGTAGAAATTTTGCTGACCGAAGCTATTTCATTAAGTTCTGTAAGAGTAGATGCACAATTAGTAGAACCGGATACTCTTAAACAGATGTTAGAAACTTTAAAGAAGAAAATTGCCCAAACCTTTAGATTAGCCAGAAACATGTATTTAGAAGGCATTATAGACGAATAGTAATTTTGTAAAAACCTGCGGGTTCGAGTCCACCGTGCCTGCCAGTGTTAGTCGGCCGCCAGATTGGCATTCGTATAAAACTGAATCTTTTTAGATTCAGCACGAGCGAAAGGTTGTTACAAGATGGTTGTAATCTTTATATAAAGCAATGAAAAAGAGACGCGCCGGTAACGATTCGTGGAATCACCAGACTGTCTGTCTGGGTGATTGTCTGTGTCATTATTGTAGTGTTGTTTGTCTAATTCCAAGTATTCTGAGTATACTATAGTGTATGGTTCTTGATTCTGTTCTGTTGTCTATCGAGACCTATTGTTGTGAGTTTTCTCAACATCCAGTAGTTCGCCGGGTTGTTGTCTGAGTGAGTAGTTTGCGAATCCCTAATGCGATTGTTGTGTTAATTATGCATATCGTGGTACTCTTTCTTGGAATGTTATGCCAGTCGTTGAAGAAGTCTGTGTAGTTGTGGTAGTGTTTTGGGATTCTGAGCTATGTTGTGTTGTCTTCAGTATTGAGATCTGTACTTGTATGGTGAGATTTGGCTATAGTAATGGTTATCTCCAGTGTGTATTAGTCTTCAACACTGTGTGTCTGAAACTGTTGAGTCCTTCTGTGTTTTTGGTTTGTTGGATTGTGAGCGCTATTCGGTGAAGGTTGAACTACTGTTAAATGTTACAGTAGTGTGTATTCAGAAAAAGGGTTGTGAGGTAATTCGGTATCACGATACTGATAGTCTGGTACAGTGTGTTCGGCAGACTCTAATAGAGTTAAAATGATGAACCGTAAATATCGAGAAGGGGATACCAATTCTTGATAAAATCTTGAATGTTGGTATATTGTGTTGTGAAGTAATTTTGCGAAACAAGCATAGGGCCTCTGTCTTTACAGACCCCTTCCACTCCCAAGAACCCAATACTCGTTTAAATGCATTTCTGACAGTTAGAACAGCTTTTAACATACACATAGACACACACACACATACACACACATATAGACACACACATACACACATAGACACATACACACATAATGATACATACACACACATACACATGCATACACACATACAGACACATATACACACACATACACACACATACACACATACACATACATATATGCATACACACACACATAGAGAGACATACACACATATACACATACTTGCATACATATGCATACATATGCATACATTGAAAGAACTTGGAGAAGCTTGTCGAAGGTAGAAAAGTGCGTTTCGAAGCGATGAAGTTTGGTCAAGCCAACCGGCACAAGACCAGCCCTTGAGCTTTTGGAGACTCAAATAGACCTTATAGGCATGCTATAAGTGCAAAGAAACACACTATGTACCTTGGAGCATCAAGGAGAATGAGTCGATACAAAACAGATAGGTTCGCGGGTCGACTAGCTCAAAAAACTTACTATCTATGGAAGAGACAATGAACTTCAAATGCCCATAGCAACTAGCGTGATTAAAATTAGAAAAAATCCTTTTATGGGAGTGATACAAATAGGGTTGAGTGTATTAAATGCACAAAAGTATAAGGAATAAGCAAAATATTCTATAGTAATGAATGTGACATTCACCGGTGGTACTTCCTATTTTTCAGGAATATGTAGAGATTGACCCCGAGGCAGAAAAACTGAGATTTCTCCAAATCTGCTGAACCAAATGCTTTGACAATTTACAGGCATAAACTAGACACTAATATCTTTCCAATGAGTCCTCTTGCACTCAATTTGGAGCTCTGAGGAGAGAGCAGCAGCCTCTGCAAGATTACTGTTGGCGAAGAAGATGATGCAGAAAATTGAAGGAGCAAGACAATGATGGTCACAAGTGTATGTATATTGCTTCCATGTATAATACAAGTGATTTCAACTCCTTATATAGCCTCTAGGAGTGTTCCACAACTTTTATAACTTGAATTTGAATTCAAATGAAGGTGGGAATGGTTGTTGGAGGGAATCAATTCACTTCCCTACAATCTAGGAAAAGTGAAGATCTTGATTGGTCTACTTTTAGGTGACTTGATTTGCTTGATTGAATGCAACTTCAACCACCAAAATTTTGTGGGATTTTGGCCCTATATTTGTACCTTTACATGTGTACAACTCAAGGCTTTTACAACGGTAAATGAGCCATCAAAATATTCTCAAAAAATACAATAAATGAGCATATGAAAAAGAACTCTCCAACGGATATTCTTTCGACGCGATAGCCTTTGATGTAGATCAAATCCACCTCAAGCATAGTGTAAGCTTGATGTTCCAACATACATAATGCATATGCATATGCATACATACATACATACACATACATAATGCATACACACACATATGCATACATAATGCATACACATGCATACACACATATGCATACGTACATGCATACACATACACACATAGACACATACACACACAGACACGTACACACACATAAACAAATACACAATCATAGACACACACATACACATAGAAACACGCACACATACACACACACATACACACATAGACACATACACGCATAATGATGCATACACACACATACACATAGAAACATGCACACATACACACACACATACACACATAGACACATACACACATAATGATGCATACACACACATACACATGCATACACACATACAGACACATATACACACACATACACACATACACACACATATATGCATACATACACACATAGAGAGACATAGACACATATACACATACATGCATACATAATGCATATGCATATGCATACATACATACTTACATGCATACATAATGCACATGCATACATACACATACATAATGCATACACACATATATGCATACACACACGTAGAGAGACATACACACACATAGACATACATGCATACATACACATACATAATGCATATGCATATGCATACATACATACATACATACATACATACATACATACATACATGCATACATACACATACATAATGCATACAGACACATATGCATACATAATGCATACACACACATACACACACATATGCATTCATACATGCATACACATACACACATAGACACATACACACACATAGACACATACACACACATAAACACATACACACTCATAGACACACACACATACACATAGACACACACACATACACACATAGACACATACACACATAATGATGCATACACACACATACACATGCATACATACATACATACATGCACATACATACACACACATGCATACATACACATACTTAATGCATACACAAATACATATGTACACGTATATATATTGATTTCTAACCCATTTTGTTTTATATGTTAGGTATTATGGATCCTAGTAGAGAGAGAAAGGCGAAACTCACTCTCATAAAAAGTCTTATGAGAGCAAGAGTTCCGTCTGATAATCTAGGGGCCATCATGCATGATTACTCAGAGATGTCTGATGAGGAGCTGGACTATACGATCCAGATGCTTACCCAGTGATCAGAGGAGGGCTCTTCTACGGCTCCACATGCAAGAAGACAGCTATCTGCTCATAGGTATGTTTTTTTTCATAAACTTTATTAATGATATTATAACACATATTTTTATTTATTTTTATTTATTTTTATCTATCTATTTTCAAGACACCAATACCACCTCCAGATCATGATAGCATAGTACAGTTGCCTATGAGGACATGCATAGGCAGGAGTGCGATATAGAGCCAGAGGAGAACATTGTGTACATAGGGAATGGATTGGAGTTCAAGAGAAGAATGCGGGCATTATGTGACTCTTACCTGCGCCTTGTCCACTTACCGTGGAAGTAAGTAAAAATTTTACATATAAATTGAAATAAATATCTTATGATTTATTTTCTTTTTTGTTTTTTTGTAGTGAACATGATGAGAGGATAAAAAATACGTACTTAGTTCACTTGAGACAGAGTTTGGGATAGGATGGTCGCTTAAGTGGTGTCTAAAAGAGATGCGGACACTTATGGATCATCGTCGCAATAATGCACGGTATGCACTGCTTTTATGTATATATATGTGGATATGAGTATGTGTGTTTATGCATGTATGTATGTATATGAGAGAGAGAGAGAAAAAAGTGAGACTAGAGGTACAAATACACACATACACACACATATACATCATACATGCACATTTACACACATATACACATACATGCACATTTATACATACACACACATACATGCACATTTTTACACACACATATGCATGCATGCAGTTACACACATATAATGAATACACATAGACACATACACATACTCACATACACGTACACATACTCACATACATATACACATGCATAATCATATGTACACACACATAGACTCATATAATCATATTTACATGCATATATACATATACACATGCATATATACACACACACAACACATGCATATGCACATATAGATACACATACATACACAACACATGCATACACATAAATAAATAAATAAATAAATAAATCCTATTTCAAAAATCCTAAATTGAAAACACTAATTTTGATATTAAGGTTTTAAAACCCCTAATTTAAAAACTCTAATTCAACCTTTTAGCCATATGTTTGAAGTATATGTACACATTGCATCTATTCCTCCGACGTCCTACTAGAGAGATGTCTCTCCTCCCAATCTTATGCCTCTATATATAGCTATTCAATCAATGAGGATCATAATATATATATAAAGATATATACACATCATTGTAGATACACATACATAAATATAAAATGGAGTAGATATATTATGCATCACACATACATGCCTAAATGCACACATAAATATATATATACATGCATACATATTTACATATACACATTTACACATAGACATATATACATATATACATGTACACATCACATATACATGCCTACATGCACACATAAACATATATATACATGCATACATATTTACATGTACATATTTACACATAGACACATATACATATATACATGTACACAATTATAAACACTTGCATATATTACATGAATACATGAATATTTTACATAAATGCATATGCATATTTAACACATGTATACATATATCACACATGCAAGCACATACATATACATGAAATACATATATATGCATCCTAACATATGTATACATATAATACACATGAATACACACACATATGCATACATACATGATAAAAATTTGCTCCTTGAAGATAAAGCTATATATAAAATAATTAGGCATACCCCCGAGCTTCATGTTCTAACTTAAAAGAACATGATTTCATCTCTCTAGTAGGATTCGTCATTATTCAAGTTAATAAAAAAATATATTATCTGATATCCATTCAGAAGCTTCAAGTTATTGATCGATAACTAGAGTAAAATTTACTATCTAATCTGCTCATATGTTTTTATTATTTCCATCATTTTGGTAAGACATCAATATAGTCTCATCTTCATTATCCTTATTGATTTCATCTATTTCTTCTATTGTTAAATCTATGTTCTCATGAATCACATCATCTATTGATGTATTAATATCTATTTTTGGTAATTCCTCTTCCTCATCAGCAGAATGAGCATGTAGAGAATTATCCTCTTCATCAAAAAGATTAGTATCATTATCACGTTGATTCTAATTTCTTCTTTCAGATGTTGATGTATCAGTATCTGATGCTGAATCATCAAGAGGACTTTCTTTGATCTCTTTAACAATAAACTGTTCAAACAATGACCTACCTCTAGGTTGCACATGAATGACTTGCCACCAAGGATGAGCATCTCGGTTTTTATAAAAAAATGCTTGTTCAATATGCCTAGGAAGAATATATGGTTCTTTAGTAGATCGCATTACCTTGGAAGAATCAATTGCCCAAAACCCAGATAATTCCTTTCTTAATGTGGAATTACTACCTTTATACTCGGCTCGAAACCAGTCAACCTTCAAAATGACCTATCATAATATATAACAACAAAAACCCATTATTAGGTGCTTAAAAAAATAACTAACTCTATTATAAAAAATATAAACTTTTTTCTACCTATTTGAATGTACGAAATGAAATTTCGTAGATACCAACAATAGTTCCTACATAACCAAGTTCGCTATCTATAAGGTTCGTGTCTTTTGAGCTAGCACGTGATAGTTGCTTGAAAGAAGAAACAATACTAGAATCCTCTGTTCTATGTAAAGAATCAATGGCTTTGATTCTAATATGCTATCCAAAAGCCCACATATTAGTGAACATTCGAGCCTGCAAAATAAATTCAATTAGTAAATAGAAACTAATATACATATATGAAAAAAATAAAATATTATTTTAATAAAATTACCTTTCGCTCACAACGTATCATTAACTCTCTTTGCTCATCTAAGATTTCTTCATTATTTGTGTTGGCGCGTTGCAAACGACTATATAGCCAATCCGTGAAAGAAGATATATTTGTAAACTCATTATTATCGAGATTACGTCTATATCTTTTGTTTTTTCGCCTTTTACTTTGGAGATTTGGAAGTTCCTCGTACTCGCTAAGGAATGCTTGCATGCATTCCCTATTATATGCTACAAAAGTAGAAACATCATTTTTTTCTTGAAATGTAAATAAGAATGGAACTCCCTTACCTAATAATACCTCATCTATTATTTTTGAAGAAGACTCGTTGGTCCATGCACGTGGAGCTTCTTCATGAACTCTTTCAAGGTACTCACTAACATAATACATGCACTCTTCAAGCATCCAACCCTTTGACATGGATCCTTCTGGTTTCGCTCTTTGTCGCACATAACCTTTTAATATTCCCATAAATCGCTCGACCCAAAACATCCATCGAGTGTTGACAACACCTGCAATCTCTATTTCATCTACAAGATGGACTAATAAATGAACCTGAATATCAAAAAATGAAGTAGGAAGTTCTTTCTCCATCAAACATAGTAGCTCTTTGCATTCACCTTTTTTTTGTGGGATCGAGTTTTTGTCAATCTCTTTGGATGTAATCCACCTATACATGTCATAAAAACAATTATAAAGAAGTTAATTAAAAAATAAAAGATATCCAATATTCATACATATTAAATATAAAAGTATCATAATTACCTTATAAGTGATCCAAGACGATAGATCACATCTCGTACTCCTTTCGTTGTACATCCATCTAACCAAAGGTAAAATATGTTTCAAAAAGTTATGCAGTCATGGGTCTTTAACCCAGATAAGCTCTTATCATCCATAGTAAACATGTTTTGAAAAGATGCTCCATATCCTGTAGGAGTCTTAATCAATTGAATTCTATTGTTGATAGTTTGTATCTCTTTTGTTGTAAGTACCCAAGGAGCAGGTGCATAAGTCGTTTCTTGTCGATGTCTATCAAAAACTGGCCATAACTTTGGTTTGGATTTTTGATCTTTCAAATCTTTCGTTGATGTTGTGGTATCTTTTAGTCCAAGAAGATGTTGCCATAGTGAATAACCAATATTTTTGAATATATGCATAAGATCAAGAAGATGAAATACTTTTAACTCTTTCCAATACTCCAAAGAATACCATATTGATATGTTCTCTGCGAGTGCCAATTTTCCTTTACCTCTCTTCACATACTCATTATCTGAATCATCACTGAAGATTTCTTATTCTAGATCTATCAGAGGTCCATCTGTCCATTTTTTATACCAATCCATAGGTGTCATAGGTTTTGGACACTGACCTGTTTCAAGCTTTCCAGTAAAATGTATCGCTTCTCTTTTAGATCTTAATGGATGATCATCAGGCAAGAATCATCGATGTCGAAGATAAATATTTTTGTTGAGATCCTTACGATATATTGATCTCAATCAATCACCACAATATGGACAAGCTTTATAACCCTTACTAGATATTCTTGCATCATGAAAATGATAAAAATATAATTAGATTAAATCATATTTATTTACATGCATATTGAATTAAAAAATTACATCAATACCTGAACAAACACCATATCTTGGAAAATCATAAATATCATGAACCGTAATATGTCTTTCATTGATGCTTTTTGATACATCAATGACATTAATACCTCTCCATAACTCTTGGAGATCGTCAATGAGAGGAGTAAGATATATATTCATATCTTTAACTTGTCTTTTGCCTGGGATTAAAAGTGAAAGCATTAAATGTTCCTTTTTAATGCTAAGATATGGCAGAAGATTGTAGTTTATGACTACAACTGGCCATGTTCACCATTTACTGAATTTCATGGAGAATGGATTAACCCCATCTAATGCAACTCCTAACTTTAGATTCTATGGATTTTGTGCAAACTCAGGCCATGTAGAATCAATATGCTGAAAAGCAACACTATCATGAGGAATTCTGATTATTCCATCAGTACTTTTGTGATCATGTTTCCAAGTCAAAAGCTTTGATAATTCGGGGCTTTGAAACATATGTCTAATCCGTGGAGCCAATGGAAAATGTCTCAATACCTTTTTGAGATTTTACCTTCTTCACCCTTATATCGAGGAGATTGACATTTGGGACATGTCAAAGAGTCTGCATATTCACCTCTATATAAAATACAATCCTTAGGACATGCATGTATACATTGATAATCTATACCAAGATTGTTGATTATCTTCTTCATTTCATCATGTGAGGTAGGAAGAATATTCTGACTCGGTAAAAACTTCTCAGATAATAACTTGTAAGTTTATCAAAAAAAGATATATTAAAAAAAGTAAATAAATAAATACACACACGCACACACACACACACACACACACATATATATATATATATATATATATATATATATATATATATATATATATATATATATATATATATATATATATATATATATATATATATATGCATATAATTTTATATATGTGTATGCTTATGTGCATCTTTCAAAATATTCGTGAAAAATTTAACTGTTTTGGATGGCAGGATACGATTGTTTGCTTTGGAGGATATGAAGTATGTACCTTCATTGAATGATTTGTCGATTCTATCATATGTTCAGTTTGAAAGTGTGAGAAGCGGGTTTATAATTGCTATTCAAAGAATTTGGCACTGTTTATAGGCCATATGATGGTGACTTGGATGAATCGCATGCACAGAGGTTACTCAAGATAGAGCAACCTGATTATAATGGACTAGTACTAGCAGGATTCCTGGGGTATGCAGTAAACCTCTTGCATGTCAATGATGAGCATCTGAACTTTAGGATACAAAGTGGAAATCATGGTGGCTTGAAAGGATCACTTTTATACAGCTTGTTCAAAGAACATCAGGTTTATGACACTGAAGTTCTTTGAACAAGCTGTATAAACGTGATCCTCTCAAGCCACCATGATTTCCACTTTGTATCCTAAAGTTCAGATGCTCATCATTAACATGCAAGAAGTTTACTGCATACCCCAGAAATCCTGCTAGTACTAGTCCATTATAATCAAATTGCTCTATCTTGAGTAACCTCTGTGCATGCGATTCATCCAGGTCACCATTGTATGGCCTATAAACAGTGCCAAATTCTTTGAATAGCAATTATAAATCCACTTCTCACACTTTCAAACTAAACATATGATAGAATTGACAAATCATTCAATGACGGTGCATACTTCATATTCTCCAAAACAAACAATCATATCCTGCCACCCAAACAATCAAATTTTTCGCGAATATTTTGAAAGATGCATTAATAGTTTTAAAAGATGCGTAGACAAAAAGTGTCCATTCAATTCAAGTTCTTGTTCTTACCTTATCTAAAGTAAGAATAAAAACCTGCATTGAATGGAAACTTTTTGTTCACCCATCCTTTAAAATTATTTTTCCATCCTTCAAAATGTGTATATGTGTGTGTATGTTTGTATGTGTGTATGCATTCATGTATATTATGTGTATGTTTATATATGCATGTATTTATGTATATATATTTATGCATATATATATAAATAAATAGAAAATTGAAAATTATACCTTAATAGTGTTGAAACATATACATTACTCCATCCAAAACGATTTTGAAGATTGAGAATAAGTAAGCTCGCACTTAGACGTGTCAAACAACTTCCTTCATATACATGCTTTAGACATTCCTCTCGAAGATATTTCTCATTTTTAGAAATATCAATGCTCTCACTGTCATTTTGATATCAATCCTCAATAAAATCTGCCATGCCATCATCTTCATCATTGTCACACAAATCTTGTACTTTATCGTCTTTTGAATATAGATCTTTCAACTTTGCATATTCCACAGGATTACTTTTGCGTAGCCTCCTCATGGAAGCTTCTGATAAATGAGGTCTTACTGGTAATTTTGAATGATGTGGAGGAATATCATCAACATCATACATTGGAATCTACACATATAAATAAAATTCATTAGTATTCCATAAATGAATAAAAAGTAAACTTTAAATATAAAATTAAGTATATAACTTATTAACTATGGATAGAAAATTTTTATTTTCTCTAGCTAAAAGGTGCTCTTGGAGGTCTACGCCATCCATAATTCACTAATAGTTCATCACCGGCATGTAATGTAGTAATATCATTGACAACTATGTATCTTGATACATCTCTACTCATGTATGGTGATTCATGACTATTTTCACGCTCCTCAAATGTGCAATTAGTCCTTGAACTATTATGTAACCCTCGACTACTATTTATTAAACTTGCTATATTTCCATGTGTGTAAGGTCTTCCATCAATATATAATCTTTCATTTTCTGCATGTAAAATCCTTCTACTAGTAAGGGATGCTACGTTCAAGCATATTCCATAAGTGCTCATGCTTTGATCATAACGTGAAAGTCTATGCCAATCTCCCCATCCATATATAAGACCACAAAATGACATAAGAGTGACTTCACAGTTCGGAGGCACATACAAATCCTCTACAATAAAGAGACCACGACCAGCATTAGTAATAGTGGATGGAGCAATCATATAGAAATTACCCCAAAAGTTGAAAACCTCTCCATCTAAAGGAAGTGGTCCTCTATTCCATCCTCCATATCTTCTTCTATCATATGTTTGTACTAAAGAATGATCACGAGCTGGCAATGGATAATCTCCAACCGTTTCAGTCTCTAAACCAAGAGGTAGAGGATTTCTAGAAACCTTTGCTTGTAATTGATGAACATCAAGTCCATGACGTGTACGAGGTATATGAACATTATGAGAAAAAATATCATCATCATCATCATCGAGCAAGTATTCCTGTATAGCAATAGTAATTTGATTTTGTATATGGTTTTTAAATAAAATAATGACATTAATATATATAGAAAATACATACCCAAGCATTATCACGTTGATCAGGTGATGGTGCACACTCAAAAGTACCATATTCTGCCTCATGTTCAATACATTCCAATCATGGTCTTCGATACATGCCATAACAAGAGTTACACCAACATATAATATGCTCTTGATAGTAATTGATCATAATTCCTATCAGAGGACACATGTGAAGTCGTTGCATGGGTAGGAGGTGGTGGAGTACCCTCTGATTGATTAGAATCTGCACATAATAAGAAACAAAAAAAATATAATTTATGTATCCATCAAATATATTTAAAATTAAATGTTTGATATACTTACAGTATATAGTCGTTGCACGATGAGGAGATGGTGGTGGAGTTCCATCTGATTGATCAGAATCTACAAATAATGGTATTTGATATTAATAATCCGATTATCTACATACACAAAAAAATCACATATACATATTTAAACATACACACATATTCACATATACACATTTACACATACACACATATTCACATATACACAACTACACATTATTATGGGATAAATGCATGTATTTTGTATGAATGAGTGTATATGCATGCATGTGTGTGTACGTATATATGTGGATATGTATATGTGTGTTTATGTTATATGTATGTATATGTGTATATGTACATATATGTAAGCGTATATGTTTGCATGTATATGTGTATGTGGGTATGTGTATGTGTATGTGTGTGTATATATGTGTATGTATTCTGATTTTTTTTCTGTTTGAGTGTAACTCTATGTGTATATGTGTGTATGTGCATGTATATGTGTATATGTAGGTATGTGCATGTGTATATGTCTTTTAATACTTTAATTATATAATTCATTCATATGTGTGTACCTAGGTGTATATGTATGTGTGTGTATATGTATGTATGTGCATGTCTATGTGTGTGTATATGTATGTATGTGCATGTGCATGTGTAAGTGTATATGTGTGTATGAGTATGTGCATGCGCATGTGTATGTGTGTGTATATGTATGTGCATGTATATGTGTAACTCTATGTGTATATGTGTGTATGTGCATGTATATGTGTATATGTAGGTATGTGCATGTGTGTGTGCATGTGTATATGTGTTTTAATACTTTAATTATATAATTCATTCATATGTGTGTACCTAAGTGTATATGTATGTGTGTGTATATGTATGTATGTGCATGTGTATGTGTGTGTATATGTATGTATGTGCATGTGCATGTGTAAGTGTATATGTGTGTATGAGTATGTGCATGTGTATGTGTGTGTGTATATGTATGTGCATGTATATGTGTAACTCTGTGTGTATATGTGTGTATGTGCATGTATATGTGTATATGTAGGTATGTGCATGTGTATATGTGTTTTAATACTTTAATTATATAATTCATGCATATGCACTACAACATATTGAGGGTATACCGAGGCTGCTACCAAGGAAAATGAACGGGCATGATTTCTTCGCGACGTCGGTGTTAGAGTCGGTATACGCGTTGGAAATAAAGTGCCGGTATGAGCGCCAGTATAAGCATCGGTATAGGCATCGGTATATACGCCGGTATTACCGACATGTATACCGACACCCATACCGATGCCCATACTGGGTGTACCGACACCTATACCGACGTCCATACTAGAGCTACCGACGCATATACCGACAACCGTATCTGCACAAATGTTTTTGGGCAGAGTGTGTTGTCTTTTTCTACAGCATGATGTTGTTTAGAAAAAGACAATACACTCTGCCCAACTAAGTACATGTGTTATGTACTCTAATGGCAACCAAAACATAAACTTATATGAGCAAAAATGAACAATGAATCATGTACAAAAAGTTGTATATTCCATAAATGAAAAATGTACAAAAGTGTGGCAAAGCACTTCTATATAGGAATCGAATACAAAATGTGACAAAGCACTTCCATATAGGAATCGAATACAAAATTATGGTACATCATTGCCACATAGGAGTGTAATACAAAATTTTCTCAATGTGACAAAACACTTCCATATAGGAATCGAATACAAAATTATGTTACATCATTGCCACATATGAGTGTAATATAGAATTGTGGCATTGATCAAAATATTTACACCTACAATCCTCCAACAAAACATATGTATAAAGTAAGACCAATTGACATGACATTTATAAACAACAACTAAAAACACGAAACCAAGATATAAATTTACCTAATCAAGAATATTCTCCCATGAGACGATTGCACCGCGTCCCTCTAAGTCTTGTAACAGTGCAGTCAGTCCATGTCCATATCCATATGATTCTTCAGTTCGTGTTGAAGGACGACCTAGTGCCAACTCCTATAATAAATATGCAAAATGTTAGATGAACATACATAATGTGCTTAACACAAACAACTTCAATAATTAACATGATACTTACAAATTGGTAGCGCATACTGTCGTATCTGCCACTACCTAAATGCGACGTTCCAATCGTATCTAAACGTGTGTCCGCTGCATCTCTCTGTTGATGATATCGATCAGGAGTATGTTGCTGCTCATCCTGAATCGATTCCCATTCTTCGACATCTAGCCATACAGGCTTCGATAAGCGTGCTCTAAAAGCATCGCGAGCTTCCGATCGTCGATGAGACATCACCTCGCGTGTTGTATGTTGAATCCATTCCGAACTCACAATATGATTCCCAGGTGCTCGCCGGTACTCTTCATATATGGATTGTGTGATATGATTTTTAGAGTCCCTATCCTGTTCGCTCTATTTTAACATTAGTAAATGACCAAATTCTATGGAGCAAAGTTGTCGAATGCCCTGACACATTGACTTTCTGGCTGCATTCATAACGGGAGCTCCATTACGGATATGATATATCTTGGAGTCGTCATGATCATGCGCTCCCCAAGGTGTACGTGAAGATCCCATCTCATGCAATGTGAAGATCGCATCTCATCCAATGTATACATATGAATGCTTGTATACATATGAATGCTTGTATACATATGCATGCATGTATGCATATGCAAGTATGTGTATGCATATGCATGTATGTGTATGCATATGCATGCTTGTATACATATGCACTCATGTATGCATATGCATGCTTGTATGCATATGCATGTGTATGCATATGCATTCATGTATGCATATGCATGCTTGTATGCATATGCATGCTTGTATGCATATGCATGCTTGTATGCATATGCATGCTTATATGCATATGCATGCTTGTATGCATGTATGTATGCATGTATACATATGCATGCATGTATGCATATGCATGCTTGTATGCATATGCATGCTTGTATGCATATGCATGCTTGTATGCATATGCATGCTTGTATGCATATGCATGCTTGTATGCATATTCATGTGTATGCTTATGCATGCTTGTATCCATATGCATGCATGTATGCATATGCATTCATGTATGCATATGCATGCTTGTATGCATATGCATGCTTGTATGCATATGCATGCTTGTATGCATATGCATGCATGTATGCATATGCATGCATGTATGCATATGCATTCATGTATGCATATGCATGCTTGGATGCATATGCATACTTGGATGCATATGCATTCATGTATGCATATGCATGCTTGGATGCATATGCATGCATGTATGCATATGCATGCAAGTATGCATATGCATCCAAGCATGCATATGCATACATGAATGCATATGCATGCAAGTATGCATATGCATGCAAGTATGCATATGCATGCAAGTATGCATATGCATGCAAGTATGCATATGCATGCAAGTATGCATATGCATGCTTGTATGCATATGCATGCATGTATGCATATGCATGTATGTATGCATATGCATGTATGTATGCATTCATGTATGCATATGCATTCATGTATGCATATGCATACACATACATGCATATGCATGCATATGCATACATATACATGCATATGCATACATATACATGCATATGCATACACATGTATGCATATGCATGCTTGTATGCATATGCATTCATGTATGCATATGCATGTGTATGCATATGCATGTATGTGTATGCATATGCATGTGTATGCATATGCATGTATGTGTATGCATATGCATGCATGTATGCATATGCATGCTTGTATGCATATGCATTCATGTATGCATATGCATGTATGTATGCATATGCATGTATGTATGCATATGCATGTATGTATGCATATGCATGTATGTATGCATATGCATACACATACATGCATATGCATACACATACATGCATATGCATACACATACATGCATATGCATACACATACATGCATATGCATACACATACATGCATATGCATACATATACATGCATATGCATACACATGTATGCATATGCATGCATGTATGCATATGCATGCATGTATGCATATGCTTGCATGTATGCATATGCATGCATGTATGCATATGCATTCATGTATGCATATGCATTCATGTATGCATATGCATATGTATGCATATGCATGCATGTATGCATATGCATGCATGTATGCATATGCATGCATGTATGCATATGCATGCATGTATGCATATGCATGCTTATATGCATATGCATTCATGTATGCATATGCATGTATGTATGCATGTATGCATGCATGTGTGCATATGCATGTATGTATGCATGTATACATATGCATGCTTGTATGCATTCATGTATGCATATGCATGCTTGTATGCATATGCATGTATGTGTATGCATATGCATGCTTGTATGCATATGTATGTATGCATGCATTCATGTATGCATATGCATACACATACATGCATATGCATACTCATACATGCATATGCATGTATGTATGCATATGCATGTATGTATGCATATGCATGCTTGTATGCATATGCATGTGTATGCATATGCATGTGTATGCATATGCATGTGTATGCATATGCATGTGTATGCATATGCATGTGTATGCATATGCATGTGTATGCATATGCATGTGTATGCATATGCATGCTTGTATGCATATGCATGTATGTATGCATATGCATGCATGTATGCATATGCATGCATGTATGCATATGCATTCATGTATGCATATGCATTCTTGTATGCATATGCATTCATGTATGCATATGCATGTATGTGTATGCATATGCATGTGTATGCATATGCATGTGTATGCATATGCATGTGTATGCATATGCATGTGTATGCATATGCATGTGTATGCATATGCATGCTTGTATACATATGCATTCATGTATGCATATGCATGTGTATACATATGCATTCATGTATACATATGCATTCATGTATGCACAAGCATGCATATGTATTCATGTATGCACAAGCATGCATATGCATTCATGTATGCATATGCATTCATGTATGCATATGCATTCATGTATGCATATGCATTCATGTATGCATATGCATGTATGTATGCATATGCATGTATGTATGCATATGCATGTATGTATGCATATGCATGTATGTATGCATATGCATGTATGTATGCATATGCATGTATGTATGCATATGCATGTATGTATGCATATGCATGCTTGTATTCATATGCATGTGTATGCATATGCATGCTTGTATGCATATGCATTCATGTATGCATACGCATTCATGTATTCATATGCATGTATGTATGCATATGCATGTATGTGTATACATATATATGCATGCATGTATGTGTATGCATATGCATGTATGTGTATGCATATGCATTGTGTATGTGCATATGCATATGCATTGTGTATGTGTGTATGCATATGCATGTGTGTACGCATATGCATGTGTATGTGTATGTGTATGCATATGCATGTTTGTATTCATATGCATGTGTGTATGCATATGTATGTGTGTTTTTATACATATGTGAGTGTGTATGTATATGTATATATCTCTCCCTCTCTCCGTCTCTCTCTCTCAATCGAAAACAAAACAATCACTTACATCGATGTAATTGTTTGAATCAAGGTTGTCAAAATCCACTTGAAGTTCTCCTTCATCAAATTTCCAAAGATTTGATCCCAAAAATCTCTTGCAAAACTAAAGAGAGAAGATATTAGAAAAGCAAAAACATAAAGAAAAAAAAAAGAGTGCTACAATATGTGCGATCTACTTACCAAAACTTCAGATCTATAAAAATAGAGGTGTGCTTAGAGAGAGAGAGAGGGAAGGAGAGGGAGAGAGAGAAAGAGAGAGAATTGTTTGAATCAAGGTCATCAAAATCCACTTGAATTTCTCCTTCGTCGAATTTCCAAAGATTTGATCCCAAAATCTCTTGCAAAACCAAACAGAGAACATATTAGTAAAGCAAAAACATAAAGAAAGAAACAAGAGTGCTACAATATGTGCGATCTACTTACCAAAACTTCATATCTATAAAGATAGAGGTCTGTTTAGAGAGAGAGAGAGAGGGAGGGAGAGAGAGTGAGAGAGAAGGAGGGAGAGAGAGAGAGTGAGAGAAAGGGAGGGAGAGAGAGAGAGAGAGAGAGAGAGAGAGAGAAAGAGTGACAAACAGAGATCTGCTTTGGCGTGCACAAACTCGACAGCAGAAGATGTAGATTCAAAATGCTCAGAATGAAGAATTTTGGTTTTGGGCCTGGTTAAAAAGACTGCATCGGTATAAGCATCAGTAATTCCAGCAAATTACCGATGCTTATACCGACGCAGTCTTTCCGAGGCAAAGCGGCTTTCCCAAATTGTCTGAGGGTTATACCAACGCCGACACCTGACCGTCGGTATTCCCTCGATATGTTGTAGTGATGTGTGTACCTAAGTGTATATGTATGTGTGTTTATATGTATGTGTGTTTATATGTATGTATGTGCATGTGTATGTGTGTGTATATGTATGTATGTGCATGTGTATGTGTGTGTATATGTATGTATGTGCATGTGCATGTGTAAGTGTATATGTGTGTATGAGTATGTGCATGTGCATGTGTATATGTGTGTATATGTATGTGCATGTATATGTGTAACTCTATGTGTATATGTGTGTATGTACATGTATATGTGTATATGTAGGTATGTGTATGTGTGTGTGCATGTGTATATGTGTGTGTACGATGTGCATATATATATGTGTATATATGTGTATAGTGTATGTATATGCATGTGTATATGTATTCCACATGCATGTGTATGTGGATGCATTTCCATTTGCATCCATGTGCATGCATGTGGATGTGTGTATATATCTATATATATATATATATATATATATATATATATATATATATATATATATATATATATATATATATATATATATATATATATATATATATATATATATGCATGCAATAATGCATGCATGTAAGTCTTTTTATGTGGTTGTAGAAATGTTTGTGCATATGCATGTGTATATGTGTGTATGTGCACATGTATCTGTGTGTGTATGTGCATGTGTATATGTGTATATGTGTATATGTGTGAATGTGCATCTTCATCATGTCTAAGTGTATAAGTGCATATCAATAAGTGTGAGTATGCTATCTAATGAAAATAACACAATTCAAATGATATACAAAGAATAGAAATTGTACTTACAATAGTTAACCATACTTTTTGCTTGGTTAGCTTCTTGAATAACCTGCAATAAAGAGAGAAAGAAGAGAGAGAGAGAGAGAGAATTCAAAGAGAGAAAGATGTAGAAAGAGAGAAACAGAGATAGAGGGAGACAATAAGAGAGAGCTTAGGCAAAACAACAATTCTGCATATACTTGCTTCAGCTTGTAAGCGCAGCGCAATTGCAAACGTTGGAGAGCTCTTTGATCAGATGCGTGAAAATGCTGATCGAAGAGCCCCCAACGTTTTAATTTTTTTCCGACCATCATGTACGCGATGCTACGCGTCGAGTTGGCGTCGCATAAGCGACATGTTTGAGTGTCGCTTATGCGACGCCAGAAAGCGTCGCTTATGCGACGTAACAAAGCGTCGCTTATGCCGTTTGGTTCATTGTTTAATCGACAGTGCGTGCGCGACGCTCATTACGACCCATTATGCAATTTTATAGCGACGAAATTCTATTGCCTTAACCGTTGTTATACGCCCGTATTCCTTGTAGTGAGGTGTGAGCACTCTGTGATGATCCAAATCGTCATGCCTGTCTCTATCTCTCCACCATCCATATTTGCCTCTCCATAATACTCTTGTACTTCATATAACAAACATAAATAAATAAAATATGTAAATTATCAATAAAAGTAAAATAATTATATGAAATTTAGTAATACGTGCAAAAGCATTTGGATGATCTTGCATATACTCACTCAAATATCAATATCCACAATGTGTAGCAAAATCGGTTTCCTTTTTTGCAGGATATCAACCATAATCCTTTCGCTACATTTAAATTAATAAAAAAGATTAATGATTTGTGTTTTAACCAAAATATAGAATATATTTTCAATAACATATATACGTACAAATATAGCTACAAAACCATGATGGCGCATTTGGCCTAAATGCAACATATGACCTGACTCAACTCTCTTCTTTGCAGCTTCAACATATGACCTAAATGCAAGCTTCGTTTATTTAATGAAACAAAAATACATAGATTAAATATAAAATACTCATAAAATATATAAGAATTATAAGTCATAGTAATATAAACTATTAATTTGTATACTTTTTGTTGAGGAAACGATTCTTGAAGATGTAGCTATCTGCAAAAAAACTACCATGTCTCAGGTGGTGTATTAGGGCTTTCCTTATTTTGTTCTACCATACAATATCTCCTATTATTTTAACTCAAACAAAAAAAAGATCAGAATATAAAAACTTTAAATTTATAAATATGCATAACAGACACACATACATACTTACACTTATACATACGTACTTACACATACGTACTTACACATACACACACATACATGCATATGCAAACACATATACATACACTTACACATACATTCATATACTTACATACAAATACTTACACATACATACATACACACACACACACATACATGCATACACATACACATATTTATACACTTACACATATATACATACCCACACATACACATACATACATACATACATACATACATACACACATACACACACACATACATACACACACACACATATATATATATATATATTGTAGCTCAAGCATAAGCACCACCTCCTTTACTTGTCAATCTGCGGAGACGTGAGGACCGGTATGAAGACCACGAGCAAGTGAAGGCACAAGTGCGTGAGTGAAAGCACACAAACATGCACACACATACACACACACGTGCACAAAGTAAGATCAAAGAGAGGAAGAATGGAAAACTTAGATTGCAAAAGAGTTCTCTTACAAAATCTCTATTCTCTCACCAGCTAACCTCAAAAATGAGCTCTCTAGCTCTTTTTATAGTTTTTTGACTAGTTTTGGCCCTGTCCAGACCTAGTGTCCGGCCTAGTTAAAAATTAGGTTCTAGGGCTTATTTGAGGGCTCAAACGAAGTCTAAAAATTACGAAAACTGGTACGATGGTACTTCTAATACTCCTCAAGCTCGAGGACTCCTCGGCCTGAACAAAATGGAGTTATAAAAATAGATAATGGTATTTACAATGGTTTTTAGTGATGAAAATCACTATTTTTGTAGGGGATTCATCTGAAAATTTGACATACACTTCATGGAGCTCCCTACTTGCTCCCTTTCCTTGTGTGTCCACCTTTTGATGTGCTTCCGTGCTTTGTCCTTGACTTTGAGATTCAACACTCCCCCCCTCTCGAGTCTGTCGTCCCTGACAGACCCTTGTTGTAGTGGTTGTTCCAAGTAGTGCCTTGAGAGGGAGCGTTTCGTCTGTCTGAACAAAAGTCGTCTGAATTCCAGATGTGTCTGGTTCTTCATCTATCACTGCGAGTCTTTGCAAGTTGTAGTCTCTTGGTATATGCTTCTTCCTGGGATTCCAGCATGACTGTGTTGTTGTGAGTCTCCGTTGATGTTTTCTAGATCTTCCACAGTTGATGTTCATAGTATTCATGCCAAGTACTCCTAACCCATATTGAGTGATGGGTAAGTATGTTCGTGCATGGGTTGAGGAAAATATGTGCCTTGTGCACGGCCTTGTAATGTAGCCCTATGAATGCTTACTTGAAAAATGCATTGGAAGAAGTATGGTGCAAAAATTGCGGGTCTTGAGCTAAGTGCCCAAGGGTATGCTGACGAAGAGGTTTCCTAATCTATCATGGTTATGGTGTTGCCAGAGTAAAGATACTTACCATGGAGAAGGTTGATCGATGCTCATCTCTTCGTGTTGTACACTCGGCCTTTAGGATGGAACATTATTGATGAATGTCCATGTTGATGGTCCACTGATGAGATCTTTTGAGTGGTTGATCCTCTCTCCTCTTTTCAAAGCAACATTTGCCAAATACTGAGAATTGAATTTCTTTATATTCTTTGGCAAACAACATTGGGTAACTACACCAAGCTGAGTTTCACATATTCTCTTTAGCTCACCATTCGCAGGAGTCTTCTCCTCCAGAACTACCCTTTGCAGATATCTCCTTGGATGCTCTCGTACATGAAGTAGTTAAGCATCACTCAAGTTGCGGATCTTCAAGCTTTTCATTCCTACCATGGTAAGAGAAAATCATAGTTGTAGATGCCATGTTCATGCCAAGTGCTTGCCGTCTACCAGATAAGGCAGCAATAATATCATCTGCTAGCCGAGACACGGTTTTATCCAAATTGATAAATGCCTAGTAATCAACAATTCCACCTTCAACTAAGCATGGCTCATTCAGATTCCAAGAGCCAAGCCTAGAGACAAGTTTTTTTTTTTTTGAGGAACAATGTCACAAAACAAGAAGACAGAGTTTAGTATCAATCAATAAAAATCTTTGACATATGTCAATGTGCTCTTGTGCCTGGGATTCTCAAGTGTTTCTATGCACGGCCGTGTAATGTGGCCCTATATTAATGCATACTTTGGAAATGCATGACCTGAATGGTGCAAAAGACAGGGTTGTGCAAGGAGCACATGGTTGTCGCTCGTCGAGGCCTGATGTCACCTGCAAATGTTGATGTCATCTTTGTTGGAGGTATCCATTGGATCTCGAGATGACCACTGATCCTTCCTCTTGATAGGGGCCCATTTTAGAACAACATTTGGCACTGTAGAGATTACTTCAGGCGTCTTCCTCGTTGGATGCTTTCTTAACTATGGTATCCAATGTGGTTGGCACTTTGGTTTGATGGAGGCTACTTGTACTTTTGGCTTCCAAACCCATATCCTTTTTGCACGTCTTCCTACTATTGTTGAAGAGCTGATTTGATCTCCTTTCGGTCTTTGTACGTGGTTCTTACCCTCTTCTCCTTTTGGCTTCTTCGTTGAGACCTTTCGCATGTGGGAGATCATAGGTTGTTGTAGATGTAAGAGCTTCTTAAGTACCCACATCTGTAATCGCCCTTGTTGAGCTTCAACTAATTTCTTAGGCACTCAAACTTGTTGGATACCTTGTGATTGAGCTTGTCCGAGCTGCTTCCTTCGTCTTCTGACCTGGTTGGCTTGCCTGGGTGGGATTTGTGGGGCCAAGGCTGGTGGTTTCTCTCCTTTGTGTACCCATATCTGCTTCATGCTCGGCACTACCTTCCTTTGGAAATCTCATTGTCTATTTGATATAGCAGTTGTTCTGTTCGGTTGTGCTTGCTTTGTTGGTTGAGTTGTTGTGGTGGCATTAGTCCTTGCCCCAGAGGAGGAGTCCGCTTGTCGTTGAGCATGTTCTTCCATGATTGACTCCTTCTGCATCATAGAGCTTTTGACACATACATCTTCTTCCATATGATTAGTCTTAGAAGATCTAAGAGAGTGTGTGGTGCACTGATCTGGGAGCATGCAGTTCTCTAATTCTATTGTAATGCATTGTTCATGTACCCATACTTGAAGAATTTGACTTCTTAGGTTCAAGTTTACTGCATGGTCATAAATCCAATCTTGACCCAAAACAAGTGGTTCTGTAAGGTTCTCATCTTGACACACTAGCGCTTTGACTTTCATTCGAACATCTTGAAGGTAGATGGGAAGTTCCACCTCGCCCAAACAAGGGGTTTCCACACCTCCCAAACCTATGAGATAAGCTTCTATGGGATTGATGTTCAACTGCAAGTCTTGGCAGTAGGAAAGTCTAACTGCGCTATTTGCTGCACGTGAGTCAATTAATGCTTTCACAGTCCTTGTATCCTTCCCTTGTCCTATCTCTATGGTCACAAAGGGTCGTCGGTCAATGACTTGAGAAGTCGCTCTGCCTGATTTTTGGCACATATCTATGTGATATTTTGGAGCTTTTGAGTTGACATCTAGGCCTAGTCGCCTTAACTTATTTCGCCTAATATGCTCTCTGGCCTCTGCCTGTGCTTCTTCTCTCACCCTTAACTCTTCTTCTTTTCGCTTCTTAGCAGTGCTGAGTCTCGTAAGCATGTCCTCTGTAAGAGGTTCTTGGTATAACTTGACTCTACATCCACTAATATAGTTGGTCAAGATGTCACCTTCTAAAGTAGCCAATTGGACTGCACTACTAGTGGAAATTTTGTTAATGATCATGGGTCCATATCCTCGTTTTTCCAACTTACGGGCATGTTGTTTTAGTGTGTAAACCAACACTAGATCTCCCTCTTTCAATCCTTTATCTTTGATGTGTGCATCAAAAATGCCTTTTGTCTTTTCTTTGCAGCATAGATGCCTGCTGCCGCGCGTAGCCTTGTCTCACCTAAGCGTTCTAGATCAAAGATCCTAGAGGACAATTCATGTCCATTCCACTCATACTCTTGTGCTAATTTTAAGGCAGGGATTAAGAAATCTAATGGTAGCACAGCATTCTGTCCGAAGACCATCTGAAATGGGGTGGCGTTGAGTACCGTTTTGTAGGCAACTCGGTAAGCCCAAACAGCATGATGAAGTTGTTTGTCCCAATCAGAGCGTTTATTATTACCAGTTTTGTCAATACATTACAAAGGATCTTATTGGTACTCTTGGCTTGTCCATTAGCTTGTGGATGATAGGGGGCAAACTTCTTATGTATCACCAAGAATTCTCGAAGAAGATTTTCAATGACTTCATTTAAGAAGTGGGTGCCTCTATCGCTTACTAACTCTATTGGTAGTCCATATCTAGTGAACACATTCTCGAATAAGAACTTAGCCGTCGTTTGAGCATCATTCTTTGTTGTGGCTTTTACTTCCACCCACTTTGTAAGGTAATCTGTGGCTACAATAATATACTCTTTGGGTAATCTTCCCGATCTCATAAACTCTACCAATGGAGCACTCCAATCACGAATTAATGACACTTGATAAAGGGTGGCATGCTCCACTGGTGGTCTCTCTTTGCATATTGGACAATTCCTAATCCACTCATGTATTTCTTTGTCCATGCTAGGCCAATACACTCCTAAACGCTTCAGATTCTGCAATGTTCGTTGTTTAGAATAGTGATTTCCTAGCAATCCTTTATGAGCTTGCTGCAACCAACTACTATGTTCGTCATCCTCAACACAACAAGCTAATACACCCTCAATATCTTGTTTGTACATGCTTCCTGCCAATATGTGATATTTTTGTGATCTTACAATTTCTTCTTGTGATGTTTTCACATTCTTATTTGCAGGGCCAAAGGTTAGTACTGGTACCAACTTATTTGCCCATTTGGGAACAACTTCCAAATTGAACAGATAAGCATCAGGTAGTTCATCAGACACTCCTTGCGGTGACTCTCCTGAAGTAATGCGAGAAAGGTGATCTGCCCGAAGGTGGGTTTTACCTTTCCTGACAACAACTTCAAAGTCATACTCCATTAGTAAGAGGAACCATCTTACTAAGCGTCCAATATTGCAAGGTTTATTGACCAAATATAACAAAGCTTGATGATCAGTGAAAAACTTGAATTTGTTGGCCAATAAATAGTGTTTAAACTTCTTCACAGCATATACCATGCCTAAGCCCTCTCGCTCAGTTGTGGTATAGTTCCGTTCAGCTGCAGTGAGCTGTCTACTAGCATATGCTATGGGAAAATCTAAGTTTCCTTCACTTGTGGGTTGTGCAAGCACACATCCTATGGCATGATTGGATGCATCCACATGGACATGGAATGGTTTATTCCAATCAGGAGTGGTCAGTATTGGTGCTGTGCACAAACGTTTCTTCAGTTCGTTGAAAGAACTCTCGCATTCGTCGTTCCACTCAAAATTAGACAACAAGGCATAAAGGGGTCTAGCTATGATCGCGTACATGTGGATAAACCTACGGTAATATCCACAATGGCCCATAAAGGCTTGTACCTCTTTAACATTCCTTGGCCTTGGTAGCTCCGCTATGGCTCGTACCTTATCTTCATCTGTTGAGATTCCATTCTTAGAAACAATATGACCTAAGATTTTACCTTGACGCACCATGAACACACACTTTTCTGGGTTCAGACACACTCGATATTCTCTACACTTGTTGAAGATTTGTTTGAGCTCAGGGATGTGAAACCTTCTTTCTTGGGAATGAGCACATAAATCATCCACATACACTTCTAAGCTCTTTCGCAAGAACTCTTTGAAGACATGACACATGAGCCTTTGGAATGTTGTAGGTGCATTGGTGAGCCCAAATGGCGTCACGCAAAATGCAAAGATTCCCCACTCTGTAGCAAAAGTTGTTTTGTGTTGATCTTTTGGGGCAATGGCTACTTGATTGTAACCTGAAAACCCATCAAGGAAGCTATAAACTTCCTTGCCTGCAACACGCTCCAAAAGGTGTTCCGTGATTGGAAGTGGATAACTATCTCTGATAGTAGCGGCATTAACTTTTTTAAGGTTAATACACACACGCAACTTTCTGTTCTTCTTGGGCACCACTACAATGGGGGACACCCATTCAGTATGCTCGATCTCATAGATGAATCCAGCTTCAATCAACCTATCAATTTCCTCTTTTATTTTGGCTGCATAGGTATCATTATATGTGTAGGGCTTCTGTTTGGTGGGCTTGGCATCAGCAGTCATGGGGATAGTATGAGAGCAAATTCTTCGATCTACCCCTTTCAAGTTTCTATAGTGCCACGCAAACACATCCCTATATTCCATTAATAGAGCTTCAAGCTCCATTTCTTCTCTTGCACTTAGGTCATCTCCTATATATGTGCATCTCTCTTCGTTCTCTTCGATGGTCACTACAATCTTCTTGGTCTTTTCTTTATTATCATATGATTCTCCTATGATGGCCTCTCTCTTAGGCATTCGTACCAAAATTTTACAGTCGTCAACTTCATATTTCTTGGAGTTTTTTGGTACTTCAAACAATGATTCCTCCTCTTCTTGTTTCATTGCTTTTCTTTTCTTTTTCTTTTGACTACTCTCACTTCCATCCTTTGAATTTACCGTTTTAATACTTGTGAGAGGTTCTTCTTCTTTCTGAATGAACACTCCTATATCTTCTAGATAGTGCTGCTCTGAGTTAAAGCAACTATCCATCACAATGGACTCTATATCATCGTCATTCTCTTCTTCTTCTATGACATCACTAGGGTCACATTCTTCTAGCAAGGGCTGACACATGAACACTGAGATATCATAACCCTCCTCATCACAATGAGGTGTCCATTGTTCTTCATTAACAGCAATGTCCATGGTGGCTAAGATTTCTGGCCAGCCATGAGGCTCAAATTCCTCATCTGGAAAGATCATCGGAGTGTAGGTTGGATCTCTAACTGGTCGATCTCCTGGTGAAGTTGCTTCTTCTCTTGCCTTTAAACTTTTTTCCTCTTCCTCTGCGACCTTACACATCCACAAATGAGTATCTTCATGCATCCATGATGGATCAGGTGAACTTTCAGAATGCACAAAGATGGAATCTTCTTTCGCTTTGTGGATAGGATTCCACTGTAGGGGTGGTACATCTCTGAAGGAGTAATCCTTCAAATTGACCTTGGTGGTGACCCCTAAGTGTTGTAAGTACAAGGAGTTGGTTCCCCAATCCTGTACTATTTGCAATTGTCGTAGGAAGGGTCTTCCTAGGATCATCTCATAAACATTATTTTTCTCAAAGTCACATATAGCAAATGTGTGCTCAAACTCTACACCACAAGTGGTTAGAGTTATCCCTTCGAGCAATCCTAGAGGTCTTTCAAAATGGCCATCGGCCATTTGAAGCTTCATTCTAGTTGGTCTTAATGTGGGTTTTCCCCATTGATTCCACAAAGAGGTGGTCGCAATAGCAACACCCGCACCTGAATCTATGATTGCTTTGGTTGTGTAACCTTGGTAGGTGATTGGAAGATAAGTATTACCTTCTTCACCCTCACACATGTCTCCTATTTTATCGAGAGGTATCTCTGGAACTTTTTGCTTAGAGCCTGTTTTTGGCATATTGGAATCAAGTTGGGGGACCTGATCCTTCATGTTAGACGGCCGCCGGAGTAGGACAAATGTATGCCAGATGTAACGGAGTTCCTTGTAAATTTCTTTATAAAGCAATGGAAAAAGAGTGGTCAAAAAGTTGGTACGCGCGTCCTGTAAATTTCTTTATAAAGCAATGGAAAAAGAGTGGTCAAGAGCCCGTTTTTCTGGACTTGACAGAGTGATTGTCGAAGTTTGTGTGATGTATTGTTGTGTAGTCTGAGTTTTGTTAATGTCTGATCACTCTGTCTCGCCCCCCCTGATACTGTGGTGCATAGTAACGAATCGTAGTAAAAGGTTGTGTATCTGCTTGTTGGCGCTGTGTTCGGTTGTATAAGTTTCCAGGGTTTACGTACTGTCAGTCATTTCTCTGCATAAGTTAATTGACAGTGTGAATTTCGAATAGATCATTGGAAGTGTGTTTTTGTATGCTCTATTGTGATACCAGATTCAGTACCTTCGGTAGCATTCTCTGGTAAACTCGATTATGAGAAGAACTAGTACCTTCAGTAGCCTGCATAAGTTGACTGAAGAGTACTGATAATTTTTGTGACGAATGAATCTATCAATTATAGTATCTTTTGGCTGATTTACTGCCTACTGTAAGTTTGGATGCTATCCGGCATATATGCTTGTCATGAAGAAGTTGTGTGTTGGTTTACAAGAATATAATACCTATTAGTTGTTGGTATTGATTCAGACTATTGCTCTGTCTCAATAGTCGTTTTAGTCTATAAAAGTTAGATACACAGATTCCCAGAAATCGGGTATTGTTTGACAAAGGCTAATAACTGAGCTAAGATGTGTTAATGGTTATTTACAGTTGTGCAAAGATTTTGGAAATTAGTACAGGGCCTCTGTCTAACAGACCCCTACCACTCCCAAGAACCCATGTTGGTCTAGTCACGCATTTTAGTAAGGATACTGAAGTTTAACACAGTTTATGGTGAAGTACTGTTTTACGTTTAATATTTGTTCGGTAACGATTTCGATAAGTAAGGGAGACATCGTACGTCTAATACATTTAATACGTATAACACTTTTTACGCTTCTTTAACACTTCACATGATTCCATAACTCAAGTTTTGCTTTGAGAAGCTCTTCTACAGTGAGATGACACTGAACCTTAGTGTTCTTCACGACATCCGTGTTCCTTGGAACCACTGAGTCTTCATTTCTTACTAGTATTGTGGGAGCTCTAATCTGGAGAGATTCAGATTCCCATGGGCCTGGAAATTGAGGCGATTCTGCTAGGGTATTAGATTCAAAATCTAATCTTTCGTCTTCTTGTTGTTCTGCTTCATCTCCGTAAATAGATGGAATGTCTTGGGGAAATTGATCATGAAGATCATCAATCTCAGGAATAGGAGGGGAGTTACCCTTCTCCTTGGCCCATTTCTCTTCTTGTATTTCCCGCAAGAACTCTTGAAAGTACTATTGAATTGAAGGAGGCATTCCAGCATCCGTGGAATTAGGAACATAAGCTCCCATTGGTGGTGAGCTTCCTCTCTCAATAACTAGTGGAGCCTGTGGAGGTAAAGAAACTTGTGGTTTTTTTACCAACTGCTCTAATCTTTCTAGTAACCCTTGGAAATGCAAATCTGGTTTGACAGAGTTTGTCTGATTGAACTTTTGACTAGTCTCAAGTATAGCTTGAGCTTGTTCTACCATTTTCATGCACATTTTCATTCGTTCAATCTCTAAATCCGCTCTAGGGTAACTCTTGTCTAGATTTGCAGTTGTTGGCCCTTCTTGAAGACGATCCTGGTAGGCCTTGAACATCATGTCCAAGCCTTCTGGGGTTGGATCTGCAAGAACAGACCCTGGTTGCGGTCTATTTACAATGGGAGGTGGGGTGGGATGAGGTGGAGTGGATGGAGTTTCGGCATGCGAGGGGCTTTGTAATGCAATGTCTTCTATTTTTGTTTTTGCTTCTTTTAAGCTTTCTTCTAGTTCCGATAACTTTTTATTCCACTTGCGATTGGCCTTCTCTCTAGTATCCTTCCATGTTCTTGTTTTCCTCTTACTAGGCTCTCCTGATTCACTCGACTCTGATTGTTCTGCTGGTTTATCCTGTTTTAAGGCTTGTGCTCTAGTGACAGCTTGTATAGGAGCCACAATGCTACTACTTGAACTTGAATCTTCCACTAGGCCTACCACATTAATGGGTGTAATCTTGGGTGCACTGGAGGGATTTCTTGGACAATCTCTCGGGAGATGGTCCTTGCCACAATCAGGACAAAAAGCTTGTATTGTGATAGCCTGTCCTTGACTCGGAGATGGTGGGTGGGGACAGTCACGAATGAAATGGTCACCATGACATCTGAAACAAGATCCTCTAGGGGCTTGTGGTCTCATTTGTCTCAACTGGGGCCTAGGGTTAGGATTTGTGTACATGACATTGGAGTATTCTGGCTCCCAATTTTGCTCCATAGGTGGTGCCTCATATTGATACGAGTAAATCTCACTATGTTCAGGTGACTCTGTGTAATAAGCATGTGAACTACCTTCATGGGAGTAGTCTGAACTATGAGCATGAGAGTCATTATCTGGTATCAATGGGGTTAGTGGCACCAATACTCTATTTGGATTTTCCTCTCCCACAGCATATTTGACTGGAATCACGTTGGCAGGAGCTGGTGGTTGGTTTCCCAAGACTGGTTGTGGCCTATATTGTGCCTGATATTGCTGTTGTGGTCTATAATATGGTTGTTGGTATTGGTTTTGATACCTACCTGGTTAGTAAGGTTGTTGATAATTCTGTCTAACAACCTGCCTATTATAGGGACAATCTTGAGCCGTGTGGTTTGTATATTTTCTCTCAATAGTGCAATATGGAGCATTCCTTTCTCTAATGTTTTGGTTTTGCATTGGGCATACGTTAGCCATGTGGTCGCCTCCGCAAGTATAACACCGATTCAATGGAGTGACTCTCTATGTTTGTTTATTTTGGACTCCCAGCTTCTTGGCAACTTGCTCAGTTATCTCATCTATTTCCATGGAGACTTTCGAAGTATGACTAGTAGAACTATCAGAATCCTTATAGAGTTTGGACAATCCTAACTCCTCACTCAAGTTATCTTCTATGTCAATGCACGTCCGCACACACTCTTCTATGGATCTGGGCTCTTTCAAGTACACATATGATCTCAACTTTGTGCTCAGTAAGCCATCTAAAAACAAAGCCACTTGTTTGGCTGGTGTGGGTAACTCGGGAGCAGGGCATCTCTCTAAATACTGTCTGAATCTTCTACCTGCTAGTCGCACTGTTTCTTGGGGTGTCTGCTTGAAACTGTGGATCAGGGATGATGTGTTATGCTTGATACCACTCTTGGAAAATTCTACAATGAATTCGTCTAGCAGTTGACCTATATCGCAATAGTTGCGACTACTCAGTGGTTGAAACCAAGCCAAGGCAGTGCCCTTAAGAGTCAAACCAAATGCCTCGTACTGGGTGAACAAGTCCTCAACCTGCTCAGCTCTTAACACTTGTTTGAACTCGGCCACATGATCATAAGGATCTCCTGACCCGTCAAAATAATTCTTCATTGCCTTGATCACTTGAGTGGGTCTAAGAGTTCTTGTGTGCTCTCGGGGTCTAGGCAATGGAAAATCCTGTTCCTCCCTTTGTTGCCTATGTGCTTGATGTCTCTCTCTTTCAAGTCTTTCATTTTCAAATCCTGACCTATTCCTACCCACGGTGTGTGCAAAAATTACCTCAGGTCTCTCTCTAGTTCTTTCTCTCTGGGCTTCATGAGCGTGGGATGATCCTACTCCTTGGAGGCCATGGGAAACATTGGATCTTGGTGGGGGGAAAATCAAATCACTCTTCCAAGTATATGCATGTCTATCATGTTCTGTTACCAAGAATATCTTTTCTGATGTGTTATCCAGGTAGACAACTTTGCCTGGTATCTCCGGATCTTTGAATTCATAGATGATGACTATGCCCAATTGGCTAGGTTGATCTGGCTTGAATCTCCAAAAGGCTTCCTCTGTTTCTCTATTCAAAAATAGTTCTATGCTTTTGTTGTCTTGAGGGATCCAGTCTGGAGTGATCACTCTGGTCAAAACTGAATTGCCTCTAGGAGTCTGGGTCCTTGTCCTACATTTCCTTGTTCTAGGTCTCCTATCTCATTCTCATGAATGATATTTCCAAACTCATCAGTCCTATCTGGTTGGTTGGTAACCACATACATGGTTCATTCCTTATCAATGTATGAACCCTCTTCGAACTTGACCACCGGGTGTTCAAGTCCAAAGGATTGATCTAGATTTTTGAGTTGGACCACTGATCGCCTCAGGCCATCCTCATAGATGCGAGCACCTAATTGATTGGTCCGAATATATTCCAACTGTGTCTTATAGGGACCTTCTGGTGTTTGTAGATGGGCAGTCCCTGAGCCACCTGCAGGTTTCCCCATGGTAAAAGACATTTCTGAGTCACTTGTGTCTGAACTTAGTCCGTAAGGATGACCACTTAGTTGTTGTGCCCAAGACTTAGCTGTATGGTTGACACTGGATTGAGAAGATCTAATGCTTTGTCTATCCTTTCCTAGGTGTCTACTAGATCTTAGGTTCATAAGCTTTGGCTAAGAGTCCAAAATTTCCCCTTGGTATGGTTCACAAATCCTTTGGAGTCCCCTTGGGTTCTTGGTCCCACCTGAGGGTCAACTTTAAAATATCCTATCTGAAAATCAACGCATTATTCTTATAAAAAACAGTTGAGCCCGTGTAGGATTCGAAACGAGCTTTCCAACGAGCTATAGAGCTCAAAAAATGGACTTTGGATGAAAAAGTTATGTCAAATCAGGCTTTTGGGGGTCAAAACAGGCAAACAGGACCTTTTGGAAAAAATCGCGATTTTGTGAAATCAAGAGAATCGCGATTTTGTGAAAATCAAGAGAATCGCAATTTTGTGAACTTCAAGAGAATCGCGATTTTGTGAACTTTCAGAGAATCGCGATTTTGTGAACTTTCAGAGAATCGCGATGATGTGAAGTCAAAGAATCGTGATGTTGAGCATAAAATCGTGTTTTTGAAAATCGCGATGTTGAGCACAAAATCGTGTTTCTAAAAATCGCGATGTTGAGCACAAAATCGTGTTTTTGAAAATCGCGATTTTGAGCACAGAATCGTGTTTTTGAAAATCGCGATGTTGAGCACAAAATTGTGTTTTTGAAAATCGCGATTTTGAGCACAGAATCGTGTTTTTGAAAATCGCGTTTTCACAAAGTCGTGTTTTCACAAAATCGTGTTTTTGGCTGAAAATCGTGATTTGTGAGAATCGCGATTTTGAACCCGCTGAAAATCGTATTTTCTCAGAATCGTGTTTTTGACATGAAAATCGCGATTGTCAACAGAGAATCGTGTTTCCACAAAATCGTGTTTTTGAGAATCGTGTTTTCTCATAATCGTGTTTTTTGGCTGAAAATCGTGATTTTTTGAGAATCACGATTTTGAGCACAGAATCGTGTTTTTTGAAAATCGTGATTTTGAGCAAAAATTCGTGTTTTTCACATAATCTTTTTTTTGGCTGAAAATCGTGATTTGTGAGAATCGCGATTTTGAGCACAATCACAGAATCGCGATTCTGAGAATGACCACAGAATCGTGATTCTTTCAGCCAACTTTTAGGCGGGAAAACAGAAAATCGTGATTTTTCAAAAAGTTTTGAATTTTCATAGAATCGCGATTTTCATCACAAAATCGCGTTTTTTGGCGGGAAATTCAAATTTCTGAGCGCCGGCAATGGCGAGCTCTGTATGAGCAGAAAATCATGGAAAAAACACAACGCTTGCTCTACCTTGCACCTCCTAACTCCTTCCCTCACAATAATGCATGGAAAATATGAAAATGGTGAAAATGCACTAAAAACAAGAAATTTCTATGAAGAAGAAGATGGAAGAAGGTGGAGATGATGATGATGATGAAGATGAAGAGGAAAAAACAGGAAATGAACTGAAATGACAGTTTTTTTACCTTCCAACGTCGCAAATCTACGATCTTACCATCACAACGCTCGTCCTCGAAGCTCTCTCCCCGGCAACGACGCCAAAATTTGGTGTAGCTCAAGCGTAAGCACCACCTCCTTTACTTGTCAATCCGCGGAGACGTGAGGACCGGTATGAAGACCACGAGCAAGTGAAGGCACAAGTGCATGAATGAAAGCACACAAACATGCACACACATACACACACATGTGCACAAAGTAAGATCAAAGAGAGGAACAATGGAAAACTTAGATTGCAAAAGAGTTCTCTTACAAAAGCTCTATTCTCTCACCAGCTAACCTCAAAAATGAGCTCTCTAGCTCTTTCTATAGTTTTTTGACTAGTTTTGGCCGTGTCCAGACCTAGTGTCCGGCCTAGTTAAAAATTAGGTTCCAGGGCTTATTTGAGGGCTCAAACGAAGTCTAAAAATTACGAAAATTGGTACGATGGTACTTCCAATACTCCTCAAGCTCGACGACTCCTCGGCTTGAACAAAATGGAGTTATAAAAATAGATAATGGTATTTACAATGGTTTTTAGTGATGAAAATCACTATTTTTGTAGGGGATTCATGTGAAAATTTGACATACACTTCATAGAGCTCCCTACTTGCTCCCTTTCCTTGTGTGTCCACCTTTTGATGTGCTTCCGTGCTTTGTCCTTGACTTTGAGCTTCAACATATATATATATATATATATATATATATATATATATATATATATATATATATATATATATATATATATACATATATATATATATATATATATATATATATATATATATATATATATATATATATATATATATATATATATACCTACATACATATATACACACATCTACACCTACACATATCCACACATATTATATATACACACACATACATACTAAATACATACACACATAGATACGTTATACATTTATAGTTTTGTATGTGTATTTATATTTTAGAATGTGTATTTGTGTATATTTGAATATGTTTATGTATAAATATGTACATATGAATGTGTGTATATAAATAATCAGATTATTAATATATAGTATCTTTATTTGCTACACAATTAGACTCTGATCAATCAAAGGTCAACCGCAGCAAGACAATGCATCAAGAAATGATACTATATTATCTTGATACCATTATCTCATCAACATCAATGGCATCAAGGACAATGCATATCAACTAACAGAAGGCTCTTGTTGTATCAATACAATACAACTTCTTGAAAAAGGTCTATGGATCTCTAGAATATATCAGCTCATATATTGAGATCTCAAAGGAAAGATCAAGTTGGATCTTGTACGAACCTTTAAGCATCAACAAGCTTTCTTGGAGAGTGCTGATGATGATACTGAGGTACCATACATTGTGCTTCCTAAGAGGAGTGGGTCACATGGTGGTCATATGAGGAACAACAAAGAGTGCATCAATGCATTTTGCAAAGCATTGAGATTCACAAGAGAAAGGTGGATCAATGATTTCAAAAACTGAGTAGAGGTGAGGAAGAATATGATAGGCCTATTGATATAAAGAACAAGGAGGTGGATCAGACGGTATAGCTTGAAGGGGAAATAGAGTCATTGTAGGTGCAAGCTTAGGATTTACATGGATTTAACACGTCGAATCTCATTGAATCTCATCGAATCTATTCGATGTGTTAACTCCACATAAATCCTCAAATTCATCGGTAACAACTCTATTTTCTCTTCAAGTTGTACAATCTCATCTGCCTCTTTCTTCTTCATATCAATAAGTCTATGTTCTTCCTCGCCTTTACTCAATTTCTGAAAGCATTGATCCACCTTTCTCTTGTGAATCTCAATGCATTCTAAAATGCATTGATACACCCTTTGTTGTTCCTTGTATGACCCACCATGTCATCTAGTCCTCTTAGGAAGCACAACATATGGTATCAATATCATCATCAGCACTCTCCAAGAAAGCTTGTTGATGCTTAAAGCTTGGTAGAAAGTTTGACTTCATCTTTGTTTTGAGCTCTCGATATACGAGATGATATATTTCATAGATCCATAAACCGTCTTAAGGAAGTTTTATTGTATTGATACAACAAGAACCTTCTATTAGGTGACATGCATTGTGCTAGATGTCATGCATTCACCTTGATGAGATGTTAGCACCAAGACAATAGCATCAAGATGAACTTGTTCAGAGATAGAAATGAACTTAGTGAGATAATTGCATCAAGAGGGACTTGTTATGGCCAATTTTTGATAGAAATCGACTTATGCACCTACTCCTTGGATACTTATGACAAAAGAGATGCAAAGTGGTAAAAAAATATTTGCACATAATAATGAATTTTGTTTTTTTTTTTTGTAGGTTATTTTGAAGGTTGATTGATTTTGAGCTCAGCATGAACGGATCATTAAAAAGAGATCATTATTGATTGTGAACTTGAATAATTTGAATGGGTATCAAACAATAGGTTCTACTTTGTTCAACTAGAATATAGGTGAATTCCACCATAGAGATGAAAACATGTTCTTTTAAGTTAGAACATGAAGCTCCGGGGTATGTCTAAATTTTTATATATAGCTATATTTTCGAAGATGAAATTTCTCTCATATATGTATATATATGTGTATAGATATGTATGTGTATGTATGCACATGTGTGTTATGCATATGTGTATGTGCATGTGTGTGTATACATGTGTCTATGTATGTATGCATATGCATGTGTATGCATATGCATGTGTGCATATGCATGTGTATGCATATGTGTGTATGTATGCATGTGAGTGTATGTGTGTGTGTATGTGCATATGTGTATATGTGCAAGTACCTATATGTCTATGTGTGTGTTTGCATATGTGTGCATTTGTAAATGTGTGTCTATGCATATCATATATGTGTGCATTTGTGTATGTGTGTATATGTGTGTATGTATGTGTGTGTATATATGTGTGTATGCATATGTGTGTGTATGTGCATGTGTGTGTATGCATGTGTATATGTATGTATGCATATGCATGTGTTGACACTCAAGGTCAAGCACAAACATGGAGGCGCATCAAGGAAGTGGACACACAAGAAGAAGGAGCATGTAGGGAGCTCCAAAAAGTACATGTCAAATTTGCTGAAGAAATCCCTATAAAATAGTGATTTTCATCACTAAAAACCATTGTAGATACCATTTCACATTTTTGCAACTCTATTTTGTTCAAGCCAAGGATTCCTCCAGCTTGAGGAGTATTAGAAGTATCATCCTACCAATTTTCATAATTTTTAGACTACGTTTGAGCCACCAAATAAGCCTTGGAACCTAATTTTTAACTAGGTCAGATACTAGGTCTCGACAAGGCCAAAACCACTCAAAAAACTATAAAAAGGGCTGGAGAGGTCGTTTTGGGGGTTAGCTTGTTGTAGATTTAGGCTTTTATGAGAGAGTTCTTTTGTAATCAAAGATCTTCCATTGTTCCCCTCTTTGTTCTTACCTTGCGTGTGTGTCTGTGTATGTGTGTGCATGCTTTTGTGCTTTCACTCACACACTTTTGCACATCACTTGCTCTTGGTCTTCATACCAGTCCTCACCACCAAAGGAAGTCTATGTTCCTGACTCCATTGATGATGGAGAACCTCTTTCAATTCAACAACACTCTCAAAAGTTCTTGCGAGAAATACAAGAAGAGAAATGGGCCAAGGAGAAGGATAATCCCCCTTCTATTCTTGAGATTGATGACCTTCATGATCAATTTCCACAAGACATTCCATCTATTTATGGAGACCAAGTAGAGCAACAAGAAGAAGAAAGGTTAGAATTTGAATACAATTCTTTACAAGAGTTGCAATAGTTCACAGGCCCATGGGAATCTCAATCCCTCCAGATCAGAGCTCCCTCAATATTGATCATAAACAAAGACTCAGTGGTACCAAGAAACACTAAATTCGTGGAGAACACTAAGGTTCAATTTCATCTCACTTTAGAAGAGCTGCTCAAAGTAAGACATGAGCTATGGGAACATGTGGCAAATCAGGTTCCATAACTTGATTCCAAAATGCCAAAAGCAGGCTCTAAACAAAAAGTACCAGAGATACCTCTAGACAAAATAGGGGACATGAGCGAAGGTGAAGAAGGTAATATTATCTTCCAATCACCTACCAAGGTTACACAACCAAAGCAATCATGGATTTAGGTGCTGGTGTTGCTATTGTGACCACCTCCTTATGGAAGCAATGGGGTAAACCTGCATTAAGACCAACTAGAATGAAGCTTCAGATGGCTGACGGCCATGTTGAAAGACCTCTAGGATTTCTAGAAGGGATAACTCTAACCACTTGTGGTGTAGCGTTTGAGCATACCTTTTCTATATGTGACTTTTGTAAAACTAATACCTACGAAATGATCCTAGGAAGACCCTTCCTGCGACAACTGCAAGTTGTACAAGATTGGGGAATCAATTCCTTGTACTTGTAGCACTTGGGGGTAACAACCAAGGTCAATTTGAAGGATTACACCTTTAGAGATGTACCACCCTTACGGTGGAATCCGATCCACAAGGAGCAAGAAGATTCAATCTCTATGCATTCTAAAAGTTCATCTGATACATCTTGGATGCATGAAGATACTCATTTGTGGATGTGCAAGGTCGCAAAGGAATAGGAAAGACACATAAAAGCAAGAGAAGAAGGAACTTCTAATTTTGGTGTGAATGACTAAGAGAGAGGCCATTAGAGGAGAAGCATATGATAACAAAGAAAAGACCCAAAAAAAAATGTTGTAAACATTGAAGGGAATGAAGAGCGATGTACGTACATAGGAGAGACCTAAGTGCTGAAGAGAAAATAGAGCTTGTAGCCTTACTAAGGGAATATAGGGATGTGTTTGCTTGGACCTATAAAGATTTGAAGGGGGTGTATCAGAAAATATGCTCTCATATGATTCCCATGATAGCTGATGCAAAGCCCACCAAACATAAGCCCTACACATATAATGACACTTATGCAGCCAAAATAAAAGACGAAATTGACAGACTGATTGAAGCTGGATTTATCTATGAGATTGAGCATACTGAATGGGTGTCCCCCATTGTAGTGGTGCCCGAGAAGAACAAAAAGTTACAAGTGTGTATTAACCTTAAAAAAGTTAATGCTGCTACAATCAGAGATAGCTATCTCCTTCCAATCACCAAACATTTATTGGAGCGTGTTGCAAGAAAGGAGGTTTATAGCTCCTTGATGGGTTTTTGGGATACAACCAAGTAGCCATTGCCCCAGAAGATCAACACAAGACTACTTTTGCTAGAGAGTGGGGAATCTTTGCATTTCGTGTAATGCCATTTGGGCTCACAAATGCACCTGCAACCTTCCAAAGGCTCATGTGTCATGTCTTCAAAGAGTTCTTGAGAAAGAGCTTATAAGCATATGTGGATGATTTATGTGCTCATTCCCAAGAAAGAAGATACCACATCCCTGAGCTCAGACAACTCTTCAACAAGTGTAGAGAATATCGGGTTTTTCTGAACCTAGAGAAGTGTGTGTTCATGGTAAGACAAGGTAAAATCTTAGGTCATATTGTTTCTAAGAATGGAATATCTATAGATCAGGATAAAGAAGGAGCCATAGCGGAGTTGCCAAGGCCAAGGAATGTTAAAGAGGTACAAGCTTTCATGGGCCATTGTGGATATTATCGAAGGTTTATTCACATGTATGCAATTATAGCTAAACCTCTTTATGCCTTGTTGAAAAATTTCGAGTTGAATGATGAATCTGAAAACTCTTTCAATGAGCTAAAGAGACATTTGTGCACAGCACCAATATTGACCACTCCTGATTGGACTAAACCATTCCATGTCCATGTAGATGCATCCAATCATACAATAGGATGTGTGCTAGCACAACCCACAGGTGAAGGAAATCTAGATTTTCCTATAGCATAAAGCGAGCAGACAACTCAACGCAGCAGAACGAAATAATACAACAATCAAAAGAGAAGGCTTAGGCATGGTATATGCAGTGAAGAAGTTTAGACACTACTTATTGACCAACAAGTTCAAATTTTTCACTCATCATCAAGCTTTATTATACTTGGTCAATAAACCTTACAATACAAGATGCTTAGTAAGATGGTTCCTCTTACTAATGGAATATGACTTTGAAGTTGTTGTCATGAAAGGTAGGACCCACCTCAGAGCAGATCACCTTTCTTGCATCACTTCAAGAGAATCACCACAAGGAGTGTCTGATGACCTACCTCATGCTTATTTTTTCAATTTAGAAGTCGTTCCTAAATGGGAAAATAATTTAATACCAGTTCTAACCTTTGGGCCTGCAAATAAGAATGTGAAAACAAATAAGGATGAAATTGTAAGATCACAAAACTATCAAATATTGGCAGCAAGCATGTATAAACAAGACACAGAAGGTGTTCTAGCTTGTTGTGTCAAGGACAATGAACATAGTAGTTGGTTGCAACAAGCCCATGAGGGATTGCTAGGAAATCACTATTCTAAACAACGAACATTGCAAAATCTAAAATGTTTAGGAGTGTATTGGCCTAGCATGGACAAAGAAATACATGAATCGATTAAGAATTGTCCAATGTGCCAAGAGAGACCCCCAGTGGAGCATGCTACCCTTTATCACGTGTCATTAATTCCAGATTGGAGTGCTCCATTGGTAGAATTAATTAATCAGGAACACTACCGAACGAGGCTAGTCTAACAAGAAGATGAATCATGGAGCAAGAGGCTCAGGACTATGCTTTAGTTGGAGAAAACCTATAGCAAAGAGGAAAAGATGGCTACCTAAGATTGCGCGTTCATGAATCAGAATATTTGAAAATCTTAGAAACTGCACACAACGGTGCCGCCGGTGGACACTTCGGCCCTGATCAAGTAATCAAGACCATTCTATTCTCATGAGTTTGGTGGCCCACTCTTCATATGGATGCACATACCTATGTGAAGAAATGTGATACATGCCAATGTGCACAATATCCGATAAGGAAAGATGAAATGCCTTTGAGGCCAATGATGGGAGGACGTGCATTCTCAAAGTGGGGTATCAACTTTGTAGGTCCTATTAACCCACCAGCTAGAAACTCACATGTCAAATACATTATTGTAGCCACAGATTACCTCACAAAGTGGTTAGAAGTCAAAGCCATGACAAAGAATGATGCTCAAACTATAGCTAAGTTTTTATTTGAGAACATGTTCAACAGATACAGACTACCAATAGAGTTAGTGAGTGATAGAGGCACACACTTCTTGAATGAAGTCATTGAAAATCTCCTCCAAGAGTTCTTGGTGATACATAAGAAGTCTCTCCCTTATCATCCACAAGCTAATGGACAAGGCGAGAGCACAAACAAGATCCTATTTAATGTATTGACAAAATTGGTAAATAATAAGTGCTCTGATTTGGATAAATAG
>CM035417.1:148320548-148323048 GCA_020310875.1 Ceratopteris richardii | reverse complement strand
CGCCTTGCTAGCTTTGAATCCTTGGTCCTGCAAATAAGTCACCAATCTAAAATTCCAAGCTCTTGGAGCTTGCTTCAATCCATACAAAGCTTTCTTTAGTTTGCATACATAGTTAGGATGATGTACATCCTCATATCCAGGAGGTTGTGCCATATACACTTCCTCAGAAATCCATCCATTCAAGAAAGCATTCTTTACATCAAGTTGATAGAGATTCCAATTTCTAGATGCAGCAAGACTAATGAGAACCCTAATTGTAGGCATTTTTGCAACAGGAGAGAAAGTCTCCTCATAATCAATACCATGGGTTTGAGCAAACCCTTTAGCAACTAACCTTGCTTTGTGTCTATTTATACTTCCATCTGGATTCCTCTTGATTTTGTATATCCATCGAGATCCGATTATCTTCATAGATGGCTTGTTAGGTACAAGCTCCCAAGTGTCATTCTCCTTCAAGGCTTCCATTTCTTCATCCATTGCATCTCTCCAAGCTTTCTTGCTTTGTGCTTCTTCGAATGTGGTAGGTTCTTCATTGGTTGAATCCTTTGCAATGTAGATTGAGTGCTTGGTGACCAAAGAAGTATCATAACCAAACCTCTCTGGTCTCTTCTTCTCCCTCGAAGACCTTCTAAGTGGTTGATGTGAGCTCTCGGGTCCATATGTAGCATCCTGCATCTTTGTTTTAGCTTTGTTCTTCCATAGCTTTAGTCTTTCCAAGTCTTCTAGGTCAATCTCCGAATCACTTTCTTCAATCTGCTTTGGCTCCTTTGGTTGAAGTGATGGAAAATCTTCATCCAAGTCATATGGCAGGTTCACTTTCCTGTCATCATCAAACCATGATTTGTTTTCATCAAAAATTACATCTCTACTCACAGAAAATCCTTTATTGGTTGGATTGTACAATCTATATCCTTTTTGGTTTTGATCATAACCAATGAATACACACTTCTCTGCCTTGGGATCCAATTTCCCTCTTACTTGAGAAGGAATGTGAGCATAGGCTAAGCATCCAAAGATTTTGCAATGCTCTAGACTAGGTCTTCTTCCATTCCACACTTCATATGGAGTGGTTCCATCTAGTGACTTAGATGGAAGTATATTTATGAGATATGTGGCTGTCGACACAGCCTCTGCCCATAGGTAGTCTGGCAATCCCTTTTCGTTGAGCATGGACCTTGCAGCTTCAACAATAGCTCTGTTCCTCCTCTCTGCTACACCATTGAGTTCGGGTGTATACCTTGTAGTGACTTCCCTTTTAATGCCTCTTTCATGCAAGAAGGCATCAAATTCAGAAGAGAAGTATTCTCCTCCACCATCTGATCTGAGTCTTTTCAAAGTCCTACTTGTTTGGTTTTCAACAAGAGCAATATACTTCTTAAAGCAATTAAACACTTCATCCTTGTGCTTCATGAAAAACAGAATGGTCCACCTGCTACAATCATCTATGAAAGACACATAATATCTTGAGCCTGATATAGATGGCTCCTTACTTGGACCCCACACATCTGTGTGCACTAGATCCAAAGGATTTTGATACATATATCCTTTCTTATTGAAAGGTTGTCTATGAGCCTTGCCGAGTTGACAAGCTTCACACTTATAAATCATGTGTTGCCTTGTGATATTAGGCAAACCAAGTACACTTTGGTCCCTGCAAATCTGTTTGAGTGTCCTCTCACCAATGTGAGCAAGCCTTTTGTGCCATATCTCCAACTCTGTTAGAGTTTGAGATCCATAGCTAAACAAAGCTATGTTTTTTGTATCTTCCACTTCAAAAGTGAAAAGCCTTCCTGTCTTTTCTCCTTTGGCAATCCTTCGAAAGCCTTGCCTTGGGTCTTCAACATATGCTCCAAATCGATTGAATCTAACCTGCAATCCTTTTTCAACAATCTGTCCAACACTTATTAAATTTTTGGTAATTGTAGGGACATACAAGACTTTGCTTAAGAGGTTCATATTCCCATCTGATGTCTTCACATTACCTATCTTCTCCACTGAGTGCTTTGTGTCATCTCCTGTCTGCACTTCATGCTTGTTATGAGGATCTTCCAAATCAGAAAGTAAAGCCACATTTCCTGCTACATGGTTCGAGCATCCAGAATCAATGTAAAATATGTGATCATCATCCTTACCCTTCTTCGCTGATAGATTCATAATCAATAATGATTCTTCTTGACTTTGGTCCTCTGCATAGTTATTGTAATCTCTTCTTCCTCTATGGCCACTTTGATAGTTGTTGTTGTTGTTGTAATTGTTGTTGTAGTAGTTGTTGTTGTTGTAGCCTCCATTGTATCTACCTCTATTTGATCCATAGCCACCTCTATTGAATCATCTTCCTCTTGAGTTCCTTGGATTCCTGAAACATTCTTCAGTAGTATGGTTAGATAAGCCACATATGTTGCAAGGTTGAGATGATTGGAATCTCCCCTGCCTTGCTTTCCACCTCTGCCTCTTCCTCTAGCTCTTCCTCTACCTGCAAAGTTTGCTTGGAAAGAGCTAC
>CM035417.1:148238048-148313048 GCA_020310875.1 Ceratopteris richardii | reverse complement strand
GGAATTTCCCTTTCATTTTCTTGTAGATGCATCACCCATAAGCATCAACATAATCATGATGCAAAAAGTATGAAAATGATGTTATAAACCAATATATTATGCTCGTAGGGTGTTAAATTAGGTAGAACACAATTATATAGTTACTAAACAAGAGTGTTTGGGACTTATATATGGAGTTCAAAAATTCTATCATTACTTGATAGAGAATAAAGTGATAATACATATAAACCACCAAGCACTAATATATATGGTATAGAAACCCTAGCTATCAAGAAGAATAGCCCATTGGATTTTAAATGTTCACACACATCACTGCCAAAATATATCAACAAATTCCTCTTGGGAGTGATGCAGTGAACAAGGAGCTGGCACTCATGTATACGGAAGTCCCAAGCTATGTGGGATCAATCCAAGAAAGGAACTAAGCCCAAAGCTTTGTGGAAAGCTTCAAACTTCTCCCTAGGCAGAGCCTTGATAAAAAGGTCTGCAATGTTCTCCTGCATGGGCACATATTCCAAGCTGATCTCTCTAGCAGAGAACTTCTCCATGAAATAATGATAATGCACCTCAATATGCTTAGTGTGAGCATGGAACACAGGGTTCCTCGCAACTGCCAATGCGCTCTGACTATCACTGAAGATGGTGGTGGTAGAAGACTGACCAACACCCAAATCATCCATAAAGCGTCTAAGCCACACACACTTAATAGTCGCTCTGAAAGCTTCCCTATACTCAGCCTGACAACTGGAAGTGGCCACAGTAGGCTGCTTCTTGCTCAGCCAAGATATGCATGAGCTACCAAGAATGAAGCAAAAACCACTAGTGGACACACGAGTGTCACAGCAACCAGCCCAATCACTATTAGAAAAAGCATGCAAATTTGGCGGTAGTGATCCCCCCTTAGGATAAAACAACCCAAGTGGCCGGGTAGCAGTCAAGTAGCAAAAGATGCGCTTAACCACCTGCCAATGCTTGACACCTGGGCAATGCATAAACCTGGTCATGTGTGAGACAACAAACTGAATATCTAGTCGAGTAATACATAAGTAAATCAAGCATCCAATAGCCTGCTGGTAGAGAGTAGCATCAAATACATCTCCAACATCATGAAGACTCAATCGTAAACATGTCTCCATAGGAGTGGAAATAGGTTTACAGTCTTCAAGGCCAAAATGTTGCAATAATGTATCAATATATTTTGTTTGACACAAAGCCATTCCACCATGAACTTGCATAAACTGAATGTGCAAATAGTGATGCAAATGCCACAAATCAGACATCTCAAATGAGGCATGCAAATCAACCTTAAAATGAGAAATATGCATGTCATGAGGACCAGTGAGCAATGTCATCAACGTACACCACAATGATTAGAAGCACATCATTAGCATGCTTAACATATAAGGTGCTTTCAGTTGGACTATTCTCAAAACCATGTGAAATTAGATAGGCATGTATCTTTTCATACGAAGCACGTGGTGCTTGCTTTAAACCATATAATGCCTCCTTTAACCTGCATGCCTGGTTTTCATGCCCTTTCTACACAAAGCTGCGGGGCTGAAAAACATACATTTCTTCATGCAAGTCACAATTTAGAAATGTTGTTTTAATGTCCAACTAATGTACATTCCAACCATGATGAGCTACAAGTGCACAGATGCTACGAATAGTAGTCATTTGACAAGTAGGATCAAAGGTTTCATCAAAATCAATGCCTCTTTCCTGCGCATAACCCTTTGCAACAAGCCTAGCCATATACATGTCAATTCTTCTATCAAGTTTAGGCTTCAGCTTGTATACCCACTTAGTGCCAATGGCCTTCTTGCCATGAGGCAACTCACATAAAGACCAGGTACCATTTTCATGATAGCATCATATTCAGATTGCATTGTAGTCATCCAATGTTTAGAATTTTGTGCTTCATCAAACGAAACATGTTCAGTCTCATCACAGAGACTAGAGGTAGCCATAGCATAGGAATCTGATGCAAAAGAGGCACTATGAGAGCCTAATTGAGTACGATATGAGAGAGGTGCATCTAATTTGCTATCATGCAAAGTCTACTCCAGCCTTTTTTGGCATAGTTTTTGCATGCTCAATATCAGCTCTCTCATCAATAAGTGCATCATGTAAATCTGCATCAGAAATAGAATGATATGCATCATCACATGAAACTTGCAAATGCTGAGAAGTTGCCTCATTAGGTTTAGCACTAGACTGTCCACCTATAAAAAGAGGCAACAAAGTATCATACATGTCTTTGGAGCTAACAGATGTCTCCTTAGTACATGAAAGTAATGGCTGAATAGCATCTTTCACAAAAACAACATCACGGCTAACCAAAATGCATTTAGTCTAGAGGAATTGTATCATATCGTTCATATATCCCTAAGAATGAGAAGAGTGGACGAAGATGAGATAGAATCCAAGCCAAAAGAACAAAAATTGGAAATAAAAGGTCAAACTTCATACCTTGAAAGTTTGCAAGAAATTGACATGGTCAAGGATAAAATTGAAAGAAAATATAACAAAATTAAACATAAGGAAGATGAGAAAATAGAGACTAATGAGAAGAAATCAAAAGAAAAAACTCAGATTATTCAAGGGGAAAAACAAGAAAATTTTGATGTTCCATCAAAAAAATATGAGGTTGAAGAAAGACTATTGTTGAACTTGAAACCACAAAGGGATAAAGAAAGAGGAGAATCATAGGAAAATCATGAGGAGACAAAAAAGATAGTAATAACCCAAGAGGGGGGAAAAGAAAAAAAAAATGATAGTAGATGATATGGAAATTGAAGAAGAGGATGCCTTAATCAAATTAGTCAAAGAATTTAGAGATGTATTTGCCTATAACTACAAAGGAAAGGGAATAGATTCTAACATTTGCATGTATAGAATACCTATAGCATCATATGCTAAACCTAGTAAGCAAAGGAATTATACATATAATGATAAATGCTATGCCAAGATTATGGAGGACATAGACAAATTATTGGCTCCTAATTTCATTTATGAAATTGAGTATAATGAATGAATATCACCAAGAGTTATAGTCCCAAAGAGAATGGCAACTTAGGGTTTCCATAAATCTTAAGAAAGTTAATGATGCAACTATTAAAGATAGTTATCCATTACCAATAATAGATCATCTATCGAAAAGGCTTACTAGAAAAGATGTCTATAGTTTTTGGAATGGTTGCTCAAGATACAATCAAGTGAAAATTGCATTAGAAGATCAACATAAGACGGCCTTTGCAACAAAATGGGATGTTCATGCGTTCAAGGTTATGCCTTTCGGTCTAACCACCAATGCATCAACCACATTCCAAAGGTTGATGTGTCATTTTTTCAAAGATTTTCTAAGGTATATCATGGAAATCTATGTGGATGATTTATGTACCTTTTCAAATAAAAGAGAAGATCATTTGCAAGGTCTGAAAGACATATTAAAAAAATTTAGAACTTATAGAGTTTTCCTAAACCATGAAAAGTGTGTCTTTTTGTTAGACAAGGAAGTATGTTGGGATATATAATATCCAAGAATGGCATATCTATTGGTGAAGAGAAAATCAAAGCCACAGTAAACTTTCCCAAGCCAACAAAAGTGAAGGATTTTAAAACATTAATGGGACACTCTAGTTATTATAGAAAATTTGTGTACAAGTTTGCTGACATTGCAATACCTCTGTATGCTTTGATAACAAAATTTGACTAGAATAATGAATCTCATAAATCCTATGAAACCCTAAAGACTTTTTTGGTCACCACACCAATAGTAAAAACACCTCAACAGGATTTGATATTCCATGTACATGTACATGCTTCAAACTTTGCATTAGGATGGGTTTTGGCACAACCTATAGAGGGAAGCAAAGTGGATTTTCCTATAGCCTATGCAAGTAACAGCTGAATCATGCTGAGAAAAACTACACCACAATTGAAAGAGAAGGGTTGGGTATGGTGTATGCAATAAAGAAATTCAGACATTATTTACTTGCTAACAGTTTTAAATTCTTTGTGGATCATCAAAATTTATTATATTTAGTGAATAAGCCTTGTCAAAGTGGAAGAATAGTAACATGGTTCTTATTATTAATGGAATTTGATTTTGAAGTTGTAGTAAGAGAAGGAAAAACACGCATGAGAGAAAATCATTTATCTAGAATATTGATGGGAGATAAACCACAAAATATGGACAATGATCTACTTGATGCTTATCTATTCAAGATAGAAATCATACCAACTTGGGCAAAATATTTGGTGCCAATAATGCCAGCTGGATCGAAGAATAAAACTTTGAATTCAACCACATGTGATCTTGCAAAGTAGAAATTTCATTCTACTCTCATGACACTAGTGTCATTTGAATTCATTATCTAGAGAAAGAACATCTTTGAAATCCATGTGTACATGCTTCAAAGATTATTACTCTAAATAATATGAGAAGAATGGGAGCTCATCGGTCAGCCAAGGAAAAAGATGTGAATAGATATGCATCTCAATGTGAGAGTTGTGTAAATAAACAAAAGGATCAATCAATAACCTTGTTTTGGTTTCAAGAAAACCCAAAATGGAGTGAACATATAGTGGAATATCTAAAACAAGAACCTCATGGAGAAATGACTAGAATGGATACAAACACTAGACATTTGCAAGAGATGTGCAAAGAATTTGTACTAATAAGTGATCAATTGTACAAAAGAGGAATGGATGGGTATCTGAGGATCTGTTTACCTAAAGAAAAATATTTGGATATGTTAGAATTGGCTCACTCAGGTGTAGTAGGAGGTCACTTTTCAAGTGAGAAAACTACTAACTTAATCCTCTATTCAGGATTCTGGTGGTCAACATTATTCCAAGATGCTAAGTTGTATGCACAAACATGTGAAATTTTCCAAAGAACTAAAGCACCAATTAGAAAAGATGACATGCCTCTCAAACCCTTGATATCTACTAGAGCCTTTGGCAAATGGGGATTGGAATTCATAGGACCTATAGATCCATCAGCTAGAAGCTTTCATTCAGAATATATTATAGCGTCCTTAGACTATTCAACAAAATGGACTAAAGCAAAAGCTACTATTAAACATGATGCTCAAACCACATCTAAGCTCTTGTATGAACATGTAATAACTGGGTTTGGATTACCAATTGAGCTGGTCCATGATAGAGGGACTCACTTCCTTAATCAATTCATGGAACCTTTGAGAACGATATATGATAATCCATAGGAAATTTGCACCCTATCATTCCCAAGCAAATGGCCTTGCTAAGAGAAAAAATATTTTTTTGTGCACAATACTTTCCAACCTAGTCAATATCAAAAGAAGAGATTGGGATATGCAACTCTATCATGTCGTTTGGGCATACAAAGTGGAATACAAAACATCAATATGAACTACTCCATTCAATCTAGTATATGGACTAAATGCAGTCTTAACAATGGAATTTCTCATACCTACTCTAAGGATAGGGAATCAATTACATTCGACAGATCATAAATTATATGATAGGGTTTTGGAGTTAGAACAATTAGGAGCATCTAGACTATACGTTGTCATCAGTATCTATGCATATAAGAGAAGACAAAGATCCTATTATGATCCACATATTGAGTAGAACAACCCTCAAGCAAGAGACTTAGTTCTAGCCTACACATTGAAGGAACATAGTAAGAAATTGGACAAAAGAGGACATGTCCCATATATCCTTCATAGGATTAGTCCTATTGGAGTAGTTCAATTGGCAAACATGGATGGAGAAGTGATGCCAAACTATGTGAGTGGATGAAAAATTAAAAGATACATGGAACCTCTAATAGTAGACGCTTGGAGAAGATTATGAAAGTCCCAAAGAAGGAAAGAAGAAGAGAAAAAAGTAAGACAAGAAGCTCAAGAAAATGCTAAGGACATATTTAAAAAGAATAAAGAAGTTAGAGAATTGATGATGTGTAGGATTGAACAAGATCAAATATAGAATCACTTATTAGTAGTTGAAATGCATTTTCAAGAAACAAAAATTAAGGTTTTACTGGATACTAGATCCCACATAAACCTAACTAATTCTAATCTTTTGAATCAACTTGAGGAAAGGAAACATACTAACAATACATCAATTTGGGAAATCAATGGACAAAATCTTTCTTCATAATCAAGTATAAATATTGACTTGAAGATAGGACAAGAAGAGACTTCAATTGAGTGTGGGAAATGGACTGATAGATTAATGCCTGAAAACTTAGTCTTAGGTCAAGAATGGATGAAGCAATATAAACAGAATTTGGATTCTAAAAAGCAATGATAAATTTAAAAGTGAGAGATAAATCTATGAGAATTTTCATTGTAAATGATGATGTGCAGGAATTGGAAACAAAGGTATACAAAGTGGATATGGAAACATTCAAATTCTCAGTAGAAGAAAAGCCACAGATAGGTGGGAGACCTAAAGAGGATACTCAAGCACAAACATATGAAAAGAAAGCCTTGGAATACAATATACCTAGAGAACATGCCCAAAGAGAGCAAAAAAATGCAAAAAAAGAGTCAAAATCTAAAACGAATATGGAACCTAAAATACAAAAACATGTTATGGAACAAAGCCAAAAAGAATGAGAGAAGGATGAAACAAATTTGGAGAATAAAGCAACAAATAACACAAGAGTCTCAAATACTTTCAGAAAGGAAGAGACAGGAAGAAAAAGAAGAAGCATAAAAAATCAAGCAAAGCAAAAGAAGATGGTATGGGAAGGAAAAATTAGAGGAGAAAATTCAAATTGAAATTCAATTGTGAACAAAAAAAAAAAATGAGAAAAGCCTCATCATCAGAAAACTACTTAAGTAAAATAATTAAGACCCTCATTTTGCACCATAATATTATTGCATATATAGAGTAAGCATAAATAGGGCTACACTAAAAAGGCGTACAAACACTAGGCATGAGATTTTTCAAAGCTTAGGCACTAAAGAAAGCTCTTTCAACATGTGTAAAATAGTTAGGAGGGGCAAAAAAAAGGAAATTCTCCTCATTTTTTATTAAAGAAACATGGAAAATAAATTTGAAAAAAAAATATGGAAAAAATATGGAAAAAATATAGAAAACTCATAAAAAAATCATAGAAAAAAATAAGAAAGCATTTCTTCATCATAAAGAAAGGAAAGTTCAAATATAAAATGTTGTGTCAAGAATTTTACAAGTTCCAAAAGTCTGCAGTTGAGTACAAAAGGTGGAAAATAGTTGTTCTACATAAGGTATTGGATGAATCAATGTTTTTCATTGATTTTGAGAGTTGTGAACAAGTGATGGACTCATTGCAAGAACTCAAAAGACACAATTGTGATCCATAGTTCATCTACAAGGTTAACAACTAGGAAAATGAGCTGATAGAAGTTACCATTAGACCAAAAGACATAAAGATTGCATTGAATTTTTATCCAATGGGCACAAAAGTGGATGTGAGCTTTGTCAAAAGGAATGTAGTCTCTTATGCTAGATATGCCAAATTTTGGGACTTCAAAGAAAAACCTAATGAAGAACTGGCTATTAGGAACTTTTTGAAATTGTTGTTTTTTTCATGACTTCCAAGATATACCATGCCTCATAAGGACATAAGAATGAAGTAAGCCAAAAAGAAAAACAAAATTCTATCAAGCAAAGATCATTAAAATGGAAACAAAGATAGTGCAAAGTAAAATCAAAATCACTTTCTTAGAAGAGAAGTGTGAAAAATAGAAATAGATAATAAAGAAGATGGAAGGTGACATCAGATACTTGGAATCAAAGAATAAAATTCTCCAAGAATCATACCAAGTTGTGAGAAAAGGTAATGAAGAAATAACAAGAGTGCTTATGGAGGAAGGTCACTACGATATAGGGGGAAGTACAAGAGAAATAATAAAAAATTCAAAGTGCAGAATTGACTTCTATGAAACAACAATTAAAAAAACTAAAAGATTAATTAAAAGATTCTAAGGAACTAGAACAACAATCAAGAAAACATGATGCTACTGCCATGAGAGGGTTCAATAATTTGAATGGGAAAATTGAAAAGGAAAGAGTTGACTGGTAGCAACAAAGGGTGAAACTCTTAAAAGAACTAGAACTATGGAAAGACAAATCAAGTATCCAATTAAAAGAAGTTAGAAGTGAAGAGGTAGTGCAAGAAAGAACAATCTTAGAAGAAAGACCACCATCTCCCATCCAAAAAGGTTGTAGAAGAAGAAAGACAGATGAGATAGCAGATGAGGAATCAAATGAGTTTATCAAACAACTCCTCCATGATACACAATCAAGAATGAGATACATAAGAAAAATTCATAATCAATATGAAAATAAAATAGTGCAATTTTCTTTGGATCAAGGAGTTAATCCAGCACATCACCATTAGGCAACAAATGGATTAGGAATTCCATTCTACATGGTTCTAGAAAGCATAATAGACTATCAAACTACTAGAGTTGGAACTCCACCCACTGAGTTCTTGGAATATGATGGAATATAAATTAGAGAAAGAAATATTCAAAACACTAACCCTTCATGGAGAAATAGGTGGTTGAACAAATCCAGAGAATGTAGAAAGACATGGATGGAAGTGTTGGAGTTAGATGACTGCGGAAGCACGCAAACATCACAAGGAAGAAGAAGAAGCTTGGAGCACAACACACAAGATTGAATGTATTACTAGAGAATGTACAAAGATAAGTAGCCCATTAGGGCAATATGCGTATATACAAGCCGAGGGAAAAAAGTGCCCCGGCAGTCCTAGAGTGTTCACACTCATCACTACCTAAATATATCAACAGGAAGCACTACTTCAATTAAAATCAATCATGCTTTCTGTCCAATTGCAAGAAGAATGGACTAGCCAAAGTTTTGAAAGATACCAAAAAGTGGAGTTATACCTTCAAAATGTCTTAACTTTCCAAAGATAACAGTGATGGAGAGTGTTAATCTCCAAAAGAACAAGTTATCCTTGAAGTTAGAGCACCTCTATATCAAGAATAACTTAAAACCTTCACCAATTTGGAAGATCAATACTCAACTACCAAAATCTTGAACAAACTGTGAAGAAGATGTCTACACAGAAAGTCTGTTGCACATAACTCATTCATTGACTTATCAAATGTGTAAACTTTTTTATAAAACTTTGTACAAGTGTTGCCTATAGTTTGCACACCTCCTCCAAGTCAAATCATTCCAAAATACTCACTAGAACTTGAGAAATGATCTCAACAAGTCACATATGTCTAAAACTATAGTTCTTAACAGTCGACTTTGACGCCTATAACTTCTAAAGCTTGGTTCTCCCAAACTAGAACCCGTTTATGCAAATGCTTTTAGCCATAGATGGCTTACCTCCATTTTGACTCCTCATTTGTGTAGAAATTTACATTGTGCACTGAGAGCTGACCATTTCTTTGACCATCGGGATTGCACGTGTTTCAGAAGACACTCAACACTTCCTCACATATGAATGTTCCAACTCATAATTCTCACAGCATGTTTACAATTAGGCTCTCAAACTTTAACCATAAACTCATAACTATGGAATTAGACACCTACAAAAAGATTCTTGAATTGATCAAGCACAGAAGGAGAACACAGAGAAAAATTGGGCGCAACTTTTCTTCATTACTCAAAAGTTTTACATCTAGATGAGAGAGCTATCTTACTCACTTCACAAGTGTCTAATAACTTCTAATTCTCTTCAAAATTGTTCTCTCATACTCTCTCATATTTGCCCTGACATTTTTCCTTGTATATATAGGCAAATATGTACAAGCTCATAACCATACAAAAGTATAAGTGAGCTAACTCTAAGTTAATGTACATATGTATAGGTATCTTCATTCTCTGAACATATACTTTCTTCATGCTTCATGACTTCGTCTTTTCTTCAATCCTTGACTTCAAAACTTCATCAAAACTTCAATTGTTGATTGTCTTGCACCAACAGCTCCCCCTCAATCATCAATTGAGGTTTTCTCTATCTTCTTTATACCTGCCATGTCTTTGAATCTTTGTAGCTTTGGTCCATCCAAGCTTTTGGTTAGCATATCAGCTATCTGATCTTTTGTTGAAGTATGTATAACTTCAATCTCTTTATCCATCACCTTCTCTATTAGAAAATGATATTGAATTTTAATGTGTTTAGTCCTCGCATGAAAAACACGATTAGCAGCTAAATACAATGAACTCATGTTATCTCCATGAATAGTGGGTGTACTCTCAATGATGTCAAAACTCTTCATAAGCGTCTTAAGCCATATCACTTCCTTTGCAGCTTCAACAGAAACTGTATGTTGCTTCTTTGAACACCATGAAATTAACTTATCTCCCACATAACACAAGTATCCATAAGTTGATCTCCTATCATCAGGATTACCTACCCAATCTGTATCACTATATATCTTGATGTTTGTATCCGATGTAAAACCATAATACAAACCTTCTTTGAGTGTACCCTTAATGTACCTCAACACTCTTTGTCCTGCAACCCAATGTTCTTTCCTAGGGCAATGCATGAATTGAGATAATACTCCAACTGCATATGACAAGTCAGGCCTAGTTAATGTAGCATAGATTAGGCTACCAACCAAACTTTGATATAGCTTCATGTCCTTGAATTCTTCTCGTCCATATCTGCTCAATTTGTGATTCACCTCCATTGGAGTAGGTTCTACCCTACAATCATCCATTTTAAACTTGATCAACAAGTTTTTCAAATGCCTTTCTTGAGTTACATACACTCCATGTTGAATGTATGAGATCTCCATGCCCACAAAATATGACAAATCTCCCAAGTCACTAATCTTGAACTCTTTCTCCATTTGCTTCTTTAGGCTTTGAATTACTTTCTCATGTGTACCTGTAAGAATTATATCATCAACATATATGCACATGTATATGAACCCATCATCACTTGCTTTAACAAGCAAGCTACTATCTGCTTTAGATACTTGACAACCAAGTTCCTTCAAGAAATTCACAAGTCTATAATTCCATGCCCTTGGGGCATGCTTCAAACCATACAAAGCTCTCTTGATCTTACATACATGATCTGGATACCTTTCATCTCTGAACCCTTGTGGTTGCTCCATGAAAACATCATCTGAAATATAACCATTTAGAAAAGAATTCTTCACATCTAATTGACATAATTTCCAACCTTTACATGCAGCAATGGTTATAAGTGTTTTGATGGTTGTCATCTTTGCCACATGACTATAGTTCTCATCATAATCTATACCATATGTCTGAGCAAATCCTTTCACAACTAGCCTAGCTTTATACCTAGACACACTTCCATCTGCAAACCTCTTTGTCTTGTAGACCCATTTGCATCCAATGATCTTCTGACTATTTGGTTTAGGAACCAAATCCCATGTGTCATTCTCGATCAATGCATCATACTCTTCCTGCATAGCTTTCTCCCAATTTTCCTTACCTTTTTCCTCTTCATATGTAGAAGGGTCTTCATCTACCTTTACCATATAAGCACAATCTATAGCAACCAAAATAGAAGTGTCATAGCTATACCTTGTAGGTTGCCATTTGTGTCTTGATGACCTTCTGAGTTCTCCACTCCTTGAGGTTTCTAGTTCATCACATTCTGGATCAAACCTTGACACTTCTTCAACTTCAACCTGTACTTCATTGTTTTCTTCTTCTACTTATCATCATATCCAATGAACACATATTTTTCAGCTTTAGGTTCCAATTTGTGGCTCAATTGAGATGGCACATATGCATATGCCAAACATCCAAATACTTTGTAATGATCTAGAGTAGGTCTCTTACCCCACCATGCCTCATATGGTGTCATACCCTACAAAGCTTTACATGGTAACCTATTGACCAAATATGTGGCTGTATTTACAACCTCAGCCCACAAATAATTTGGGCAATTTTTCTCCTTCATCATGCATCTTACAAACTCAACAAGAATTCTATTCCTCCTTTCTACTACACCATTTTGTTGAGGAGAGTAGCTGCAAGTAATTTCCCTTTTTATACATGCATTCCACAATTAATCATTGAACTCATTAGAGAAATACTCTCCCCCTCCATCTGACCTTAGTCTCTTTAACTTTTGACCTGTGATTATTTCTGCATACACATGATAATGCTTGAATGTATTGAATACCTCTGATTTATCTTTGATCACATAGATAGTGATCCATCTAGTAGCATCATCAACATAAATTACATAATACCTTGAACCATTGATACTAAAATCCTTTGATGGTCCCCACACATCTGTGTGTACCAACTCAAGCTTCTCTGAATACATAAAACCATGCTTGAAATAAGATTGCTTATGAGCCTTACCTAATTGGCATGCCTCACATCTGTATGTCATATGTTGACCCGCAACATTAGGCAATCCAAGCACTGAACCATTTTTAACCATATCTTTAATGCCTCTTTCATTGAAATGTCCAAGTCTTTTGTGCCAAAGATCTAACTCAGAGATCTTATGTCCTCCATAAGTGAACAAGGCATGATGAACATTACCTTGAATCTTCAATGTGAAAAATCTTCCTTCTTTATTCCCTAAAACAATTTGTTTATATTCATTTCTAGGGTCTTCCACAAAAACTCCTTCATTAGTAAACCTAACTTCATAACCTTTTTTAACAATTTGTCCTACACTTATCAGATTCTTTGGAATTGTAGGAACATACAAAACCTTATTCAAGAGAGTACTTCCATCCTTGGCCTTCACTGATCCAATCGACTTCACATTGTGCTTTGTATTATCACCTGTTTGAACTACATGATTAGTTACCTTATTTTTCCAAATTAGTCATCAATGCTATGTTGCCACTCACGTGATTGCTACACCCTGAGTCAATGTAGAAGACTCTTTGATCTTCACATTGCCTTTCACAAGTTGCATTCATAATCAATGTTGAATCCTCCTTCTCATCTGAAGCATCCTCTACCTACATTTCTTCCAAAATAACCTCTACCTCTGAAATTACCTCTTTGATTTATGCCACCTCTTGAATTAAAATTCTGATTGTATCCACCATTATTCTGAGTATTATGCCAACAATCATGAGCTAAGTGATTTGTCTTACCACAAATCCAGCAAGCTTTAACTCCATCTTTATTACTTATGCCTCTTCCTCTACCTTTGCCACCTCCTCTTCCTCTTAGGAAGTTAGCTTGGCTAGTTGTACCTTCATCTTCATTTGCTAGTTGCTTCCCTTTGCTATTCTTCTTTTTATCCTTTGAATACATTGCTTGACCTGCACTCTTATCACTTTCACCTTTGACATCCTGCTCAAAGGTTAGCATGTGTCCTAGCAACTGATTCAAATCAGGAGTAAAATGATCTAGTGATAATTCAATAGACAAAATGAATGGTTTCCATTTGTCATCACCTCTCAAACCTGTGAGGATTTGCCTTACCAATTTATCCTCCTCAATATCTTCATCAACTACTCCTAATGCATCTGCAATGTCCTTCATCCTTGTTACATAATCTGAAATGGATTGAGAGGCCTTCTTCTTGAATGTGGTAAACTTTGCCCACAAGGATGCCTTCCTTGACTTTGTGGTGTTTTGGAAATGCTCCTCCAAAGCATTCCATATATCACTTGCACTTTCAAGACCTCTAATGTGAGGTAGCAAGTAGTCATTAACTCCCATATAGATAATACTCCTAGCTTGAGCATCTCTCTTCATCCAAGTCTTCAAATCTAATAATTCATCCCTACTTGGAACACTAGGATCTCTGAACTGAGGCTTTTCTTCTTCACCTATGATATAACTTATCAGGTCTTTACTCATAAGATGAGCTTCCATCCTCATTGACCATGTTGGATAGTTCTCTCTATCCAATTTCTCTATCTGAAGAGAATCTCCCATCCTTTCGTCACTTGTGTATTAAATTCTTCAATCTTTATAAGAAAACAGTGTACCTTTGCTTCGAATGAAGTTCCTTTTGTCTTCCTTGATATCTTCTGACCTCCTTCTCAAGCTTTACTTTCAAGCTTTCACCTTTTGTATCTTCAAATGTTGAATTCTTTATAACTGCAGCAGTCGGGATCCTCCTTTCTTCAATTTCGATGCTTCCTGCTCTGATACCACTGATGGAGAGTGTTAATCTCCAAAAGAACAAGTTATCCTTGAAGTTAGAGCACCTCTATATCAATAATAACTTAAAACCTTCACCAATTTGGAGGATCAATACTCAGCTACCAAAATCTTGAACAAATTGTGAAGAAGATGTCTACACAGAAAGTGTGTTGCACATAACTCATTCATTGACTTATTAAATGTGTAAACATTTTGATAAAACTTTGTACAAGGTGTCGCCTACAATTTGTGCACTCCAAGTGAAATCATTCCAAAAGACTCACTAGATCTTGAGAAATGATCTCAACAAGTGACCTATGTCTAAAACTGTAGTTCTTAACAGTCGACTTTGATACGTGCAACTTCTAAAGCTTGGTTCTCCCAAAATAGAACCCATTTATGCAAATTATTTTAGCCATAGATGGCTTACCTCTCAACTTAGATTTTGACTCCTCATTTGTGCAAAACTTTACACTGTGCACTGAGAACTGACCATTTCTTTGACCATTAGGATTGCGCCTGTTTCAGAAGACACTCAACACTTCCTCACATATGAATGTTCCTACTCATAATTCTCATAGCATGTTTACAATTAGGCTCTCAAACTTTAACGAGGACTCATTAACTATGGAATTAGAAACCTACAAAAGGATTCTTGAATTGATCAAGCACAGAAGGAGAACACAGAGAAAAATCGGGCGCAACTTTTCTTCATTACTCAAAAGTTTTACATCTGGATGAGAGAGCTATCTTACTCACTTCACAAGTGTCTAATAACTTCTAATTCTCTTCAAAACTTGTTCTCTCATACTCTCTCATATTTGCCCCGACATTTTTCCTTGTATATATAGGCAAATATGTACAAGCTCATAACCATACAAAAGTATAAGTGAGCTAACTCTAAGTTAATGTACATACGTATACATATCTTCATTCTCTGACATATACTTTCTTCATGCTTCATGACTTGATCTTTTCTTCAATCCTTGACTTCAAAACTTGATCAAAACTTCAATTGTTGATTGTCTTGCACCAACAAGCAGGTCCCAAGAAGGGAACTTGCCCATCAAAGAATTATATCCTTACAACTTGCAAGGCAGTGGTCGAAGATTTGAAGGATGTCAATGATCCTTCTTGTTTCTTAAAGTTAGGGCTTTGAAGTTAATCATAACTTGCATAGAAACCTTTATCGTTACCTACATTAGAATTCTAAATTACATAGTATTTAATTCAACTTCATATGCATTTTTTTTTTTAATCTAAATGAGATCCCATATAGAATTTGCCTAATGGCATATTATAGCATAATCATATTCGTGGGCATTCACTATTTTATGTACAATTTTTTGAGGATGCCTTTGATTATGAATTTTTCAAAAGGGATTCAAAGATTTTTGGTAGACTATCTCTAGTAATGAAAGCTAGACTAACAGTGCATGAAGCAACATATATAGATTATATCAAGAAAGATGTGATAGATAAACATGTTGCTGCAATACAATGGAGGAAAGTACTTTTTGAAATGGTCAATGATTTGAATGTCACATGAAAGAGTCATGACCTCGTGGCTCAAATGTACTAGAGAAAAAAGAAACAGTAATCAAATCCATCAACCAGTTTCGTCAAGGATGGCAAAAGGCAAGGAGAGGGAGAATGTTAGAAAGCACTTTTGTGATGGAAAAAATGGAAAACATTGTATTATGGCAGAAAAAAATATGCCAAAATTTGTAAAAATGAGGAAGAGTCTCCCTCATGGATAGATGTAAGTTATATAATTTTTGTAGAATTTTTAGATCTATCAAGATAGTAGATTTTTTTAGTAGAAACTTTGGAGGAACTATTTTAGGTGTAAAAAGGAACACTTAGAAAGGTATATAAGTCAATTATGACTCATTTGTAAGCAGATCTTGTATTTTTGGAGTTAATGAGAAATTGAGAGCTCTTCCTTCTTATAGTTCTTGTCATCAAGCTTTAATGGTGATTTCAAGTGGATTATGTGAGTGTCTTTCATGGATTTTTATTTGTGATTAGTAGTTCTTTGAGTGATTCATATTTCTATGAATTTGTTCCTACCTTCTAAGTACCATTTATCAAGCAAAGTATTACTCCTTCATGACTGTCTGAATCCATCAGACTTGCGATTCTCTCATCACAGGGGTACATATATTGAAAGTTGAATTTTACTTCACCATTCTCTTTATTATGACTTTAGGCACAAGAAACAAAGAAAAACCTTACATATAGCCAAATCTACATGAAGAATGAGAATGATCAAGAAATTTTGTGAAATCTTTGATGTTGTTGATCTTTGATGATAAATCTTGGATTCCATCGATAAAGAAGGGGCTTGGGTCTTAAAAATGCTCCCCGGATTGACAATTTAAGTGTTTGAGGTTGTTGATCCTTTATGCTATCATGATTGGAGAGGGAAACTCCAAAGCAAAAGAAATAGAGGCCTAAGTTTTCTTCACATGAAGGAATGAGGGGACGCCCACCCTAGGGATGATGCCCATACTCTCTCTCTCTCTCTCTCTCTCTCTCTCTCTCTCTCTCTCTCTCTCTCTCTCTCTCTCTCTCTCTCTCTCTCTCTCTCTCTCTCTCTCTCTCTCTCTCTCTCTCTCTCTCTCTCTCTCTCTCTCTCTCTCTCTCTCTCTCTCTCTCTCTCTCTCTCTCTCTCTCTCTCTCTCTCTCTCTCTCTCTCTCTCTCTCTCTCTCTCTCTCTCTCTCTCTCTCTCTCTCTCTCTCTCTCTCTCTCTCTCTCTCTCTCTCTCTCTCTCTCTCTCTCTCTCTCTCTCTCTCTCTCTCTCTCTCTCTCTCTCTCTCTCTCTCTCTCTCTCTCTCTCTCTCTCTCTCTCTCTCTCTCTCTTTCTCTCTCTCTCTCTCTGTCTCTCTCTCTCTCTCTCCCTCCCTCCCTCCCTCCCCCTCTCTCTCTCCCCATCTTTACTTCATTGAGACATCTCCTTTGGTGCACCTTTTATAGTATTTTGAAGGTGCAAATTTCTTCATATATGAGATAAGTGGTTCATCTGTGTGTGCTTGCTTGGGAGGAAGAGAGTAAGCACCAATGATAAGGAGATAAATACATTCATATACCCTCTATAGAAGGACAAAATTGACTACATAGGTCCACCTTTTGATTCATAACTTGAGCTAGGAGCATCCAAATTGAAAATTCAAAATCATATACCTTGGTTAGAGAACTTTCTTATGAATTGTTGGAATCCATCGTTCGACTATTGACCATAATTAGGAGATCTTGAAATTAAGTGAGTAGGATTATTGGTGATGCTCAAAGTTCTGAATGATTCATTTTATTTCCATAGATGTTTAAGGGATATGTTTGTGCAAAAGAAGCCAACATTATGGGAAATTCGCTCTGCTCTAGGAAGGACCATACAAAGTTGTTAGTCTCTAGAGTAAGGGCACAACAAGGCTCAAAACTCTATAGGGTCACACCCTCTACCCTTGGTCAACCTTTCACAACTCAAACCTTATTTATTCTAAGTCTCACAAGGACATGCACACACAAGTTTTTCTCATCAGCTTGTAAATGCCTACCTTGTAACAAGTCTTCATTTTGTATGCAAAGTTTTTATCTTAGATTTTGGTAATATATTTTTGTTGATATATTTAGGTAGTGATGTGTGTGAACACTCTAGGACCACTGGGGCACTTTTTTCCCTCTTTAGGAGGTCTTTTTCCCCCGATTTGTATATAAGGCTATTGCCCTAATGGGCTACTTATCTTTGTACATTCTCTAGTAATACATTCAATATTGTGTGTTGTGCTCCAAGCTTCTTCTTCTTCCTTGTGCTATTCGCATGCTTCCGCGGACGTCTAACTCCAACAATTGGTATCAGAGCAGGTTGTCCCTTCATCTAGGGTGCCGTCGACACTCCTCCGGTTGCAATCTTAGAATTGCACGAATTGTGGTGCCGAAATCGCAATCTGAGCTTGTTTCGGCCTCTGAACACACTATCGCAATGCTTGTGCATGCTATTTTGTCTTTTTGTGCCAAAGGTATATACCAATTTATGTTTTCGAATATAAGCATCTCAAAGTCTGCTACAGGTCTAGCAAAATTCCTCTGGGCAGTTCTGTTCAACTTTTTGAGATAGAGACAATTTTCTGCATCAAGGTATTTTAGTCACCGGCCATGGATGAAAGCAGTGATGTATTCCATACGTTGGCTGTTGAGGATACGTTGGATGGTACCAATGACCCGTTATGGGCTTATATGATGCAACATGTATTGGTTGCAAGAGGACTATGGAACATTGTGTAGCGTCTTGAAAAATAACCTATCACACCTGCAATTGTTACAACTGCAGGTACAAAAGCTGAGGCAGAAGGTGTCGAAGATGATGATATTCTGCATATTCCTATTCGTGCTACAGTTTCTGTTGCACCTACTACAGAGCAAATTCGTTGGGATTGCAGAGATGCCCAGGCATATGCATTGATAACTTTGTCTAACAAACGTGCCATTATTCCTCACATTCGCTCTTGTAGAATAACTAAGGATTCTTGGGATACAGTTACCACATTGTACCAAGCTAGGGATGAGGCTCGTGTTGCTTACCTCCGAAAACAGTTGGAGAGTGAGCACATGAATGAAGGTGATTCTATGGACAGTTTCCTAACAAAGATCAAAGACTTGAAGGAACAGTTGATTTCTGATGATGAGGCTATACCAGATAGCTCACTTATGCAGACTGTTCTGAATGGTCTTCATGATTCATATCAGAGTTTTGCTTCTACTCTTCAGCTGATGATGAAAGGCAATCCAAATGCCTTGTCATTTGAGGAGTTAGTCTCTGTTCTATTGTAGGAAGATCAGTCCAGGCAGAACAGGTCCATTATGTGGGTTGCAGATCAAGATTTCCTAGCTAGTCAGAAGGGCAAAGGAAAATGGAGCTCTTCAAGTAATAAGCAGAAATCTTCTAATTCTACACAATCGAAGAGGGAAGACAAAGGTGAAAACAAATCAGAAAAGCAGAAATTGTTTTGCAAGTACTGTAAAGGAAATGATCATATCATAAAGAACTCTCATAAACTGGCTGCAAAAGAGGCAAAGAAAAAAGAGGCAGGAATGGTTGTTGCAGAGGCTTCTATTCCAAAAGCAGAGTCTGCTAATCTTGTGCAAGAAGAAGAATGGGCGTTTACTACTGTTTGCAGCTTTGACCCATCTTCTCATGAGCAGTGCATGTCTGTAGTAGACTCAGATGTTTGGTACTTTGACAATGGGGTGACCAGACATATTACTATTGGAACAAAACAATCACAAATTGATGATTACAAAGAGCTTGAAGCATGTCAATGATCAGATTGAAGTCAAAGAAGTCATTTGAGAAAGTGAAGAGATCTCAAAAGTGAAGATTGTATACATATGTACATTATAGATGGAAATTCTTGTACTATGAGTGTAGATGATCCTTAGGATGGTAAGGAGTAATGTAATAGACATGGGATAAGTCTAGAATCATATGTATATAAGTCAATGATGTAAACAAATACATGTGAGAGTCATTAGAATCCAAGTGTCATTAAGATAGATGTGTAGAGAGTCATCTTCACGAGTTATCATCGGGTTTTTCTCTGATTTCTCTTAGCCTGATCATGTGGATCAAAAAATCTTTTTTACACATCTAATCTAGAAGATAATGAAGCTATGTTCAAAGTTTCATGGTTTAATTCCTTTCATGATGTGAGTATGATCAATAGGAACATGTGTATGTAAAGTTTGCAGGTAGACCTCTCAGAATCGCACACTTTTTTGTGTCAATATTTTGCTTAGATCTCAATTCACAGTGTAAAGTTTTTAATGACTGAGCATTCAAAATCTAAGTTAGAAGGTAAGGATGCTATGACTAAAAGCATTTAGTAAAACGAGATTTGTGCTATGAGAAATCAACCTTAGAAGTTACCTATGTCAAAGTCATCTGTTCACGAAGATAGTTTCTAACATACTTTTGATCTTAAGGATCAAATTAAAGTTTTAATAACTCTTTTGAAGGACTAATGGTTGATATGATTGCACAAAGGTAGTGTAGAGATATGTGTATCATTGGTTTGAAGAAATCTAAAGATATGTGTGGGTAATGAAGCCAATCATTGAAGCAGACTATTGAAAAATGAAGATTTTCACTCAGAGAAGTGATAGTTGAAAGTTTTGGTAAATGAAGATAACATTTGTGTAAAGTTTGGTCCATAACTGATATAGAGGTGATCTTAAATTAGTATAGATCAAACCTTTGGAGATTTAGAGGTCTCCAACAGTGGTATCAGAGTTGAAGGTGCAATACAAGTGAAGTAAAGGCATTGGAAGTCCCAACTGTTGCAGATATTGAAGTTCCTTCTAATTGAAGGTGGACAAAGCCAAATTCTTGAAGATAACCTGCAGAAGTACAAAGTACGAGTTCAAAGGATCAAGAAGGATTGAAGCTTCATATCAAAGTTACATTCTATTATCATCTGCATGAACCTTGATACTTGAGAAAATGCAAACTGTATATCTGGACGTGTATTACAAAGATATATCAAGCATCCAACTGCTTGACAATATAAAGTAGCATCAAATGATTCTTCATCTGCTACTATTTGTAAAGATGTGTTTTGATCCATAGGTGTTTGCCTAGGTTTAGATTCACTCATCTGAAATCTTTCTAATAGTTTCTCAATATACTTCTATTGTGTCATATAGATACACTCGTCCTTAAACAAAAACTGAATCCCAAGATAATAATGCAAGATTCCTAAATCATTCGCATCAAATGTTTTCTTCAATTGTTCTTTGAACATCTAGAAATCTTCATCTCTAGGACTTGTGACTATAATATCATCCACATAAATGATTGCTATAATCATCATACTTGTTTCAGCTTTGACATAAAGAGTTGGAGTTGCATCTGAGTTATGGAAACAAATGGATAAAAGATATGTGTGTATCTTTTCATTTCATGCTCTAGGTGCCTGTTTTAATCCATACAAAGCTTTTATAAGCTTACATACTAAGTGTTATTTACCTATTTCTTCAAAACCTTCTGGCTGTTGAACATATACATCTTCATGTAAATCACCATTTAGAAAAGCAGTCTTTATGTCAAGTTGATATACATTCCAACCAAAATGTGCTGGTAAAGCAAGTATTGACCTAATAACTGTCATCCTAGATGTAGGAGCAAATGTCTCATCATAATTAGTACCTTTTTGTTGTGCATATCCTTTGACAACTAATCTTGCTTTGTACCTGTCAATAGTGAAGGGCTTTGGTGTGCAGAACAAGAGGAGGAAGGAGGAGATGGAGGGAGAGAGAAGAGAGGAGTGACGCGCGGACATGCGTGGGAGCCTCGAAACCCACATAATGATCTCTCTTGAGGCAATGCTCTATATATGATGTATATATATAAATATGGGGCTAAGGTCACATGACCCTTACATCCCCAACAATCTCCCACTTAAGGGTCAATGTGATCGTAAGTGATAACATATACAAAGAATGATGTAGGACTATACAATAATGTACAGGAAGAGTCCGGATCTCTACCCATACCAGATCAGCCTACACCAACTGCCTCGAACAAGGTGTATCCATGCACCTCAAACTGCTCTAGACTCATATCGACAAGAGTCGAGCTCACATATGACTGATGCAAGAACTGATGAAGTTCGTGCAAAGCTCCCACTCGCTCCATGCCTATGTCAATCATTGAACGACTGACAACTCCAAGTGCAAATGCTCCAATAGCAACTGCAATGTCTGGTCTCGAGCATAACAACTCATACATCAGACTCCCGAATGCTGACGAAACATGTGTTATCCTGGCTAACCTAAGTATGTCAGCCATGCATGTATCCAAGGCATCCAAAGCACTATCATCAAGACCAACATGTCCTGACATATCATCATGAACATCTGAAACATGCTCTACATATACATCCATCTGAGCATCTGAATCATGTCATACATGTGCATCAAGAATGTCCATAGACCTATCTGTAGGTAGACAAAATGAGACATGAAGAGTCTCACATCGCACATAAGGCTGAACTCCCACTGAGACGAGACTGTCTCTCACATGAAGTACCTGCAATGGATACATGTGCCCAATCCTGGCACCTCTGACAAGCATAAGCTGTCCCAACTTCAACTGAAAATGATGCTCGCCAAGGAATGCATAACATCTGCTCTCCTGTAACTAGCTAACTGAAATGAAGCTCATAGGGAATGAAGGCACATAACGTACATGTCTGAGCATAAGTGATGCTCCACTAGGTAACATAAGGCATACATCTCCTGCACCCTCAATGTCATATATCGTACCATCAAGCATGTGCACACATCCACGACTCTCACCTAAGAATCGACAAAACCACTCACGATGTGGAGTAATATGAAAACTGGCTAATGCATCAAGTAACCAAGCCATATGTGTGCTATCCAAAGAACAAGAGGAATCCTGAGATGAACCATAGGAGAAAGTGATATCACCATCACTAGCATAATCAACTGTCATAGACTCTCCTGAAACCACTACCTGACCTGCATCACGTGCATATCTCTGACGTGGTCGTCGCATCCACCTGAAGCAACGTCGTCGAATATGGTCCTCATGACCACAATGCCAACATCGAAGTCGTCGATGTGATCTATGTCTCACATGAGTCGATGGACTCGCATACATATCATGTAGTCTCTGCCATAATGCACTACTTGTCTCCTCATACATCACAGACTCATATATAGAATCCACAAGCTGTAATCGGATAGTGGAGCTAGCCAATGCGTCCATATCCATCCATACATGGTCGGGCATGTCACGAGGCCTCTGTGCATCTCTATGCACATACATGTGTAACCCTGCACGAACCAATGTATGCCACATCTGAGCTTTCCATCTCAAAAAGTCAGTGCCATCAAATCGAGAAGACACCATGTTGGCAATCCAAGAGACTAGCAATGTAATAAGAGACTAAAAATGATACTCTATCCTCAATAGGATCACACCTGCATATCCATATGCATAAGTCATATCACAAATGACTCGATGGAGAAGGAACTATGTGAACCACTTGTCACATAACCATGCATCTAGCATGCACATAAAACCATGAGCATAAGCCTGCTCACCAAGTCTCCAAAGTGACCAAGTAGATGTGAAAGAATCCTGGGAAAAATTCGACAGAGTATCCCCTGTAAACTGAGCAATCAAACAATATAACCAATATCAAAAGAACAATGAGTAATCTGTCACCACCTGTCACTGATGTAATCAAGGATAATGGAAAATACATATGCCCATAAACTAATAGCAATACATGCCAATACAATGGCAATACAACTCCCACTCAAGAATAAATCATGCAAGATGGTCCAATCTATCACAAATAACCTATGACCAAGTCCAAGTGAATGGAGATAGTCAATGATCCAAAGCTATCACACAAGCTTCAAGATCCACTAGAGCTCTCTTCTAGCATAAAAGCCGATAAAATTTTGGCAGTATCTCCTCTGTAAACTGGACTCTAGAACTAAAATAACCATGTGGGAATCACCATCCACATATGCCAAGAATCACACTGGCAAATATATATCAATCAATGACCAAATGCTAATAATAGTGACAAATGAATGTGTAACTGAGGCTCCAATCTGGATCCTGTACCTGCAAAGAAAACAAAGATACAAGTACCAAACAAGATCCAAAATCAACTCTCACAAAAGTATGTGCAACCGGAAAGTAAATCCATAACCAAGTGGCATAAGCAAGATATAGACCACAATGCCACTATACATCCATGATCGAACTCATGATGACATAATTCTCAAAAAAGAGTATACCACAATGTCATCTTACATGCCAAACACGTAAAAAGATCATGCTCTACTCTCATATGGAGGAGCTACCACAATGATCATACATGAACAATGCTTTGAAGCTCCGAAAATAAGAGCTTGCACACCAAAAATTCTCTATCGAAGAAGTTCCAAAGCAAATTCAACCTCCAAGTGCAATGAGGGTTGTTTGGGCAAAACTGTACTGCTCTATGTTTTGCCATTTCAGAGGTGATAACCTCTGAATCTGAACTTTTGGTCTTCAGCAAACTTGAAGATCTGCTTCTTGGCTACGTAACGACATAAAGAACACCTCAATCGGAGGTGTGTAGCTCAAGATATGCTTAAGAAAAGCACCTGCTCTCAATTTCACTATCACTTGCAACAGTACTACTCTGTATTCTGCAATTTCGGCAATCTAAAACTCAGGATTTGGATCTGAGTTCTTCTACAAAGTTGTAGCTATCTTTCCAACCTACGAACAGCAAGTTGAATCATCGCATTTCGAGCTGTATAACTCAAGTTATGACAAAAAAACCGATCTGCTGTCCTACTCAATGTAGATTCGCCTTCTACAATTCTCTGCGTTTTTCGAATTTTCGGCACTTCAGAAGTCCGAACCAGGTTCTGCGCTCTTCTACGAAGTTGTAGCTCTCTGTGTTAGCTACGCATAGAACTTTAAAACGCATCAATCCGAGCTTCCTAACTCGAGTTATGACCGAAATACTGAACTGCTATTGAGAGATGCCGACCTTCACTTCTACCTCTTGTGACCTAAGCTTCCATTGAAGCTTCTTGCACACAAGCCTTCAGCATGCTCTGATAACAATGAAGGGCTTTGGTGTGCAGAACAAGAGGAGGAAGGAGGAGATGGAGGGAGAGAGAAGAGAGGAGTGACGCGCGGACATGCGTGGGAGCCTCGAAACCCACATAATGATCTCTCTTGAGGCAATGCTCTATATATGATGTATATATATAAATATTGGGGTAAGGTCACATGACCCTTACATCCCCAACAAATAGTACCATCTGCTTTCCATTTGATTTTGAAGATCCATTTTAGACCTATAGCTTTCTTTCCCTCTAATAACTCACATAGTTGCCAAGTTTGATTCTTATGAATAGAATCAATCTCTTCTTGCATAGATTTTCTCCAAATAGGAATGTTAAGTGCATCTTTAACACATGCAGGTTCATGTGCTAAAATATCATGAATCTCAAAGTCTTCAGCAAAACTTACATGATCTTTTTGTTGTTGTTGTCTAGTTTGACTCCTTGTTCTTCCTGTAAAAGTCCTTATACCACTGTCTTTCCAAGTCTGATATAACCAAGTAGGTGTATCCTTAAATAGTGGTGATACTCTTTCTGACCCTTCAGCTTCCACAGGTTCTGGAATTTGTCCTTCTGAGGTACTAGGACTTTTTGGAACTCTAGTACTTTCTTCCATTTTTGGAACTAAAGTCTCATGTGGAATTGATTCTGTAGAAGGTTGTGAAATTCCTCTTTCTTCAATCCTAGGAATTTTAACTCTCTCCTGATATGGCTAAACATGTACATCCAGATTCCTTCTAAAAATTCCATAGTCATTTTCACTAATGAACTCTAGAATTTTTGCTTCTTTATCATATATCTTATTTTTAGCAATATAAGCATTGCGTGAAAGAATAACTTCACTTGTCTCTGGAACATAAAACCTGTATCCTTTACGTTCAACAGGATATCCAATAAAAATAGCTTTCCTTGCATTTACATCTAGTTTGCCACGATCCTTTTTCTCAACATGTACATAAGAAAGTGATCCGAATACTCTGAAATAGTTCACATTAGGTTTTCTACCATAATATGCTTCATAAGGTGTGATTACCTTTAAGGCTTTTGTAGAAGTCCTATTCAAAATATGATTAGCTATATGTACTACATCAAACCATGATTTTGGTGAAAGCTTCATGGACGCCATCATGCTCCACATCATCTCAACAAGTACTCTATTCCTTCTTTCTGCAACACCATTCTGCTGAGGAGTGTAAGCAATAGTAAGATGTCAAGTAATACCTTTCTCTTCAAGAAATTTTTGGAACTCATTTGAGAAGTATTCTCCACCTCTATCACTTATGAGAATCTGGATAGTTACCTGACTTTCATTTTCAACCATAGCTACAGATTTCTTGAACATAGGAAAGACTTCTGACGTCAACTTAAGACCATAGATCCATGAGTATCTTGTAAAATCATCAAAAAATAAAACAAAATACCTAAAACCAGGAATAGAGTCTGCTCTCATAGGTCCATTCACATCTGAATGTTTAATTTGCAATTTCCTGGTAGCTCTAATATGACCTTGTTTCTTGAAAGGTAGTTTATGCATCTTACCTTCAAGACAACCTTCACATATATCCGAATCATATGGTAGCTTGAATGAGGGTAAACTCTCAACCATACCCCTGTCTTTGATATTCTTGAGAGCTCCAAAACTAATATGTCCAAATCTTTCATGCCATAACTTCATATCTTCCACCAGTGATGAAGATTTGACAGCATATGTTTGACTATTTTTGACAAAATAAAAATCCCTCCTTTGTGCTCACCTTGTAATATACACGTTTCTTCTTTGGGTGACAAGATCTTACAAAGATCTTTCTCAAATACAACTTTGTAACCATCACCTAAAAATGCAGATATAGATAGCAGATTCTTCTTCATGTCAGGTACATATAAAACATCTGAAATCTAAAAATTACCACCTTCTCTTGACTTTAGGGTTACTGTACCTATTCCCACAACATCCAAATCATTGCCATCTACAATAGTAACACCTCTCAAGATAGTGCAATAAATATGAAAATAAAAAAACCCTAATTCTGAAATTAGGGCTCAAAAACCCTAAAAATAGAAAATAGGATCAACGTACAAAAGATAGCTACCACCAACTTGTAGAAGACTCCTTGCTCCAAGAGAGTAGCCTCTCCTTCACCTTTCCTTCACCTCCAAAGCTTCAAAACTCCAAAATTGACACAAGGTAAGCATCAACTCTAGCTTCAAGTTGTCCAAAAGAGTGTTCAAGGTCCTCCTTATATAGTAGTGAACCTCCAAATAAAGCATGGTGAAAATATTAGCGAAAAAGCTGCTTGCAAACTTAAAAAGCTATGATCATTTTTTTAATCATAATTTTTAGCTTTTGGTGAGTGAAAAACTTCCATCGCTAATTTTTTATCTAGCTTTATTTTGATCGCTTATTTTGAGTGCTTTTTGCCATGTGTGACTAATGACCTAGCTTTTCAAGAGTTAGAACCTCAAAAATGTTCATCCACCATTTTAGAGTAGAATTAGGGTTTTACTTTTCTCCCAAGTCTGACCTTTGATGACTGAATGAAGCATATCACTTGATAGCTCTCGCAAAGCTCTATCTATCTAACCTAAAAAAATTTTACCTTAACTATGCAAAAAATGCTAAGTCCTAAATTTGGATTTGTTGGAAATGGATCATATGTACATTGATTTCCAACATTCTTATACTCTCAATTAGGCATCGACTCACCTCTTGCCTTTTGATGAGTTTGCCGAATTCGGACACTTTCAACTTGCCTATCTCCATGATGTCCCCTTCCCTCTTCCTTGACCATGCAAATCCTTTCCATGATCCTTCTCCCTTTTGATTGGCTCTTTAGGATGGCAAACCCTATACTGGTAGGCACCTATAAAAGCCCCACTGTTTCTTCTAAAGGCATTGGTAAAAGATAAGCCCCCTCATAAAATTTTCTTATGACCAAGCGACATTTCTCCCTTGAGTACATGAATCCGTGTTGCCATTGCAAACCTACAATGCCTTGCTTAGTAGTATTCCTCTCCTATATGCCATCTATGCAATGCCCCTGTTCTTTCCCAATGTATCTTCAGCTTGAGCAAACACACAACTTGAAGATAGGGTGAAGGCAACCTCCAAGGACACTCATTATCTCCCTTTCTCTCGTTTGCAATGTCAGCTCCCCCTATCTCTTCTTCTCAATTTTGGTATATCAAAATCTTGCAAAAGATCCCCCACCCATGTCTCATAATGATATAGCAAGATAAGCTAGCAATGAAGCTATTAACAAATTCAACAAACCATATCCATCTCTTCTATATAAGGAAGTGGAAGGAAAAAATCAATATAGAATACAAAGATGCATGTGATCACCCATTCAATGATTCACTAGATCATTGCTCATTGCCCACACTTGTTTCCACCTGCTTGCTCTCTCATCTTTTGGATGGCTCTCTCCACTTGAAAAGCTGGCCACTTATTCTAGAACTTGTATCTCTTGCCAAGAGATACAACTATGTAATTTATACTTGTAGGATCAGCAAAAGGAGTATCTATGAGAAACACAAAGGAGTTGGCGCTCCGTGGATTGATGCCCACATTAGCTTTAGAGAAGAGCCTCCTTTCATATGTTACACTCTTGGTTCTAAAAGATACAAGTAAACTTCATAACTGATTCTCTCTTTCTCTCTTCCGTCCTTTCATATGTGTACACTTTTGCTTACTTTGAGTACATGCTTCATCTTGTTTCGAGTCCATTTTTTGAGTTTGCTTTTTGAGCTCATTTGTGGCTGCGTTCTTCATGGTAATATTGTAGTTAATCCCCATTGAAAAGTCCTCACTACCCCTAAAAACCATTAAAGGCACACTCTTAGCAACCAAGAAGGAATAAGCCACCAAGGTAATATGAGATAGGGAAGCCAATGATAAGAGAGACAAAGAGATGAACAAGAAGGACCAAGTAGACAGACCAGTCAATGTAGATCATGCAAGGAATAGGCCTAATTACAACTTTTCTAAATCAATCTTGTATTAAATAGTGATTATCATCACTACACATCATTGTAATTATTTATTTTGATAGTTTCAACTATATTTTGTTCAAGCGCCCGAGGAGTCCTTGATCTTGAATAGTTTTAGAGGAAGCCACCTACCAATTTTCACAATTTTTTGAGCTTCCTTGAGTCTGCAAAATATTCCAAAAGCCTATTTTTTAACTAGGCCAGACTCTAGGTCTGAACTAGGCCAAAACTAGTCTAAACACTATAAAAAGAGATAGAGATCTCATTATGGAGGTTAGCATTTTTGGGATTTGAGCTTATAAGAGCATGATTGTATCTCAAAATTAGTGTAATACAAGATTCCATTGTTCCACCCTTTGTCTTACCTTTTTTGCATGCATATGTGTATGTGTGTGCATGCTAGTGTGCTTCTCACTCATGCACTTGTGAATTTCACTTGCTCATGGTCATTTTATCACCCTCGCATCTCCACACATTTATAATTATGAGGTAGATCTCCTCACGTTTGTTCTCACCATTGTTCTAGAGTGACACCAAATTTGGCACTGTTGCCAAGGAACAAGCTTTAAGGATGAGCATGTGAAGGTAAGATGTAGGGTTTTGACATTGGAATCATAGGTAAGTAGGTATTTCCTATTTTTTTTACTTTTTACATTCTTCATCATCATCCCTACCATCCGTAATCACCCCCTACCTCCATCTCCTTCATTGTGACATTTTCACCTTCTTGGTCATATCCCCATCTCCACCTCATTTCCCTCATTTCACTTGTGAGAAAGAGCAAGAGGGTCATCTTGTGATTCATATTATCTATGCATTTTTGAGCTTTGTAGAAAGTTCCAACATCAGCAGCAGTAGCATCAACATGTATGACAATACTCTACATGCATCCCGAGATGATGACCTCTATTTGTCATGATAGAGAGAAGTTTTTGGTATATTGTAAATGTAAGTAGAGCATGATAGACCACACACCAAGGGGATCATAAATAAGTAAAAAATATTAAAAAATAGGCATTTTTTTGTCCACTATGGTACACTATTGTCTATTGTGCGATAGAAAATAGAGAGACCCTGTGACAAACACTGTGCATTGCGATAGACATTAGCCATCTAGATAGAAACTGTGTCCACTATGACAGATCCACATATTGAACATTTTATCCATCGCAACAGACACATCCCCGCGATAGACTCTATCCATCGCACGATAAGCAAGAAAGAGGCACCAGAATAAATGTGTCCATCATGACATACATCTATCCATCACGATAGAAAACCACTATGGATGGAGGATGGATGATAGACAAGAGGAATCTTGATTCACTTGAAGTTGATTTGGAAAACTAGAAGTATGGTTGTCCCAACATCTAACTTGAACGTTTACATGATTTTATCACCTAACTGGAGGACTGTTATGTCCTAATGGGTTTGAAAATCCTATGTAAAATATAGGAGAAAGTTTTTCTATTTTCATTTGTTCAAACATACCCTAACTTGAACAAGTCAAATCCAAAATGAAAACTATCCAAGTTAGAACACTTTTCTCAAAAAAATTTAGTGAAAAGTTCTTGGGAATTGTCAAGCTAGTGAGAAATTCCAAACTTCTAAATTTTAGAGTGTACTTGACTTTTGCTAGATAACTGGAAGCAAAATCAAATGAATAAGTCAAATTAGACTTATCATCTTTTGAAGAGTTAAAGGATTGTTGTACATAACATTTATATGAGATGTTTAATTTGGTTCCAACCAGCTAACCCTAGACTTTTGCAAAAAGAATAAGATATTGTATCTGAGTCAAATCCAAAGGATCCAAAGAGCCAAAAGAAAGAACTAAAACTCTGTACAACCAATTGAAAAGGATGCAAAATTACTATTGTTGATATATTTAGGTAGTGATATATGTGAACACACTAGGACCGCCGGGGCACTTTTTTCCCTCTTTAGGAGGTTTATTTCCCTCGGCTTGTATATATGCCTATTGCCCTAATGGGATACTTATCTTTGTACATTCTCTAGTAATACATTCAGTATTGTGTGTTGTGCTCCAAGCTTCTTCTTCTTCTTTGTGTTGTTCGTGTGCTTCTGCATATGTCTAACTCCAACAATTGGTATCAGAGCAAGTCGCCGCTTCATCAAGGGCGTCATCGAAACCTCTCCGGTTGTAGTCCTAGAATTGGATGAATTTTGGTGAGCATACTCAATCTGTTTTCGAGATCAAAACAGCTTCGTTATCTGGTGCCGAAATCGCAATCTAAGCTCGTTTCGGCCTCCGAACGCACTATTGCAGCGCTTTTGTAGGCTATTTCATCTTTTTGTGCCGATGGTATATACTAATTTTGGTTCCCCAGTATAAGCATCTCGAAGTCTGCTACAAGTCTAGCAGAATTCTCTTGGCAGTTCTGTTCAACTTTTTGAGATATAATCAATTTTTTGTATCAAGATATTTTAGTCACCGACCATGGCTAAAAGCAATGATGTATTCCGTATGTTGGCTATTGAGGATAATCTGGATGGTACCAACTACCCATTATGGGCTTATATGATGCGACATGTATTGGTTGCAAAAGGACTGTGGAACATTGTGTAGGGTGTTGAAAAACGTCCTATCACACCTACAACTGTTATAACTACAGGTACTAAAGTTGATGCAAGTGTTGAAGATGATGATATTCTGCATATTCTTATTCGTGTTTCGGTTTCTGCTACACCTACTATAGAGCTGATTCGTTGGGATGGCAGAGATGCTCAGGCACATGCATTGATAGCTTTGTCTGTCAAACATGCCATTATTCCTCACATTCGCTCTTGTAGAATAGCGAAGAATGCTTGGGATACACTTACCACATTATACCAAGCTAGGAATGAGGCTCGTGTTTCTTACCTCCGAAACTAGTTGGAGGGTGAGCACATGAATGAAGGTGATTCTATGGACAATTTTCTAACAAAGATCAAAGACTTGAAGGAACAATTGATTTCTGCTGATGAGGTTATACCAGATAGCTCACTTGTGTAGACCGTTCTGAATGGTCTTCTTGATTCATATCAGAGTTTTGCTTCTACTCTTCCATTGATGATGAAAGGCAATCCAAATGCCTTGTCTTTTGAGGAGTTAATCTATGTTTTGTTGCAGGAGGATCAGTCTAGGCAGAACGGGTCCATTATGCGTCTTGCAGATCAAGCTTTCTTGGCTAGTCAGAAGGGCAAAGGAAAATGGAGCTCTTCAACTAGTAAGCAGAAATCTACTAATGCTACACAATCGAAGAGGAAAGACAAAGATGAAAAGAAATCAGAAAAGAAAAAATTGTTTTGCAAGTACTATAAAGGAAATGATCATATCATAAAGAATTGTCCAAAACTGATTGTTAAAGAGGCAAAGAAGAAATAGACTAGAATGGTTGTTGCAAAGGCCTCTACACCAAAACAGAGTTTGCTAATCTTGTACAGGAAGAAGAATGGGCATTTACTACTGTTTGCAATTTTGATCCATCTTCTCATGAGCAGTGCATGTCTGTAGTAGACTCAAATGTTTGGCACTTTGATAGTGAGGCGACCAAACATATTACCTCACAACAGAGTTTTTTCTTCACTCGAGCCTACCCCTATAGGGAATACAGTTACTTGCACCAACAACTCCTCTTATCCTCTTATGGGAGTTGGTAAGATCATTTTGACTACTGCTGATGGTAGTTCTTTCACTTTGTCAGATGCTTTGTTTGTGCGAGGGATCAACAAAAATCTATTATCAGTTTCTGCATTAGCCAAGATTGGCTTGGTTGTGAAATTTGTGATGATAGGTGTACAGTTCATGATCTATCAAATGGCTATGGGAGTATTGCTTCTCGCATTTTAGGTCATGGGCTATATAAGCTCATAGACTATGAAAGATCTATAAATGATTCGGCATGTGCATTACATGAGTCTTAGGCTATGTCAGATGCAAAGCTTTGGCATGCACGCTTTGGTCATCTGAATTTTGCTAGTTTGCTATGCCTACAGAAATCTGAAATGGTGTCCTCTTTTCCCAAACTTGAGGCACCTAGAAAACATGTTTTTGAAGGCTGTATTTTGGGCAAAATGCAGTGTTCATCCTTTCCAAAAGATGGTTCAGTTCGGGCTACTAAGAAATTGTAGCTTGTACATAGTGATGTCTGTGGTCCTATGCAGACACCTTCTTTTGGAAATTATCTTTACTTCCTGACTTTCATCGATGATTTTTCGAGGCATGCATGGGTATATCCATTGAAGGAAAAGTCCAAAGTGTTCATGTGCTTCAAACAGTTTTTGGTTTTGACTAAAAATTTATCAGCATGTAAAGTAGGCACCCTCCGTTCTAATCGAGGGGGGGAATATATGTCTTCTGATTTTAATGCATTTCTGGCTGAACGTGGGATAAAACACCAGTGTATAGTGTCGTATACACCTCAAAATTATGGAGTTGCTGAACGAAAGAACAGGTCACTCATGGAGATGGCGAGATGTATGGTCAAGAGTCAGGCTTTACCACATAGTTTTTGGCTTGAGGTTGTCATGTGTGCAGCATATGTACTTAACACTTGTCCCACTAAACGCTGCAATCTATCACTCCATATGAGGCTTGGCATGATCGCAAGCCATCTGTTGCACATCTGCGTGTTTTTGGTTGTTTGGCATATGCATTAGTGCATGAACAACATCGTAGAAAATTGGATGATAAAGTAGTAAAATGTATTCTTTTTCGTACAATTTTGAAAGTAAAGGCTATCATCTGTATCATCCACAGACTAAATGCATTCTGGTTAGCCATGATGTTGTTTTTGTGGAAGACACTATTCAGCCATTACTTTCATGTACTAAGGAGACATCTGTTAGCTCCAAAGACATGTATGATACTTTGCTGCCTCTTTTTATAGGTGGATAGTCTAGTGCTGGTCCTAATGAGGCAAGTTCTCAACCTTTGTAGGTTTCATGTGATGATGCAGATCATCCCATTTCTGATGAAGATTTACATGATGCACCTGTTGATGAGAGAGTTGATATTGAGGAGGCAAAAACTATGCCAAAATGGTTGGTGCAAACTTTGCGTGACAACAAATTAGATGCACCTCTATCATATCGTACTCGATCAGGCTCTCATAGTGCCTCTTTTGCATCAGATTGCTATGCTATGGCTGCATCTAGACTCTCTGATGAGAATGAGCCTATTTCGTTTGATGAAGCATAAAATTCAGAAAATTGGATGGCTGCTATGCAATCTCTATATGATGTTATAATGAAGAATGGTACTTGGTCTTTATGTGACTTTCCTCCTGGCAAGAAGGCCATTGGGACTAAGTGGGTATACAAGTTGAAGCGTAAGCTTGATTGTATAGTTGACAAGTATAAGGCTAGGCTTGTTGCAAAGGGTTATGCATAGGAAAGAGGCATTGATTTTGATGAGACCTTTGCACCTACTTGTCAAATGACTACTGTTCATAGCATCTGTGCACTTGCAGCTCATCATGGTTAGAATGTACATCAGTTGGATATCAAAACAGCATTTCTCAATGGCGACTTGCATGAAGAAATGAATGTTTTTTGGCCCTGTGGCTTTGTGTAAAAAGGACATGAAAACCAGGTGTGTAGGTTAAAGAAGGCATTATATGGTTTAAAGCAAGCACCACGTGCTTGGTATGAAAAAGTACATGCCTACCTAATTGCACATGGTTTGGAGAATAGTCCAACTGAAAGCACCTTATATGTTAAGCATGCTAATGATGTACTTTTGATCATTGTGGTTTATGTTGATGACATGCTGCTCACTGGTCCTCATGAGACGCATATTTCTTGTTTTAAGGCTGATTTACATGCCTCATTTGAGATGTCTGATTTGGGGCATTTGCATCACTATTTGGGCATTTAGTTTATGCACGTTGATGGTGGAATGGCTCTCTGTCAAATGAAATATATTGACACATTATTGCAGTGTTTTGGCCTTGAAGACTGTAAGCCTATTGCAACTCCTATGGAGACAGGTTTACGATGGAGTCTTCAGGATGCTAAGATGCATTTGATGTTGTTCTCTATCAGCAGGCTGTTGGATGTTTGATTTTCTTATGCATTACTCGGCCAGATATTCAGTTTGTTGTCTCACATATGAGCAGCTTTATGCACTGCCCATGTGTCAAGCATTGGCAGGCAATTAAGCACATTTTTTGCTACTTGAGTGGTACTCGGCTACTTGGGTTGTTTTATCCCAAGGCGGGATAACTACTGCCAGATTTGCATGCTTTTTCTGACTCAGAATGGGTTGGTTGCTATGACACTCATGTGTCCACTAGTGGCTTTTGCTTCATGCTTGGTAGCTCATGTATATCTTGGATGAGCAAGAAGCAACCTATTGTGGCCACTTCCAGTTGTGAGGCTGAGTATAGGGCAGCTTTCACAGCTACTATTGAATGTGTGTGGCTCAGATGCCTTATGGTTTATTTGGGTGTTGGTCAGTCTTTTGCCACCACCATCTTCACTAACACTCAGAGCGCATTGGCAGTTGCAAGGAACCCTGTGTTCCATGCTCGCACTAAGCACATTGAGGTGCATTATCATTATGTCAGGGAGAGGTTCTCTGCTGGGGAGATGAGCTTGGCATATGTGCCCATGCAGGAGAACATTGCAGACCTTTTCATGAAGGCTCTGCCTAGGGAGAAGTTTGAAGCTTTCCGCAAAGTTTTGGGCTTACTTCCTTTTGTGGAGTGATTTCCACATAGCTTGGCACTTCCTTATACATGAGTGCCAGCTCCTTGTTGTCTGCATCACTCCAAGGGGGGATTTGTTGATATTTTTAGGTAATGATGTGTGTGAACACACTAGGACCATCGGGGTACTTTTTCCCTCTTTAGGAGGTTTTTTTCCCCCGATTTGTATATACGCCTATTGCCCTAATGGGCTACTTATCTTTGTACATTCTGTAGTAATACATTTTGTATTGTGTATTGTGCTCCAAGCTTCTTCTTCTTCCTTGTGTTGTTTGTGTGCTTCCGCAAACGTCTAACTCTAACAAGTATGACCGGAGTTCTAAATAGCTCAAGAATTTAACTACTCACAGATCTATTTCAACAAGGTATCAAAGAACTTTATCTATCTTTAAAAGCAATAAACTATATTTTCAAAAAAGATTCATGGAGTAAATCTAAAACATCATCCAACCACAAGATACGAGTGTGGCATCAAACATAAGTGTGTCAACCCACTTAGGTTCTATTGATTATTTTTTTTTACTGAAATAATGCTTCACTTGAGAATAAGGTTAGAGGTTCAAAACCTTCGATCTACATCACGTGCCATGATCTTCACTTTTGGTGCTTTGCCAACGATGTGAAACACCTCCTTACTAGTACCTTGTTCCACCTTGGTTGCCTTCTTCAATGGCTCTCTGCACTCTCTCTCTCTTTGCACACTTGATCACCTTCCCTATAAAATTGCCTCTCACTTTGCTCCTCTATTTCGCACTTGTTCAATGTGTCTCTTGCTCTCCTCTTTCTCTCAAGTGCGTAGACTATGCTCTCTATTGATTAGCATAACTCCAAGAATGCTAATGCCTTGCTGTGAGTGTGGATTCCATTTACGTACTTTGCTTCTAACTGATAGTTGTTGGTGCAAATGTACAAGCCTACACATTTGGCTTAGCATGGAAGACATTGTGTGGAAGCACTTGATGATTCATGTGAACTATAGCTTGTAACTACTTGATCATTTACCATTGTAAATCATTAAATCCTTGGAGAATCTTATAAAAGCTTATAACTCATGGAGTTAGGAGGAATATTAGCTATGAATTCAAGATGAGGGAATGTCTCCTACATCAGAGGAGTTACTTTTTGATTGGAGCCAAGTTTGAATTCAAAATTCAAACTTAGAAGAAATACTTATAAAACGGTCTTGTAAAACTCGCAAGGTAGTGTGCCTCATTTAGAACTCTCTCCATGATCATTTGTAGAACTTGAGTAGCTCATACCATAGCTCACTCAATTCATCATCATTGAGCATCATTATAGTGCCAATGGCTCTATACAATCATGTGTTATAATACATACAGCTCATTGAACATCTCTGTCTACTTTTTTGCTATGACTACTCAGAATAGTCAATTTTGTTTGGTCATATCTCAGTGAATACTCAACCATTTTGCATAATATTTGGCTTGTTGGAACCAGCTCAATGTATAATTTGTGCTATCAAAATTTCAAGGCATTTGGTTCAGGCATTTGGGAGGAATCGTCTTTGAAGTGCTCATTGGTCATCTACTAGTTAGTCCCTAAAACGTCAGGGGTAAGATTTGATTTGCTAAAATGATTTCTCAGAGCATAGTTGATCATTGTAAATGATTCCACTTGCAATCATTAGATATCTAAGCTAATTGAATTCCCCCAAAAGGAATTTTGTCAATTGTTACTGTACTGTGAACTCTGAGTAAAAAATCCAACAGGTGTATGGATTAAAATAAAAAGTTTTTCAACACTAGCTATTCTTGAACTAGTATGTTTTGGATTAATTGTTTCAAGCATCAACTCCAAAGTACATAAGTACTTTATTGGTGTTATTTTCAAGCTAAAAGGGCCTACTTTATAACTTTGAAGTGCATCAGGGCTGCTACAAAGCAGGTTTTAGCAGTACCACCTCACTTCCTTGAGGTATACATCCATCTCTTCCAACAGTAGTATCAGAGCAAGTTGAGGTAAAATGGGAGATGGTTTCCCCTCTTTCATTGACAAATTGGACAGGAATAATTACCTAGCATGGTCCTTGAGGATGAAGACCTATCGACAAGGAAGAAGTCTCTATGGATACATATCAAGAGATGAGGAGATGCCCATATTCAGAAGCAAAGATCAACCTATAAGAGAGGAGCAAGAAAGACTCAACTCATGGCAGCCAGGTCATATCTACTTAAATCTATCTCTGAATTCCTTCGTCCTCATATTAGGAATTGTAAAACTTCCCAAGAGACTTGGATACTCTATCTTCATACTTTTCTTCCAATACAAGAGCTAGGAAAAATCAAGTGTGGATGGAGTTTACTACTCAAAAGAAGCAACCTAAGTAGAATGTTTCAAAATTTGTGACTAAGACGAAGGATGTGGTTGATCAGTTGGCAAGCATAGGAGAGGACTTCCCATACACATCAGATTTGGACATAAAGTTGTACTTAGATGGAGATTGGGCAGGATGTAAGGATGACAAAAGAAGTACTTCTGGCTATTTATCTTTTGCAGGTGATAAGCCCATCGCATGGTCTTCTAAGAAGCAACCAACTATTTCTCTATCTTCAATAGAGGCTAAATATAGGGGATTATCAAATGCTACACAAGAAGCTATTTGGATTAGATGCTCTACTCAGGTTTGGGACTTCACACTCATTCACCAATGATCTTTGGTGATAATACTAGTTCTTTGCATCTTGCAGCCAACCCCATTTATCATGCAAGAGCTAAGCATATAGAAGTGCACTTTCACTATGTTAGAGAGAAACTCTTGAGCAAAGAGATTCAACTAGCATATGTATCTACAAATATGCAGTGTGCTGATTTATTAACCAAAGCACTTGATGGTACTAAACTTTGCAGGTTTAAAACCATGATTGGATTATAGGATATTCAAGAAGATTGATGAAAGACATTGAGTGGAAGCACTTGATGATTCATGTGAACTATAGCTTGTAACTACTTGATCATTAAAAGCTTATAACTCATGGAGTTAGGAGGAATATTAGCTACAAATTCAAGATGAGGGAATGTCTCCTAAATTTAAGGAGTTACTTTTTGATTGGAGCCAAGTTTGAATTCAAAATTCAAACTTAGAAGAAATACTTATAAAAGGGTCTTATAAAACTTGTGGGGTAGTGTGCCTCATTTAGAGCTCTCTCCTTGATTATTTGTAGAACTTGAGTAGCTCACTCAATTCATCATCATTGAGCATCATTATAATGTCAATGGCTCTGTACAATTATGTGTTATAATACATATAGCTCATTGAACATCTCTGTCTACTTCTCTGCTATGACTACTCAGACCATTTAACTTCTTCTGGTCATATCTCAGTGAATACTCACTCATTTTGCATAATCTTTGGCTTTTTGGAACCAGCCTAAAGTCTATTTTGTGTTATCAAAATTTCAAGGCATTTGGTTTAGGCATCTGGGAGAAATTGTCTTCGAAGTGCTCACTAGTCATCTACTCGTTAGTCCCTAAAAAGTTGGGGGTAAGATTTGATTTGCTAAAATGATTTCTCAGAGCATAGTTGATCATTTTAAATGATTACACTTGCAATCATTAGCTATCTAAGCTAATTGAATTCCCCCAAAAGGAATTTTGTCAATTGTTACTGTATGTGAGCTCTGACTAAAAAAGCCAGCAGGTGTATGGACTAAAATAGCAAGTTTTTCAACACTAGCTATTCTTGAACTAGTCTATTTTGGATTAATTGTTTCAAGCATCAACTCCAAAGTGCATAGATACTTTCTTGGTGTTATTTTCAAGCTAAAAGGGCCTACTTTATAACTGAAGTGCATCAAGGCTGGTACAAAGCAGGTTTTAGCAGTACCACCTCACTTCCTTGAGGTATCCATCCATCTCTTCCAACAATAGTGTATCTTGGTGCTCACTGTGATGTCCCAAGAATCACTTAATGTGTAAAACCAAAGATCCTATTTTTTTCTCTAGTGACTTTTGGAAAAAGCAAAATTTTAAATGGGGGGGCCATACATATACTTTCACGTACCTCTTCTCTTCATGTGGACTCACTTTTGAACTTCGATTCTTCAAAATGTGTGCATAAGGGAGGGTTCATGTGAACCTTTTAGAACTCTTAAACCCTTGAAAACCTTTCAAAAAGACCAATTTGCAACTTGAATTCAACTTTTCGTACAAAACTATTGTGAACAAACTGTTTGTGCACTACCTATGCACCCTTGTTCTCGATCGTTTGTGCGTCACTTGTGCACCACTTTGCACTTTTGCACCACCTGTGCATCACTTGCAAAGTCATCACTAACCTTGAATAGATTTACCATTGACCACTTTGACCTTTGACTAGCACATGAGTTGCTTGCCACCTAATGGGTTCTCTTTCCCAGAGAGCTAACAACCAAACCATGAGCAAAGAGGGGTCACCTTGACACCTATTGTGTAAAACCTTCAAAATGGCATATGAGCATCCACCAAGTCCACGAGGTGCATGAAAGAACAATCACAAGGGCACAACTAAAATTGGACACTAGCTCATTGACGAAGAAGATGGAGAATGGAGGCTAGGAAGGAGGAAGCTAGAGAAGATTCATATGGAAAATGTGAAACACGTGGAAAATAAGGAGGGAGTAGACCATGTGGAGCACGTGTGGAATAAAACTCACATCACAAATGTGTAGAACACATGTGGATTTGGACCAAAAGTAGGAAAAATATATGGATTTTTGTGAAAATAATGCAAAAATTGAGTTTGAGGTTGTCAAAAACATGAAATTGATCCCAAGTTTGAGAAAAATTACCACGGAAGGTGCAATTTAGAGCCAACGGGGTTATAGCCAAAAAAATAATAATTATGGACCACACCATAGGATAAAATTTTATCCTATGGTGGGTGGGGGGGAGGGGAAGAGAGAGAAGGAAGAGAGGGGAGAGAGAGAGAGTAGAAAGAGGTAGAGAGAAGGCAGAAAGGGTAAGAAAATTAGAGAGAAGGTAGAGAGAAGATGCGATAAATAGAGAGAAGATAGAGAGAACTAGAGAGAGAAGGTAGAGATATATTTTTGTTGGAATAAGAATAAAAAAAACAAGGGAGGGACACTTTGTTTTGAGGAAAATTCCAAAAAATAGGTAAGAAATCCAAATAAACTCCAAAAAAATTCAAATAGATCATACAAAGTTCTCAAGAAATTTCAACAAATTCTTGAAAACTTTCCACACTCCAAACCACATAGAAAATCCTTTTTCCCTTTTATTTTAACAAGAAAAGAGCTTTGAGAAGAAATAAAAAATTCCAAATAACTTTTTTCTTAATTCCAAAAAAAATCTTTAAAAATTTCCAACAAGGTGGTCATGAATTGGGCAATGAAACTACTTCTAAATTGCATGAAAAATTAAAGAAAAACCATGAAAATTGATAAAAATTATAAAACTAAGGAAAAAATAGTATGAGAAGGCTATGCATAATCTGGATAGATTTTTCAAGTTTCAAGTAATCTAGAAAGCTTCACTTTTGCTAATGATAAGCCTTGAGCTTGGATATGATGATTAATGGAACCTCTTTGCCCTCCAGAGTCTCTAAATGTATCACAATCCATTTTGATTATCTTCCTTTTGGGCACACTAACCATGTCATAGGGCCACCTTTGAATCCTCCACTAAAATAATATTTCAAACATCCTCAATCTTTTGTATCTCCATTTTAGCTAATTTTGGATTGAATTTGTAAGTTTTTTCTCTTATTGGTCTGACGACGTTAGCCAATGGAATCTTGTGTTTCCCAAAACATGGAGGCACTCTTTCCACATCCTTGTAATGCCCTGCACTTACTGCCATCAAAATTATCATAAAGGATGTTATTGTTGATATATTTAGGTAGTGATGTGTGTGAACACTCTAGGACCGCCGGGGCACTTGTGTTGTTTGCGTGCTTCCGCAAATGTCTAACTCCAACAATTGGTATCAGAGCAGGTTGTCGCTTCATCTAGGGCACCATCGACACTCCTCTGTTTGTAGTCTCAGAATCGCACGAATTTTGGTGAGCATACTCAGCGTGTTTTCGAGATCAAAACAGCTTCGTTTTGTGGTGCTGAAATCATGATCTAAGCTCGTTTCGGCCTCCGAATGCACTATCGTGCGTCTTTTTGTGCCAAAGGTATATACCAGTTTGTGTTTGCCAATATAAGCATCTCAAAGTCTGCTACAAGTCTAGCAGAATTTCTCTAGGCAGTTCTGTTCAACTTTTTGAGATAGAGTCAATTTTTTGCATCAAGGTATTTTAGTCACCGACCATGGCTGAAAGCGGTGATGTATTCCGTATGTTGGCTGTTGAGGATAAGTTGGATGGTACAAACTACCCGTTATGGGCTTATATGATGCGACATGTGTTGGTTGCAAAAGGACTATGGAACATTGTGCAGGGTGTCGAAAAATGTCCTATCACACTTGCAACTGTTATAACTGCAGGTACCGAAGCTGATGCAGAAGGTGTCGAAGATAATGATATTCTGCATATTCCTGTTTGTGCTGCGGTTTCTACTGCACCTACTGCAGAGCAAATTCGCTGGGATGGCAGAGATGCCCAGGCACATGCATTGATAGCTTTGTCTATCAAATGTGCCATTATTCCTCACATTCGCTCTTGTAGAACAGCTAAGGATGCTTGGGATACACTTACCACATGGTACCAAGCTAGGAATGAGGCTCGTGTAAGTGGTTACTAGTATAGGATTTCAATTATCTTCCTCAATGTTGCACTTAGGGGTTTTTCTTTTCTTCTATGGCATGTGGCTGGTTCACCCGAATCAAAAACCTGAATGATCTCCTCATTTTCTTCATAAAATTCATCTCTACTTGAGTTGTTTGGAAAAATTCCATAGCAAGAAGATGAGACCTCCTTTTAGCCAAGCCAACATGTTCTCTTCTTCATATAAATCCAAATCTGGGCTGTCCAACATATCTGTTTTCCATACAAATACCAATTGTCTACATCATGTTGGATGTCTTTAGTGAGCATCAAGTTAACGAAAGGACCTCCATCCACTCTAAATCCCTGTAATTTATTCCTTTGATAGTCACTCTAAGACGTGGCCTCTTATAATCTATGAGAGGGGCTTCCCCTACACTTTTATCCTTACTCATAGCAGTAGCCTTTGCCACTAAAGTGGTTGTGGAGGCCTCATCAATGATCTGCAAGACCTCTAATCTGAATTTGGCATCCATATTTATCAACTAAAAAATATCAAATTCATTTTTTTATAGATTTGAATAATCTTGAAGCCTAAGATTCCTTAAGAGCATGGGCTCTATTTGACTATTCAAACTCCTGTCGAGCCCTACTGAATGCATGTGCAATGACATCACTAGTACCTGTAAGCTCTAATTTTTGTCCTATATCTTCACATGTAGTGGCTCTCTTCTCATGTGTCCCTTTGTCCTTGTTCAATCCAATAGTACTTGGTTGTTGGCCTATGTCTATTTGAGCTTTCCCCTTGCTTCTTGTCTGCATAACCAAAGAGTCAATTTCTTCTAACTGCACTACTCTAGCAGATGGTGATGGTACACTGACTTCTTTTGCAACTTTTTCTTTGTGTATAAAGATTATTTGTATGGAGGCCTAGATGTAGATGCCTTGTTCTTTGAAAGACAATTGGATAATGATCCATAGTCTCTACGCAATTTTTGCAAGGAGGGGCATTTTCTGGTGAGGGCACTTGCTCTAATAATGACCACATTCCCCACACCTGAAACAAATGATTTGATTCCTGGCCCATTTCCAAAGTAGTGTTACCTTGACTAGGTATAGCTATCATTATAGTTTTTGGTGGTTGGAACCCTCCTTGTCCCCAATATGTCTGTGCATGTGTAGCCATCCCTCTTGAATGACATTTGTGGGCTTCATGATGAGCTTTCCTCCATAATTGGAAATTCACACTTAAAAGAAGGTAGTCACTTACCACATGGCCTTGTTTGCTACATATGGTGCACCATAGTCCATTTTTTACACCCCTCCATGAAGTTCCTATAGTTCTTTTTGTAGTTGTGTTAACTCCTCTGCTTGGGCCTCTTCTTCTTTTCCTAACTTTAAAGCTTCAATTTATGCCTAAGTTGAGTTACTATATTTTCTTCTTCTTGTTATGGCTTGTTCCTTCTTTGACTCTCAAGTTCTCTCCTCAATTGTGTCACTGGATCATTAGGTTCCACACAGTATGGTAGACTAGAAGAACGAGTTCCATATTGGTATCTCATTTGCTCTATCCTTGTTGTTGTAGAAATAAATTCCTAAATTGTTGTTGTGGGGAGCACCAACTCCTTAATCTTGCATTGTGTTGAAATTGGAAGTGGTTTGGCTAGCCACTTCTTGACAAAGAATTCATGAGGGGGATCTAGTAATTTAGCCATGAGTGATTTTGCTCATGACAAATTCTGGAATATCTCCCCGATACCATATCTTAAGTTCTCTTATTCTTCAATAGTATTCTCTACTATAATCCCTTGTTGATACTGTGTCTTGAAGGCATCCTTCATTAAGCCCCATGTAGTAAAATGGTTGTGAGAAAATTGATTGAACCATTTATCTACTAACCCTTTCAATGTCGCTGGGAAAAAATTAAAAATGCATATTCCCTTCCCATTTGCCCCCTTGTTTTGCATAAATCCAAAAATCTTCTAACATGTTCATTAGGTTCTTTGTGTGCTAATCCTCTAAAAGAGGGAAATTTGATATTCAAGCTTGAAAGTAGAGTTTCTAGGTCTACCTGAGCCACCATATTCCTTATTGAGGATGTTGATGACGAAGGGCTCATTGACCTTTGAAGGACTTTCCTTCTGTTTATTTTGTAGGGCACTCTTAAAGTTTGTGACCGGGTTGCGATCATGAGCTATGCAACCTATTCCTTAGGCTTAGATGATTCCAAGGAAATGGAAGATTACCTCTTCAATGTTGTTGACACCTTTGCACTTCTTCTTCACTTGCAAATATGGGTTCTTCTATGCTCAAGCTACCTTGTTATCCCACTGGGCATGCCAAATTTTGTTGGGGGATTCTTTAGCAAAAATAGACTTGAGTATTTGTTGGAGAAGAAGCAAGAAGAAGAATTAAAATACTTGCACTGAAAGCTTCTCTATCTGGATTACAATGAAAATTACAATGGATGTGTCTAGAATAAGACAATATGTTCTTTAGGCACCTTGTTCCACCTTGGTTACCTTCATGAATGGCTCTCTGTGCGCTCTCTCTCTCTGCATGCTTGATCACCTTCCATGCACAATTGTCTCTCACTTTGCTCCTCTGTGTCACACCAGTTGAATGTGTCTCTTTCTCACTCTTCTCTTTCTCTCAAGTGTGTAGACTATGCTCTCTGTTACTTAGTCGAACTCCAAGAATGCTAATGCCCTGTTGTGAGCATAGATTCTACTTATGTATGCCCCTTCTAGCTGATAGAGTATTTTGGTGCTCACTTTGATGTCCCAAGGATCACTTACTATGTAAAGTCAATGAATACCTATTTTTTGCTATAAATACTTTTGGAGGAAAAAAATTAAATGGGAGGCCATACATATACTTTTGCATACTGCATCTCTTCATATGGCTGCACTTTCGACCTTCAGTTCTTCAAAATGTGTGCCTAAGGGAGGGTTCACTTGAACCTTTGAGAACACTTAAAACCCTTGAAAACCTTTAAAAAAGACCAATATATAGGTTTCATATGATCATGCAGATCATTCCATTTCTAATGCAGATTTACATTATGCATTTTTTTATGAGAGGTTTGATATAGAGGAGGCAGAAACTATGCCCAAATGGCTCATGCAGACTTTGCAAAATAGCAAATAAAATGCACCTCTATCATATTGTACTCGTTTAGGCTCTCGTAGTGCTTCTTTTGCATCAAATTGCTATGTTAAGGCTTCCTCTAGTCCTTTTTATGAAAAGGAGCATCTTTTTTTTTATGAAACACAAAATTCAAAAAATTGGATAATGTAAGTCTGATGGAACAGTTGACAAGTATAAGGCTAGGCTTATTGCAAAAGCTTATACTCAAGAAAAAGGCATTGATTTTGATGAGACCTTTGCACCCACATGCCGAATGACTACCATTCATAGCATTTGTGCACTTCTAGCTCATCACGGTTGGAATGTACATCAATTGGACATTAAAACTTCATTTCTTAATGGTGACTTACATGAAGAAGTATATGTATTTCAACCTTGTGATTTTGTGCACAAAGGGCATGAAAACAAAGTGTACAAGTTGAAAAAGGCATTATATGGTTTGAAGCAAGCACCATGTGCTGGGTATGAAAAGATACATGGCTACTTGTTTGCACATAGTTTTGAGAATAGCCCAACTGAGAGCACCTTATATGTTAAGCATGAAAATGATGTGCTTCTGATCATTGTTGTCTATGTTGATGACATGTTGCTCACTAGTCCTAATGAAAAGCATATTTCTGATTTTAAGGCTGATTTGCATGCCTCATTTGAGGCATCAGGTTTGGGGCACTCACATCATTCTTTATGCATTTAGTTTATGCAAGTTGATGATGGAATAGGTGTCAAATGAAATATATTAACACATTATTGCAGCATTTTGGCCTTGAAGATTTCAAACCTATTGTCACTCCTATGGAAACAGGTATATGATTGAGCCTTCATGATGTTGAAGATGCATTTGAAGTTGTTCTCTATCAGTAGGTTGTTGGATGCTTGATTTACTTATGCACTACCCAACCTAATATTCAATATGTTATCTCTCATATGAGCAAATTTATGCATTGCCCACGTGTCAAGCATTGGTAGGTGATTAAATGCATCTTTTGCTACTTTAGTGGTAATTGGCTACTTGGATTGTTTTATCCCAAGGAGGGATCACTACCACCAAATTTACATGCTTTTCTGACTTCGACTAGGGTGATTCCTATGGCACTCATGTGTCCACTAGTGTTTTTCTGCTTCATGTTTGGTAGCTCATGCATATCTTGGTTGGGCAAGAAGTAGCCTACTATGGCCATTTCTAGTTATGAGGTTACGTATAGGGAAGCTTTCATAGCAATTGTTGAGTGTGTCTAGCTTAGATGCCTTATGGATGATTTGGGTGTTGGTAAATCTTCTACCACCACTATCCTCACTGACAGTCAGAATGCACTAGTGGTTGTGAGGAACCATGTGTTCCATTCTTGCACTAAGCATATTGAGGTTCACTATCATTATGATAGGGAGAGGTTCTCTGCTCCAAGAGATCAGTTTGGCATATGTGCCCACATAGGAGAACATTGCAGAACTTTTCACAAAGGCTCTACCTAGGGAGAAGCTTGAAGCTTTCCACAAAGCTTTGGGCTTACTTCCTTTTGTGGATTGATTCCACATAGTTGGGCACTTCCCTATACATGGGTGCCAACTCCTTGTTCACTGCATCACTTCCAAGGGGGATTTGTTGATATATTTTGGTAGTGATGTGTGTGAACACATTAGGACTATAGGGGCACTTTTTTGCCTCTTTAAGATGTTTTTTTTCCTAGATTCTAGCATATAACCCTAATGGGTCACTTATCTTTGTACATTCACTTGGTAATGTCAGGGGAGCACTAGATTGTGCTCTCTGACTACAGTAGACAAGATTTTGGAAATACACTTTTGATAACAAGAACACCCACGAAGGGAAAACAATACAAGAATATGTGATTGATACAAGATGTCCCACAACCCGGGACTGATAGGTATGAATAACTCTACTAGAGATGATACAGGAGATCCCACAACCTGAGATCGTAAGTATGAGACAAGATATCTAGATTACAAGAACTCCCTTCTCGGAGATGAACTAGATACAAGAAATAACTCGACAGGATCTCGTACTACGAGATTACAAGAGGACAAGATAGGATGTCCAGGAACTAGACTAGAACAAGGAAGAAGACAAGAACTAGAACTAGAACTTGAAGAGTACTTACTTGGCGATCACGACTCCTTGAGCTCCCAAGATTGGTATTGGCAAGACTGATTATGAATGTGGCCAACCCCTCCTTATATAGGTTTTCAATGGCGGTTCATGAAAGGCGGTTACGAATTGATGATGTCATCGATGATGTCATCAATTCGAAACAAGAGCTCTGGATATCCGAATCAAGCAAGTAGACAGCCGATCTTAGGGTTTTGGCATGTTCCGGACGCAATGGAAGCATTGGTTTCTCCTAATTCTAAACCAATCATGAGATACAGGGTTCACATGGAATCTAAGGTTCAGGATGGTTTCCTTTGTCCATGACATCACCTCCCCCTCAAGCGACGAGTTCCACGAGGAGCGGTCATGTTATCTGGTCTTGGCTTTGTTGGATTTCTCTTATGGAATTCTCAAACCTTGATTGGTGCTCTCTGAAGGTTTTCTACAGGTTCCCAAGTACGATCACTGATGTCATACCCTTTCCAATGAATAAGGTATTCCAATCTTCCTCGGGATATTCTGGAATCTAGGACATGCTCGACTTCAAATTCTTCATGATCATCAATCTCGATAGGTGGTGAAGGACTAGGTCTCTCCCCCCTCAGTGGTGAAATCTGATATGGCTCCAACATGGATACATGGAAAACTGGATGTATTCTCATAGTACTTGGTAACTGGATCTTGAAGGTGACTAGATTAATCTTGGCCAAGATGGTAAATGGACCAAATCTTTGATGATCTAACTTTGCTGAAGGTCTTGAGGTTCGCAAATTGTTTCTGAGTAACCATACTTTATCCCCAATTTGATATGGTGGATTCTGGACACGATGTTGATCTGCATAGTACTTATATTGTTGTTGAGCTCTATGGATCTCTTCCTTGAGTTCTCTGTGAATGTCCATCAGGTACTGGGCCTTGTCTCTGGCAGTTGGGTTCTTAACATGATTTGAGAGTTGTATATCCATCCTTGGATGTTGTCCATAGTTTGCAAAGAAGGGAGTCTGCTTAGTAGATGCATGAACACTATTGTTATAGGCAAACTCTGCAAAGGGTAACAACTCAAACCAATCATTTTGGTGATAGTTGCTAGTGCAATGGAGATATTGCTCTAGGACTTGATTCACCCGTTCTGTTTGTCCATCAGTCTGTGGATGATTTGCTGTAGATAGTTTAACTTGAACACCAAGGAGCTTGCAAAGACTGTTCCAAAAGCTGGATATGAATTGTGGACCTCGATCACTGACAATATCATGAGGCAATCCATGAAGCCTAAAGATGTATCTAAGAAAGAGTCTAGCAGTGACTACACCTGTGATTGCCTTTGTAGTTGGAATGAAGTGTGCCATCTTTGTGAATCTATCCACAATAACAAGAATGGCATCATACTTATCTGACTTTGGTAGATTTGTGATGAAATCCATAGATAATGAAGCCCATGGCCTTTCTGGAATAGGTAAAGGTTGCAAGAGGCCATGAGGCTTATGTCGTGGTACCTTAGATCTATTGCAAGTGTCACAAGTTCGGATATATTCTTTGACTTCCTTCCACACTTGAGGCCACCAAAAATCCCTGGATATGAGTTCTATTGTTTTATTTACTCCAAAATGTCCTGCTGCAAGGTTGTCATGATGCTGTTGAAGTACTTGGATCTTGGGCTTTCCTGGAGGGACATACAATAGGTTCTGATAGAATAGTAACCCGTCCTTTTCCTGGAATTCATTTACTTCTTGGACTTTTCCTTCTTGAGTTTTTTGCTTAACATTACAAAATAATTCATCTTGTGGTAGATTCTCACGAATCAAATGATTCAAGGCTGAATCTTCAGGATAGGTTGAAGAGATAGCTGCTAACTGGAGATGCTCAGGCTTGAGTAATACACTCTCTTGTTGATCAAAGGCCTCTTCACCCTTCTTTGGTGCAAGGTAAGATCTTCTTGACAAGGCATCTGACTAACATTGTTGCCATCCTGGACGATATGTGATGACAAAGTCAAACCTGGATAAAAAGTTACTCCATCGAGATTGCCTTCTGTTGAGGATGCGGGTGGTCATAAAATACTCTACGTTCTTGTGATCTGTATACAGGATAACTTTATGAGCTGCTCCTTCTAGATGGTGACGCCAAGTATCAAACGCGTCCACTATGGCAAGAAGTTCTTTATCATGAATTTCATAATTAATTTTTGGAGGAGAAAATTTCCTTGAATTATATGCAATTGGATGTAGGTGTCCATCATCTCCATATTGTGAGAGAATGGCCCCTAGGGCAAAGTTTGATGCATCTGTCTCTAGGAAGAAGGGCTTAGTAGAATCAGGATGAACTAGAATTGGAGCACTAGTGAATGCTGATTTCAAGGTTTGAAATGTTTTTTCTGCTTCTTCGGTCCATGAGAATTTGGAGTTCCCTGTAAGCTTGGTAAGAGGTGTCACTATCTTGGAGTAATCTTTGATGAATATCCTATAGAAGTTGGCAAACCCCAGAAAACATTGTACATCTCGAACACATGAAGGTGGTTGCCAATCAAGGATTTTCTGAATCTTCTTAGGGTCCATAAAAATTCCTTTATCTGATACAATGTACCCTAAAAATTCCACTTCTGTCTTATGGAAATAGCACTTCTCCAATTTCGCATATAATCATTTTTCTCTTAGTTTCTCTAGGACTATATTGACATGACATTCATGATCCTCTAGATTTTTGGAGACTATCAAGATATCATCAAGGTATATTACAACAAAATCGTCTAAATATTCTCGAAATATGTCATTCATCATATGCTGGAAGACAGCTGGAGCATTTGTAAGACCGAATGGCATAACTACATATTCAAAATGGCCATACCTTGTTCGAAATGCTGTCTTCCATTCATCTCCTTCTCTGATCCTGACAAGGTTGTAAGCTCCTTGGAGATCAATCTTTGTGAAGAATTTTTCTTTTCCAAGGCGTTCCAAGAGCTCTGATATAAGTGGTAGCGGGTATCTATTCTTTACAGTGACTTTATTCAATCCACGATAGTCTACGCACATCCGGAGAGTCCCATCCTTCTTCTTTACAAATAAAATAGGAGCTCCTGTTGGAGACTTCGAGTGTTTGATAAACCCTTTTGCTAGATTCTCATCAATGTTCTTGTGTAGTTCTGTAAGTTCCTCTGGGGATAGTCTGTAAATTGGTCCAAAGGGTGGTTGTGCTCCCTCTTGAAGATCTATGGGGCAATCGTAAGGTCTATGCTCTGGGAGGATATCTGCATTCTTCTTTTCAAAAACAACTTCAAAGCTTTTATACTGATTGGGTAGTTGTACTGGATCATCTTTCTTGGATTCTTGAGCTGGCATGGCATAGATCATATATGTAGGTTCCTTCCCCAATGCATGTATGAAGGCTTTGGCACCGACATATGTTGGGTTCTTCTGGATATCTCGATGGGTGATTTTATTCTTTTCCCAATTAATGTCTGGATTATGCCTCTTTAACCAGGGCATTTCAATGATAACTAGATGTATTGGGCTTGATATTACATTGAAACATATGTGGGATTCATGATCACCAAGGTGTACTCTCAATGGTGTGGTTTCCATGGTTATATTCCCAGATGCTAAAGGTCGTCGATCTACTACTTCAGCTACTATTGGTTTGTTCTTTTGAAGTATAGGAATTCCATGTTTCTTAACCAATCCTTCACCAGGGTTGTAAGGGAAAGGGTCTTCTTGGGCATGATTAACTTGACAGGTGCAAGACATGTTTCTATGGGTGTAGCTGGAATTATGAGACCCTTTCTAATAGCATGGTCTGGTTGCACGGTCTCTTTTACAACTGGACTTCGTCGTTTCCCTGCTCTACAAGGGTGGCTGCCACTCTGGAATTTGTTCTCTTGTTTGGACAATTAACTGCAATATGTCCACGGTTTCCACAATAGAGACATAACTTGTTAGCTCTCCTTCTCTGTTTCTCTTCTGGTGTTAGAGGCTGAAACCTAGTTACATCTATTTGCATAGGTTCAGGCATAGACTCATCTTTAGGAGTGGGCTGGAAGGGTTTCCACTTGCGAGGTCTTCCTTCTACTTGTTTTTCTTGTTTTCTTTCAAAAATTCGGTTATCACATTGAATAGCTTGCATAATATACTCATTCAATGTTTTAACCTCTGGCATCGTGAGCAAAAGGTCCTTCACATCATCTCTTAAACCCCATCTAAATTGTCTTATGAAATAATCTTCATGCCAAGTAAGATCACATATCAACTGCCTAAATTCAGATGCATAGGTAGAGGCAGGGCGGTTACCTTGACATAACTTTTGAAGTTTTGTTTCTGCTACTCGGCTTGTGTCTGCATCTCCAAATGTGGAGGTGAGTTCTCGAAGAAACCCCTCATAGTCCTGAAGTACTACCATGTTCTTGTCCAAAATTGGGGCAAACCCTGATAACGCTTGGCCACAGAGCAAGGTTCCAATAAACCCCACCTTGGATGCCTCGTCAGGGTATCTATCAGGTTGCATATGGATGTACAATTTAACTTGCTGGAGAAATCCACGAAACTTTGTGCGATCCCCATTGAACTTCTCTGGCATGCAAATCTTGGGTTCCTTCATAAATGATGTACTAGGCCGTTGATTCACTTGAATACTCCCTTGATGGTATAACCTCATCAGCAAAAATCAATTGTTCCTTCAATTCTTTGATCTTTGTTAAAAAACTATCCATAGAATCACCTTCATTCATGTGCTCACTCTCCAACTGTTTTTGGAGGTAAGCAACATGAGCCTCATTCCTAGTTTGGTACAATGTGGTAAGTGTATCCCAAGCATCCTTAGCTATTCTGCAAGAGCGAATGTGAGGAATAATGGCACATTTGATAGACAAAGCTATCAATGCATGTGCCTGGGCATCTCTGCCATCCCAATGAATCTACTCTACAGTAGGTGCAGTAGAAACCACAGCACGAACAGGAATATGCACAATATCATAATCTTTGACACCTTCTGCATCAGCTTCAGTACCAGTAGTTGTAATAGTTGCAGGTGTGATAGGATGTTTTTCAACACCCTACACAATGTTCCACAGTCCTTTTGCAACCAATACATGCCGCATCATATAAGCCCACAACAGGTAGTTGGTATCATCCAACTTATCCTCAACAGCCAACATACAAAATACATCACTACTTTCAGCCATGGTCGATGACTAAAATACCTTGATTGTATCAAAAAGTTGAACGGAACTGCGCAGATGAGTTCTGCTAAACCTATAGCAGACTTCGAGATGCTTATACTGGCGAACTGAAACTGGTATATACATTTGGCACAAAAAGTCGAAATAGTCTACACAAGCACTGTGATAGTGCGTTCGAAGACCGAAACGAGCTCAGATCGCAATTTGGGCACCACAAAGCGAAGCAGTTTTGATCTCGAAAACACCCTAAGTATGTCCACCAAATTTTGTGTGAATCTAAGACTGCAACTGGAGGAGTTTTGACGATGTCCTAGATGAAGCAACGACCTCCTCCGATACCAATTGTTGGAGTTATACATCTACGGAAGCACGCAAACAGCACAAGGAAGAAGAAGAAGAAGCTTGGAGCTCAACACACAATACTGAATGTATTACTAGAGAATGTACAAAGATTAGTAGCCCATTAGGGAAATAGACGTATATACAAGCCGGGGGAAAAGAAACCTTCTAAAGAGAGAAAAAAGTGCCCCGGCAGTCCTAGAGTGTTCACACACATCACTACCTAAATACACCAACAAAACTCTTGTATCTAGTTATCAAAATTCTACCTAGATTCACATTTTGTATCTACATTCAGCACACATTCAATTTTGTAATTACATACACATTTTGTAATTTGACATTCAATATTAAGATATGTAGGTAAGTTTAGCTTATTGTTACACTTTCACAAGTTGTGTATTCTCTCTACTTCTCATTCATCTAATTTTGAGTCTTAAGGTTTGTATGATAAGGTTCATTTGTTGGAAGATCTTGAAAACTTTTGATTATTGTTATTGAGGCCCCCCCCCCAATTCCAACATTTGGTATCAAAGCATAGTTGGCATACACCCTTAACAAGATGAGTGATTATAGACTTGAGAATTGCTTTAGCTTCCTAAGACCTGTTATTCCAATTTCTTCTCAAGATCACGTCAGTAAAGAAGAATGAGAAATTCTTTCATCATTCAGATCATTCAAAACCTCTAATCAAGCTTGGTTGAAGTAAGAGAATTTTAATCAAAGCAAGAATTCAGCACATCTAAGAAGTTAATTAGCCAATACAAGGATGAAAGCTGGTGAGTCTGTTCAGTCGCACATTTCAAAGTTCATAGACTTATGTATTCAGTTTTCAGTTCAGTCCAGTTTTATGCACAATCAGCTCAAGATTCAATGGAAAACAGCTAAGAGATATTTTCAGACATCCAAAGTTTTCCACATTTTTGTACTTTATGTCATTATGACATTGAAGGGGGGATTGTTGGAAATAATGACAGAATAGCACAAAACCCTAATTTCTAGCAACCCTAATCTTTGATACTTAGCAAAATTTTGATCATAGAAGGTCAAAATTTATTATGAGCCTATCAGATACTACTTCAGGAGAGCTTTCATTTGGTATATATTATATCAGAGGTTCAAAAATGGTAGAAAACCCTAACCCTAGTTTTTTTCCAAAATGGGTTTTTACGTTATCATGACCCCCATCTCATGTACATCAAGAAAAGCAAGTTCTCTTATCAAGTGGAAATCCAAATGATGAGATTGCAACAAATTAGTGCCCGAAAGGCAAATTTTATGATAAAAAAAGCTTATCACTATGTTTAATCAGGTGCACGGTTTTCAAATCAAACAGTTGCTTTTTTGCCTAATTTTTGTGGATCAATCTTTAGGCCTATATAACAAGGCCTTAGAGTTCACTTATGAGCATCTCTTGAGCATCCAAATCAAGGATCATTGAAGCTTGGAGGTTACTAACTTGTGGAGGAGGTGTGTCCTAAGTTTTGGTGTAGCTTTTGAGAAGCTTTTTGAGCCAACCATTCACCTCTTGCTGATTTTATCAGTAGCAAGTCTATATTCTGTTATTCTTCCTTTGTTGTTACACAAGGAGGAATCCGTCTTGCTATTCAGTTTAGGGTTTTCTATACAAACAATTCTCAATTGTCTCTATTCCCTCCAAACTCACATACACACACTCTTGATACCTCTTAGGCACTTTATGAACAAACTCTTGTATCTAGTTCCTAAAATTCTACCTAGATTTAGATTTTGTATCTACATTCAATACACATTTAGTTTTGTAGTTATGTACATATTTTTTAATTTGACATTCAATATTAAGATAGTGTAGGTAAGTATTCAGCTTACTGTTCACTTTGACAAGTTGTGTATTCTCTCTACTTCTCATGCATCTAATTTTGGAAGATCCTGAAAACATGTTAAGGTGTGCATGCTAAGGTTCATTTGTTGGAAGTTCCTAAAAACATGTAATTATTGTTATTGAGGCCCACCCCAATTCCAACATTTGGTATTAGAGCATAGTTGATATACACCCTTAACAAGATGAGTGATTATAGACTTGAGAATTGCTTTAGCTTCCGAAGACCTGTTGTTCCAATTTCTTCTCAACAAGAGGTTAGTAAAGAAGAAGGACAAAATCATTCATCATTCAGGTCATTCAGAACCTTTGGTCAAGTGTGGTTGAAGTTAGAGAACTTATATCCAATCCAGAATTCAGCACATCTAAGAAGTCAAATAGCCAATAGAAGATGAAATTTTGTGAGTCAGTTCAATCACACATTTCAAAATTTAGAGACTTACGTATTCCGTTTTTAATTTAGTCCAAGTTTATACACAGTCAACTCAAGATTCAGTGGAAATCACTTAAGAAATATTTTCAGACATCCAAAGTTTTTCACATTTTTGTACTTTATGCCATTATGACATTGAAGGGGGGATTGTTGGAAACAATGTCAAAATAGCACAAAACCCTAATTTCCAACAACCCTAATTTTTAGTTCTTATCCAAATTTTGATCACATAAGGTCAGAAATTGTTATGAACTTATCATATAGTACTTAAGGAGAGCTTTCATTTGGTATATAACATTCAGTCATTAGAGGTTCAAAAATCATAGAAAACCCTTATCCTAATTTCTATCCAAAATGGGTTTTTACCTTACCATGACCCCCATCTCATGTACATCAAGAAAATCAAGTTCTCTTATCAAGTGGATATCAAGATTATGAGATCCTAGCAAACTAGTGCCCCAAAGGCAAATTTAATGATAAAAATAGCTTGTCATTATTTTTAGTCATGCACATGCTTTTCATATTGAAAAGTTGCTTTTTTTCTTAATTTTCTGGATTGATCTTTAGGCCTATATAAGAAGGCCTTAGAGATCACATATGAGCATCTCTTGGGCATCCAATTCAAGGATCATTCAGGCTTGGAGGTTACTAACGTCTAGAGGAGGTGTTTCCTAACTTCTGGTGTAGCTTTGGAGGAGATTTTGGAGCCAACAATTCAGCCCTTGCTGATTCTTTTAGTAGAAAGTCTATATAATGTTATTCTTCCTTTGTTGTTACACAAGGAGGAATCGTTCTTGCTATTCAGTTTAGGTTTTGCTATAGAAACAATTCTCAATTGTTTCTATTCCCTCCAAACTCACATACACACACTTTTGATACCTCTTAGGCACTTTATAAACAAGCTCTTGTATCTAGTTTTCGAAATTCTGCCTAGATTCAGATTTTGGTCTACATTTAGTTTTGTAGTTATATACACACTTTGTAATTTGATAGTCAATATTAAGATAATGTAGGTAAGCATTCAGCTTACTGTTACACTTTGACAAGTTTTGTATTCTCTCTACTTGTCATTCATCTAATTGTGAGTCTTAAGTTGTGTGTGCTAATGTTCATTTGTTGGAAGATCCTAAAAACCTATGATTATTGTTATTGAGGCCCGCCCTTATTCCAACAGGATTTGTTCCTTTCAAATATGTATAAGAGCATGCAAAGACATCCACATATTGTATTAAAAGTTTTTTAAATTGTTCCTTAAAGTTGTGGTCAAAATTTGTAGAGGTCTTCACAAATTTTGGGTCCTCTTTTGATCAGATATTGAGGTCTTCCAATTGATCTAGTTTCACTTGTTGGAGTTTGAGGCCTATGGAAGAACATGAATAGCACAAGGAAGAAGAAGAAGCTTGGATCACAACACATAATATTGAATGTATTACCAAGAGAATGTACAAAGATAAGTAATCTCTAAGGGTTATAGGTGTGTATACAAGCCGAGGGAAGAAAAACCTCCTAAAGAAGGAAAAATGTTCCCCAACGGTCCCAATTGTGTTCACACACATCACTATCGAAATATATCAACAAATCCCCTCTAGGAGTGCTGCGGTGAACAAGGAGCTAGCACTCATGTATAAGGAAGTTCCAAGCTATGTGGAAAGAGATCAATCCACAAAAGGAATTAAGCCCAAAACTTTGCAAAAAGTTTCAAACTTCTCTCGAGGAAGAGCCTTTGTGAAAAGATCTGCAATGTTATTCTGTGTGGGCACAAATGCCAAATTGATTTCCCCAATAGAGAACTTCTCCCTGTTATAATGATAATGCACCTCAATGTGCTTTGTGCAAGCATGGAACATAGGGTTCCTCATAACTGCCAATGCACTCTGACTATCAGTGAAGATTGTGGTGGCAAAATATTGACCAATACCCAAATCAACCAAAAGGCATCTGAGCCACACACACTCGATAGCCATTGTGAAAGCTACCCTATACTTAGCCTCACAACTAGATGTGGCCATAGTATCTTGCTTCTTACTCAACCAATATATGCATGAGCTAACAAGCATGAAGCAAAAACCACTAGTGGACACATGAGTGTCATAGGAACCATCCCAGTCAATCACAAAAAGCATGTAAATCTTGCAATAGTGATCCCCCCTTGGGATAGAATAGTCCAAATAGTTGGGTACCACTCAATTAGCAAAAGATGGACTTAACTACCTGCCAATGCTTAACACTTGGGCAATAAACTTGCTCATCTGAGAGACAGCAAATTGAATATTACGCTGAGTTATGTGTAAGTAGGTGGAGAATGTTGGAACATCAAGCTTACACTATGCTTGAGGTGGATTTGATCTATATCAGAAGCTATCGCATCAAAAGAATATCCATTGCAGAGTTCTTTTATTTATGCTCATTTATTGTATTTTTATAAAAGATTTAACATGGATCTTTTACTATTGTAAAAGCCTAGAGTTGTACACATGTAAAAGGATAAAGAGAGAGAGAGCCTAAGTTCCACAAATTTGTGTTGGTTGAGTTATAATCAATCAATAAATCAATCACCGAAAAGTAGATCAAACTAGATCTTCACTTTTCCTAGATTGTAGGAAAGTGAATTGATTCCCTCCAACAACCTTTACCGTCTTCATTTGAATTTAAAACCCACTTGTAGAAGTCATGGAGCACTTGAAAAGTCTATATAAATACTTCAAATCACTTGTACATTACATGGAAGCAATATATATACACTTGTGACCATCATTGTCTTGCTCCTTCAATTTTTTGCATAATCTTCTTCAACAACAGTGAGATTGCACAGGCCACTGATCTCCTCTAGAGATCTAAAAATCGGATGATACAGGACTCGTGAGAAAGATATTAGTGTCTAATTTATGCCTATAAATTTTCAAAGCATAAGTAGATTGGGAGAAATCTTAGTTTTTCTATCTAGGGGTCAATCTCTACACATTCTTGAAAAATAAGAGATACCATTGTTGAGTGTCTGGTTCATTTCAAAAGCATAATTTGCTTATTTCTTGTAATCTTGTGCATTATGTACGTTGAACCCTATGTATATCACTCCCATAAAAGGAATTTTTCTAATTGTAATCATGCTGGTCTCTATGAGTTTTTGAAGTTCAGTGTCTCATCCAAAGATAGAAAGTTTTTGAGCTAGTCAATGCACAAACCTATCTGTTTTGTATCGACTCCTTCTCCTTGATGCTCCAAAGTACATAGTGCACTTTATTGTACTTATCGCATGCCTATAAGGTCTATTTGAGTATCCATAAGCTCGTCGCTTCGCAACTCACTTGTCTACCTCCTACAAGCTTCTCCAAGTTCTTTCAATGGTATTAGAGCTAGATCAAGATGGGTGATGGCTTTCCTTCAATGATTGAGAAGCTTGATCGATACAACTATGCGGCTTGGAAAATCAGAATGGAGGCCTATTTGCAATGTAGAAATCTTTATGGAATTGTTGCAAGTGATGAAGCTATTCCTATTCAACGATCCAAAGGAGGACCTACACGAGGAGGCAGATAAGCTCACACTTTGATGCGCAAGGGATGCTCAAAAAAGGTCATACATACTAAACTCTATCTCGGACTTTCTTTTACCACATATTAGAGGATGCAAGACATCTCAAGAAACTTGGGATGCCCTATAGACTTTCTTTTCTGCTAGTACCAAAGCAAGAAAGAATCATCTTTGGAACAAGTTCAACCAAATGAAGAAGACACCTAAACAAACTATCACATAGTTTGTTACCAAGGTCAAGGAGGTTGCAGATAAGTTAGCATCCACTGGAGAGTTGATTGAAGAAGAGGCTATCATTAGGCAAATTCTCAATGGGATTCAAAGTGATAAGCAATGGAAATCCTTCACCATGGCTTATGATCTCATCATGGATGTGCAAACTTTAGACTTCAACATCTTTCTTGGACGACTCTTCAATCAAGAGTCCAACAATAGCATAAATGAAGGTAGCTCCTATCATGGTAATTCAACTAGTGCTCTATATGTAGAGAAGAAGGATAAGGAGCTGAAAGGCAAGAATAAGGAAGAAGACGAAGAGGAGACTTCCCAAGCCAACTTCGCAAGCAAGAGCAAGTGGAAAGGAAAGAAGAAAGGACCAAATCATGACAAAGCGAAAAGTCAGAATGTTCAACCTTGTGCCATCTGCGATAAGACCAACCACAACACTCAAAATTATTGGTTCAATGGGAAGACTCAGAAAGGAAGTGGAAGAGGTTGATATGATAGCAATAGAGGCAGAGATGGACACAACTTCAACAATAACAATAGAGGCTATAATAGAAGGGACTTCAACAATTATTCAGAAGATCAACCACATGAAGAATCATTGCTTCTAATGAATCTAAGACACAAAGAAGGTAAAGAAGATGATCATTTGTTCTACATAGATTTTGGATGTTCAAATCATGTTGCATGCAACATTGCTCTTCTATCTGAATTTGAAATTCCAAAGCATAGACATGAAGTTCAAATAGGGGATGACACAAAGCACAATGTGGAGAAGATTGGTAATGCCAAAGCTTCCAATGGCAAGACAAACATTTTGAGTAAGGTTCTCTATGTACCCACTATCACTACAGACCTAATAAGTGTAGGCTAAATAGTTGAAAAAGGCTTGTTAGTTAGGTTCACCCAACATGGAGCTTTTGTGGAAGCTCCATGTCAAGGCTTCAAGAAGATAGCCAGAGGTGAGAAGCATGGTAGGCTCTTTACTTTTGAAGTAGGAGAAACCAAGAACATAGCTCCAATTCATTTTCGGGTCTCAAACCCTAAGTGAGCTTGGTGTGGCATAAGAGACTTTCTCATGTGAATGAAAGAATCTTGAAGGATATATGCAGGGATCAAAGTGTTCTTGGACTACCAAACATATCAAAGCAACATATGATCAACAGATGTGATGCATGTTAGATTGGGAAGGCACAAAGGCAACCATTCAACCACAAAGGCTACATCCATAACAACTTATTGGACTTAGTACATATAGATGTATGGCGACCAAGTCAAGAACCTTCATTGGCAGGATCAAGGTATTATGTCTTATTTATTGATGACCATAGTAGATGGACTATTCTATACTTTATCAAAAGTAAGAAAAAAGTGTTTGATTGCTTCAAAAATTATCTAGCACATGTGGAGAATCATATAGGTAGATCACTCAAGAAGCTCAAATCTGATGGAGGGGGAGAATACCTCTCCAAAGAGATTGATGAGTTCTTATAAGATAAAGGTATCAAAACGGAAGTGACTATCAAGTACTCTCCTCAACCGAATGGAATTTTAGAGAGGAGAAACAAGACATTGGTTGGATCATCCAGAACAATGCTTGAAGAGAAGAGGTTGCCATATTATCTATAGGCAGAGGCTATTTCAACTGTTATGTACCTTGTCAATATACTACGATCCAAATCACTTCAAAGTATGACTCCTTATGAAGCATGGCATGGAATAAAATCTAGTCTTGCACATTGCAAGTTGTTTGGTTGTCTAGCTTATGTTCATGTACAATCACAAATAAGAGGTAAGCTAGATGAAAGGGCAACAAAGGTAATGTTTATTGGGTATGACTCAACTCAGATGGGTTACAGGTTCTATAATCCTTCAACCAAGCAACTCGCTATAAGTAGAGATGTTGTGTTTGAAGAACACGGGTCTTGGTATGATGAAGACAAACAAAAGGTGACTCTAGCATATGATCTTGATTTTGATTCTCATAAAAATTAAGAAGAAAGCATGATACACAAGTCTAGGATCCAAGAAGTGATACAGATGATGACCAAGATGAAAGGGAAAAGGATTATAAACTATGGAAGTCAATAGGCAAAGCAAAGATGCAGGTGTGTGGAGAACGCTCCAATCAAGCACCTAGAAGATGAACAAGAGAGAAAAAACAACCAAAAAGGTATGGATATGATTCCACATTTGTTACAAAGCATTCAATCTACTTGGCAAAGGTCTCAATTTCAAAGGAACCCTCAACCTATGAAGAGGCAAAGGGAAACCCTAATTGGGAAAAGGCCATGAAAGAAGAAATAGATGCATTGAAGGAGATGGACACTTGGGATATAATTCCAATGTCATCCAATCAAAAGGTAATTGATTGTCGATGGGTATATAAAGTTAAAAGAGACTCATATGGATCAGTTTGTAGGTACAAAGCAAGATTAGTTGCCAAAGGATGCTCACAAACTCATGGTATAGACTATGAGGAAACATTCTTACTAGTTGCAAAGATGACTACAAACAGAACATTGATAAGTGTAGTTGCTGCGAGAAATTGGAGATTCCTCCAACTTGATGTAAAAAAATGCATTTCTAAATGGTTGGATAAGTGAAGAGGTATACATGTCACAACCATAAGGTTTTGAAAACCCTAATCATGCATCTTATGTTTGTAGACTTAAGAAAGCATTGTATTGATTGAAACAAGCTCCTAGAGCTTAGAATTACAGGTTGATTACATACCTTCAAGATCAAGGGTCTAGACCTAGCAACTCAGATCCTTCTCTATTCATCAAAAGGGATCACAATGAGGTTATCTATCTATGTGTATATGTAGATGATATTATTGTGACAGGTGATGATTTGAACGGCATTCAAAGGATCAAGAGACACATGCAAGAGGAGTTCAAAATCAATGACTTAGGTGAGCTCACATATTTCCTAGGTATGCAGGTGATATACACAGATAAGGAATGTGTTTGACTCAGAGGAGACATATTCAGGATCTACTTCTTAAGTTCAAAATGGACAACACTAAACCTGCATGTGCACCTTTGGAGATGAATCATAAACTTAGTGTTTATGAAGCTGAGAAAATTGAAGACATTAAAGAATATCAAAGCTTGGTAGGTAGCTTGATATATGCTACTCATACAAGGGTAGACATAACATATAGTGTGGGAGTGCTTAATCAATTCATGCACTCACCTAGAATGCCACACATAGATGCATATAAGAGAGTACTCAAGTCCCTCAAAGGGAAACTTAATGAAGGTATATTCTATCTGTAATCTTCATATTTGGATGTCAAAATCTATTCAAATACAGATTGAGCAGAAGCTAAGGATAATAGAAGAAGTACCTCTGGTTACTTAGCATTTGTAGGGTCAAAGCTAATGTCATGGAGTTCCAAGAAGCAACCAACAATTGTGTTATCCTCAACTGAAGTAGAGTACAGAGGTTTGACCATAGCAACTCAAGAGGCAATATGGTTAAAAGCATTGTATACAGATTTGGGACTTGTGAGTTCCAAACCTCACATATTTGGAGATAATGTAAGTTCCATGCATCTAGCAACAAACTCTTTTTTCCATGCAAGAAACAAACACATAGAGGTTCATTACCATTTCATCAAGGAGAAGCTCATGGCAAAGGAGATTGACATTTCAACAAAGTCGTAAGGTAGTGGAAAAGTTGGAGAGGCATCCAAAAGCTATAAAAGAAGGTGAAGAGTCATCAAATGCATGGAAGTCTTGTAGGTCATTGAGGACCAAGAGACATATACTCAAGGAGGGTCAAGGAGAGAGTCATCCAAGGCTCATGGAGTTGAAACACAATTGTCCAAGCTAGAAAAAATGTAGAGGAGGGCATTACATGCACAGAGAAGGAGTACGGAGGAGCTATCAAGCCCACACCCCCTCTAGTCTCTTATAGGTATATACGTGGTCTATTTATATACAGTTCTAACTCTTTGTGTACATATCCGATTCAAGATATTTAAAGTGCATTATGTAGCTTATATGTGTCTTACTTTCCATAAGAGGTCTTCTTGAACTCAATTTTATGTTCAAAGAAATTGGTGTATCTCTGTAACCCTAATTTCTGCATATCCTACACATCTGCATAGTCTGTATTGTACAAAGTTGTTGATTGAACTAAACATATCCATTTGCGGTGTTCTATAGCTTATTGGAAAGCTTATGAATAGTCTAAGCATGGCTAAAAGCTTAGGTGATTTGAATCAATGTACGGCGTATGAATCAAAGTTTTGTTGCAGGGTACCAAAAAAGGTGTATGAAGGGACCTAGGTATTGGGTTCATTTCACTTGTAGTGTGCAAATATGAGGGACTAAATTCCATTAGTTGGTATCAAAGTAGGAAACATCCTTTGAAGACTCTAGGAGAAGGACACAAAAGCTTGGACATCAAGGCTAAGAGGTACATTTCAGTGTAACCCTAATTTCCCATTCGTTATGGCAAATCTAGGTCAAAAAGTGGAGTTGCTTGACAAAGACAACTATCAGCCATGGAGGTTCAGAGTCATGAACTACCTCATGATCAAAAGTTTATGGCCTATTGTGTGTGGAGATGAAGATAAGCTCAATGTGGATCCCAAAGATCCAAAGATCACCAATCAAGAATTGAAGATGTTGAAGGATTGGGAGGAAAGGAATAGGAGAGCTATCTTCTACATATCATAGGTAACCTCTAACACTATGATTGGTCATATATCAGACTTTGATCATGCTAGAGATGTTTGGGATGCCTTAGAGAAGATATATGCCACTTCCACAAGAAGCAAAAAGATGCAGCTTAAGAATGAACTCCATTCTTTGAAGAAGGGTAGTGGTCATTCTATTGTTGACTACACCTTGAGGGTGAAGGAGTTGAGGGAGCAGTTGGCATCCATTGGCTACAAAGTAGATGAGGAAGACCTTGTGCAAATTGCTATGGATGCTTAGTTTGTTGATGACATGACCATTTACTTGCAGGGCCAAGAGGCCAATATGACTAGATTCTAGCATGCTTTGCAAAGATTCTAAAATGCTTTCGATGCCAAGATGAATTGGCACAAGTCCTCTGGATTCAAGGTTGCCTCAGATGCTCTTCTTGGATGGCATGCTTGTGAGAAATTTCACTGGATCCTCCCAACCTGGCAGCAATTAGATACCTCGGGTGTCTCTCATCTCCTCTTGACCATTGGGAGGAAGCTTTTGTATTGGAGCACTACCCGTTTGTCCTTGGTTGGGAGAGTTATGTAGCAAACAAAGTTCTCCTCGCTACGATGTGGTATGTCACCTCTTGTTGGAGTTCTTGTATTAGCCAAATTCAATGGCTAATAAGGAACTTTTTATGGTCTAGCAAAGATGGCAGCCCGCTCAAACTAAGGTTGTTTGGCCTGTCATAACCCTTCCGCTAGAGCATAGTGGCCTTGGGATCATTGACCATGCTTGTCAAAGTAGAGCCATGCTAGACAAGTTTGTTGTTTGTGGTTTGCTTCTTGGCCCTTAGTCTTGGAAGGACTTTCTTTGTCAACAGCTTGGTCTCTTTGCTCCTACTAGTGGGGGGCCTTGGCTACTCGAGATTAGATGGATATTTGTTGAGATGAGGCATATGGGCTTCTTGCGACAAAGTGAGGACCACTTTGCTTGCAGTATTATTTGGTCTTGGGAGTAGCTATAGACCTCTTGTTAAGCACCCCTCCTCTTGTATTGAGGAACAGTTCTGTCAGCCTATTACTTGGAATCCCCTAATCCTCATGGAGAGGGGATTCATGGTTGGTTCTCGCCCTCATGTTTCCTAGGGGGAGTTTGCCAGAGGTCCTAGGTGCAGCGTGGTCGCTTGGATCAGCTTTAGGAGTCTCATCGAGGAGCAATTGTAAGATAGATGTATGAGGATGCACGGTGCTCCCTAGATGATCATGGATGTCGAGGCTAATATCCCGAGGGATTGGGGTATTCGGGTTGATCCGTCGCACCAACCAACCTAGCTAGGAGCGTTCACTCAAACTGAGGTTCTTGTGTGTGGCATTACTCCGAATAGGACCCTCATCTTTGAGATTGGCGAGGAAGAGAGGTTGATCAAATCATCACTGGAGTTTGAGATCATCACATAGTGCACCTTGCAATGGATTCGGGTGGTTGGCACTCGTGGCAATGATTGGCTCATTGATCCTGGCATGACAGACATTCGGACCCATACAAATTGGCATCTCTAGCCTTAGGAGGCTAAGCCATTATCTCGTCTTCTTTGGGACTCAAACAATGGCAATGACATGATCCTTTCTCCCCTCCAAAGGCCCGCACTATTCTGTTCTTTCAATACTCTACTCGATATAGAGCAACATATCATTCAGTCGCATCATCGGGTCACTCTTGCTATGGCTGAGTCTTGTCGGCATGGTGGGCTCACGACAAAGTTCCTCTTGTCCTTCTAGCATCGGATTTGGGGTGTTTAGCAATCTCATCGGTTTATCTTTTTCAATGGTTGGTGGCCCATACATTGTTGTTGGCACTTGGCTAAGCTATGGGGGAAGGCCTCCGAATTGCATGGGTTGTGGTTTTCACATGGAGGACGACTAATTGGCACAATGATTTGGCGATGGGTTTTGCAACTTCTTACCTGGCGGGAGGGCCCTCAAACCATCACTTGGGTTGCAGTTGCTTGTGGCTCGCTACCTAGCCCTGCCCTCAAATATGCGCATAAGGATTGCAGTACGATTATTTTGATATAGGATGGGCGGACTGGCACCACTCAAGATCTGTGCACTCCTCCATAGGGTGATGTGGACGACCGCTACTGGGAGCTGATCAGCAGCCTTACCATGTGGTTTATATGGAGAGCTAGATGCCGACACACTTCGAGCGACACATGATTCCTCCCGCTGAGACTATTCAGGACTTCTGGTTGGAGCTGATTCATACTTTGCAGGGGCAGCTGGACCATCTTCAAGGAGACTCCGATGGCACATCTCAACAGAAGCTTGCCTTTCTCAAGCTTTGGAAGAAAGACCCCTTCTTTACCATTGAGGGTGATACGATCCATCGGAGCTAGCAGCCACTTGCTTGGCTTCCCCCCCCCCCCCCCCCCCCCCCCCTCCACACATTTCCTCTCTTAGGAGTTAAATCTTTTAGTAGTTTTTGGATGGATCTTTGGGGTGAGTTGTCCACCTTGTATTTGGCTCATGGTGCCCGATTGGCTGTCGCCATTTGAGTGTTTTCATTAACTAGTTTTTGGGAAAAATACGAGTGTTGGTTGAGAGCTCTTACAGCCACAAAAGATCAAAATACAGAAAAAAAAATCTCCAGCTACTAAAAGAATTGCATAGTTAGGGAAGAAAAACTGTTGACCGTTAGGGTAAAAATAGTTCAAAACATCTTTTATCATGGGTTCAAACATGATTGACATTACGGATTATTCAGTTCTCGTGGCCATTAGAAGTGGAAAAATACAAGATCCTAACTACATTTATAGAAGCTGCTTAAAAAAAAAATGTAAAAACCATTTCACATGAACATCACCCTACAGACGCATGTACTTGTACTTTGTTCTCTCTCTCTCTCTCTCTCTCTCTCTCTCTCTCTCTCTCTCTCTCTCTCTCTCTCTCTCTCTCTCTCTCTCTCTCTCTCTCTCTCTCTCTCTCTCTCTCTCTGTGAACTGGTCAGAATACTCGGGTTTATTGACTTTTCGCGGTGGATTAAATCCGGTTACTGGAGTTCCATTTTTCACTCTGAACTGATCAGAATACTCGGATTTTTTGACTTTTCGCAGCGGATTAAATCCGGTTACTGGAGGTTTATGGTTGACTGATACCTCTCTCTCTCTCCCTCTCTCTCTCTCTCTCTCTCTCTCTCTCTCTCTCTCTCTCTCTCTCTCTCTCTCTCTCTCTCTCTCTCTGTCTGTCTCAAAATAGATGGATATGCTGGATTGGCCCTTGAGTCCTCTCAACAGCGTGCACTAGAAGGGGATACAGATTGTTGGTATGCATAAATGACATCTAGGTTTCAGAGACATGTTTTAGGATGGACACAGACAGAGATTGTCAGATTGACCTGTCAGGACTTAATTCAGCTTAGGAGAACTTGGATAGAACCTACTCAAGGGCTGGACATAAAGATGACTTTCAACAGAGAGCACTTCAACTCACAGCAGATGTCTTTATTGTCAGGCCTAGATGCATGGATACTCACTTATCATACGGAGTATGATGTGCTATTAGTCAGATGCATGTCCTCTCATCAGTTAGAAATCTAGACTGGTAGATGAAAAAGAGTTCCTGCAAAAGATAGGATATGCCAGTTATGCCAAAGGGAGCCCAAGTCAGATCAAATGCATGTGTCTATTCAGGGAGGGTTTTGGGCCACTATCTAGATTCATGGCATACCACGACCAGAGATGTTTAGGTTTATTTTTGCTTGAGCTAAGGACCCATGGAGACAAACTCCTGAAGAGATCAGAGAGGCTGCCTCAGATGCAGGTAACTGATTACATCCAACCAGTCACTACCATTAGTCAGCATACCTTGGATACCACCCACACCAGAGGTATTCTCATTGATCGTCCAATAGAATAAGGGAAGTCTTGATGCCTACAACTCTCCAATCCGGGAGGATATCTGAGCATAGGCAGACATTACCAAGGGTTTGGATGATCCTAGCACACCATGCTCATCTCCCCATGATGACTCAGGATGGGAGATTGACGAGATTCAACATTGACAGATGCTTGATTACATTTTACATTTATACCTCATGAGGTTATATTATTTATTGTATTGCCCAACATCAGCCTCGTCTAGAGATCTGTATCTTTGTATCTTTGTATCAAATAGAGAGTCCCTAGTCTATCCACATTTTCATTTTCAATTCCACACCATTTATTTTGCTTTATTTCTCTCAGTTTTCTCTTTTTCTATTAGTGTTTCTAGATCAGACACAGTATTAAATTCACTCCTTATATAAAATTATGGTCTCATAGGCCACTTTGGCCTCTAGCAGTTGTAAATATAACATTTCATTTCATTTTCTACCTCAATTCCATAGAGATAAGAGACTACAGGAGAGTGGTCTTTATGACCTTTTTAATAATGAAACTTTCTGTTCTGCTTCCAAAAAGTTCCTCCGTTTTTCGAAATTATGCATTACGGCCGACATCCTGCCTTGCAATTTATTCTGATTGGTCGCATGCTGCAATGCCAAAGTGCAATATCTGAGAGGCCTTCATATTCCAGTTCACTAAACAGTTTTGGTGTTCATGAGATTGATGAGGAATCAACTTTCTGTTGAATATAACACAGATGCAAATCTGCAACTCATAAACCCAAAGCCTACTTCACATCCATCAAACAAAGAGCTAATTATTCATCTTGAAATTCATGGGGACAATTTCTTTTAAAGTTTGGCATTTGATTTGCCTGTCTAGGTATGGAAAAATTACAATTCTTACACATTCAGAACAGGAATAATTATTACTCCGAGCAACTCCACATCCCAGAAACCAGACATCAATGTTCCCGAAGCCTGAAAATCTCCTACCCGTCCCACAAATAACCACAGATGGAAAAACATACAAAGCCATTTCCAAGAGAAGAGAAACATTTGACTTTTAATCAGAATGTACTGAGACACTTTTAAGTATCCTTAAAAGTATTACTATTCAATTTACAGACAACTGTGGACCAACATACCAAATTGAATATTTGCAATTACCAGAATCCCATCAGCGGATCTCCATCAAACCTTACACTTGTTGAGAATCAACAGCTCTTGAAATAAGCTGGAGAAAATGTATGCTTAGGATAGAAGAAAAACTAGTGAGAGTGGTACCAACATGAATGAAATAAAATTAATGGGTTGAAAGGATGCTTCAAAAGAAATATATCAAGTGAAAACACAAATGTGGTCAATCACTTTGGCAACAAAATTACTAGCTACTTTGGGGCCCTGAGTCTTGTTATGAAAATGTTTAGCACCATACTTTCAGAACAGTCCATATGAAAATTAACATTACCTACAGAATGAAAAGTTGGAGTATCCTTCATGGCCAGATTATCACTTTTGAACCTGATTGAGTCACCCCTTTGCCATTCCAAATTTCTTTTAAACAGGAGAGCAAGATGATTGTGTATTATTGTCCACACTTGTGCAGACGATGCATGGAACAGTTTCAAAGGAATCTGGACACTATAATGATGTCTATTCGAGCCTTGGCCATTAACAATGTGAAAGAATCTGAGCATATTCCAACCCTTAATCATGAAAACAGCAACCTTCATTAAGATCATGTGAGCTCAATGAAGCAGCATACATATTAAGCATTTGCTTTACTCAGCAAGCTTGGTGTCACTTGAATCAGGATTTAAAGCCAAGTTCAAGGCTTCAGCTATTGTGTCACTAGCACTTTGAATAGGATTCACTGACGTCTGTGGCTTGCTTTCCATCTGTGGCACATTCAAAGATTTTGTTAGAGAGGCTGATGCTTGCTGCTGTGAAGGAGGTGGATTAGACACCTTTGGAAGCAGTGGTGTATGGTCATGCATCTGTTGGTGCTGAATATGTTGCAATGTGAGATGTGGAGAAGGGTGAGGTGATGCAAACAGCTGATGATCCGCCCCTTGCCCTGTTGCTAGCTTAAGCCTTTGCACTTCCTCCCTCAATGTGTCATTCAAAGCTGCTCAAGAAAAAAATTGAAACCCAAAAATCACCGTAATGCAGGGATACCTAGCATTGAGCATCAAAAAGCAGCATACTAAGAAACCAGAAAAGACAACACACATGTAATGGACCTAAACAACTGCTTCTCTACAGTGCATGGAGCATCAAAAAATATGTGCTGGAGATGACAAACTATTTGTCATCGAAATGTGACTCTGCTAGATTCATAAAGAAGTTGTGTATCACCTTCTCGAAGTTTTGCTTGCTGCTCCATTGCCTGAAGTCTTAATTTAAGTTCACTGTTTTCGTTGAAAAGTGTGGTGGAGTCCCTCTGTAATATGCCCCGAATAAAAACATGTCCAAACTCAGCCCCAATTCCATTAGCAAAATTGTAAGATATAAACATCAGCTGTGCATGAACTTTACTTGTGTACAAACCTGTATAAGAGTCAACTGTGCAGACAGAGTAGTGGCTTCTGTTTGCAGAGTTTGCACCTTTTTCTCTAGCTCAGCAATGTATCGCATTTTCCTCTCCTTAGAACGTGCAGCTGACTGACGGTTTGCTAAAATTCTGGCAATAAAGATTCAAAATTGAAAAAGTAATTAAGGCTATGCAAGTTAAACACAAATACATCAAGCTAAATCACACTATCATCTTTTACCGTTTTGCCCTTTTGGGATCAACAAGTGCAATCTCAGTCAATCTGTCATTTGCCATGATTTTCTTTATTTCCCCTACACTGAAATCCCCCTTAGAAAAATTCAGCTTCAACTTCAAGCCGTCATCCATAGAAAGGCTATGCTGATGACGCACTGCCTTGTCTTCAGTAGGTGATGTGATCTGCTGTGTATCGTTCTCTCCTTTCAAAGACAGCACAACTGCATCTATAGAAGCATGGCGTGCATGATATGACACACAAGAATCCTCACATTTGACCTCCTCTTTCAATTGTTGGTTGTCATGAGTTCCCAAAACACCCTCTTTGCTATCAACCATACAACCCTCCTCTTCTTTCCCACTATCCTCTCCATCACTCCCTGTAGACCGTTGAAAACTCTCTCCTTTTTCAGATGATACTAAAGGCAACCTCTCATTATCTCTACTTGCAGAGGATGAAGCTCTTGATCGTGTGACACTCTCTGTGCCCCTTCTATTGCTTTCTGAGCTATCAGCTACGTCCCTATCCTGAATTCTGTCGATCTTCTCTACATCGATGTACATTGAAAACAGATCATCTCCACCATCTCTGTCTCCTTGCTCAGCCGCTGCCTCCATATCACCTTGATCCTCCTCATTCTCCCAGTACAGCTCCTGCTTAACATGAATTTTCATTGCCTCAGATTTGTGAGGAGGAATTTCTTTTCTGACAGCATCTCTGCTCAACATCGGAGTTTCCATAGGATTATTCTCAACAAATGCATCCATTCCTGTTGAGAATGTGCACGGTACTTCACTATGACTACGCCTGTGCCCATTTCTTTTGGAAAGTGCATTGGTTGCCACTTGATTAGGATTAGCAACATATTTCCGAGTGGTGTGCTGATAATTGCGAGTACAGGGAGACAAGGGTGGTAGGAATGGTGAAGATAGGCCTGGCATGCTTGGGGCAGCAGGATCTTCATCGCCCATGCTCGTGTCAATAGACGGCATAATATGGTCCGGGATACTTACAAGATGTGACATCAATGGAAATGTTGCCCCATTTTTCAAGGGTAAAGGAGGTTTTATGGAAGCCGAACCTTCCCATGACGTAGGTACAGCCTTGTTGTGAGTGTGACTTGAAGTGTCTTCCAAAAGATCCCGAAAGAATGTAGATGGCTGCGACAAAGAACGTAATCGGGAGAGAACCTCTGGCGGTGCATTTGGCTGCAACAGTGATCGTGGTTGGCCCTGGAATTGAGGGGTGAGAAAAGGAGGATACTGAAGAAGAGAGGCATATAAGGGCGGAAAATGTTCCCTTTGATCCACATGCACTGACGATTTCTGGGTTGGCCAGAATATTCCGTGCAAATGATTGAAAAGAGGGCCTTCCTCACCGGTAGAGGCGATGGCTGAGCTCCCATTCGCCTCCGAATTCGAGCGGGACGAATTTTCTATGCGTAATGGCTGCAATGCCAGTTCACCATAGCTATCTCCCATTCCCTCCATGGCATCTGAAATGCTTCCCATGCTTAACAAGCGCAGTTCATCTCAAGGGTGCATTAAGCTCTTAGTTAAATGCTTTGATCACCGTGCATTAAAGAAGAATTTGTCCGCATGAAGCAAGAAAAAAGAATATACTGCCGATACGAAAGGGATGCATGGCCACGGCCTGAACTTCTACTTCTGGTTCGAGCAACATAAAGCCTTTCGCTCTGTATGTGATAATAGACCGAATTCTTTCGGGCGAATGCTAAAGATGGGAACGTACATTTTCACGTGGGGCAATGGAACTAAAAACCCGCGTTCAAAGACTGCGTGGATGAAGATGGAGGCAAAACCATGGAAAATGCAGAGCTCATCACATCAAGGAAACGCTAAGGATTTGTGCCCCACTAAAGAATACCTTGCCCTGCGAGTGAGTTACTGGTTCGAAACAGCATTAAGCAATTAAAACAGAATTCAGCAGTGTATATCTTGTTCTCTCAAAGGAAAACGCACGTATAGAGAAAAGGCTCTCAGTGGGCGACTCCTCAAACTTCTTATGTGCCCATTTCTCATTACATCTATCCTGGCTTGACATCATTCTCACGAATCAAGAAATACTACAAACTTAAGGCACTGCTATACCAGAGGAAACATGATTTCCGTCAAGAGGATATGGAGCTTCATGGCCATAACCTTCACGCAGTTCCCGTGAGCATTGTAAAATTAACTGTAGATGCTAAATGCAGCCCTGAACAAAGAAGATAAGACTTTTGACAGGGACCGAGTCAGCCTGAAAAACAAGAAGAAGAGAAAGTTGAGGATGAAACGATCTGATGCGTCATGGAATGCTGGGAAGCAAGTAAGAGCAAAAGGAACTTCGCCCACTGTCCTACTTCAACAGGAGATGGGCACAGAAAGCATTTTGGGGCGAGGCTAGCTTTGTGTGAGTAGCTTTTTTTCTGAGGGAACGTTTTTACATGTTTCTGTACATTGAAAGGCGTCAGAGCAAGACATGATGTGAGCTACCGAGCAGGAAGACTGATCCCACAGGAATAGAAGCTCTGAGAAGATGCGCCGGGAAGTCTCTTTCAGCGGGCGGGTGGGTGCACCAGTGTTCTGGGGAAGTAGTAAAAGAGACTCACCCAAAAACGAAGCTTCAGCTCGCATTGTAAGGATCGCTCCCAGCACCGTCCATCGCCCAAAACCCAGAAATCTGATTGGCCCATTTTCTGTGTATTAAACGCCTAATCGAGCTTGTAGCAAATGATTATCTCTCCTTTCGATATTCAATCCGATTCCTATGAAATGTATGCATTTATAGTCTTGCCTTAAAGAACACTCAAGCTATTAAAAAACTAAAAATTATTATTATTATTATTATTAGCAAAAAAACCTTCCATGTCGGTCAAGTTGTACATTGCTTTATCATATCCCACCCCAAATTTTTAAAGCACTCTTTTGTTCTTTGACATTCAGCATACACATGCATTACTCAAATTCAGTAAGGGAAGAACATCTCTCACTTCACGGTTTATAGAAATTGGAGAACCTCGGGAACTAAAGACTTTCCTCATTGTGTTTCCCTTACATTAAGTGAGCCTAGGGATTGCTACCTTAAACTTGCCTTTTTGCATGCCTTGTAATAACCCCATCATAGTAAGAAGATATGGATATGATTCTCATATGAATACGAAGTGTGTTCATTGGACAATGGAAAAAGCACGTACTAGGTATGGAGCTTAAGAAGTGGGTTTGAGCACACATAACCTTTGTGAAATTCAACTACCTCTTTCTTTTTGAGAGAGAGAGTACAATGTATTGAAAAGACACACACTCAAACTTATGAGGTAGAGAGAGACATCTTTGGGAACTCATGGACACTCATCTTGGGGAACTCATAGATATATCCACCCCAGATTTGAACTCATAACTTCCTTCCAAAGATTCAAAGCATCAATCACTACGCTATGCGAGCTTGGACAAAATTCAACTACCTCTTGTCATACAAAATGGATTTGAACTCACAACTTCCTCCCAAAGATTCAAAGCATCAACCACTAGGCTATGCAAGCTTGGACAAAATTCAACTACCTCTTCTCATACAAAATTGAGCGAATGGAACTCCTCAATTGTTGAACAATGTCTTTTGATCATATTGTACCGATCATTCCATCTATATGATTGTCCTCTTCTTACTTATCTATGTAATCAAGCCAGAAGTTCAAATTGCTCCTTCCAAGAAAAATGGGCATGTTTCCAAAGTGAAGGCATTCTCTCGAGATGTTCTCCATCTCTTTCAATGGAGTTGAAAAGTCTTGAAATAAACCTAGGGATGTGATTTGCTTTTGGGTAGTGTTGTATAAAGATCTAAAAGGCCTCCGTGTTATTAGGCCGGTAGCATTAGTCGTCACACAAAAGTGGTGTCTTTTGATAAAATTTATAGGGAAGATAGTTCATTGACTCATTGGTTTTTGAGCCTCATAGCACATTGTTTAAAGAAGTCAAAAAAAACTTTCATAACACATGGTTTAAAGAAGTAAAAAAAAAACCTTCGTACTAGGTCTAAAGTCAAAACATCTTTATACTAGATGCGGCTTATTCTCTTTAGAAGTAGAAACCTTTTTAATTTTTATGTAGAAAAATACAAATATAAGGTATAAATAAGAGTTTTCTATGAAAAAAATGGAATTCATGTAGTAGTAATAGCGTTAGTAATCATGATAGTATTCATTGTAGTAGTAATAGTGTTAGCAATGGAATTACTTCTAGTAGTAATATAATTATCAATCATGATAATATTAAAAAACAAAAAATAGTAATAATAGTTGCAATAGCATACTTATCATTATTATTATTATTATTATTATTATTATTATTATTATTATTATTATTACTACTACTATTGTTTATTTATTATTATTATAATTATTATTATTATTACTACTACTACTACTATTGTTTATTTATTATTATTATTATTATTATTATTATTATTAGTAGTAGTAGTAGTAGTAGTAATAGCAGCATCAGCAGCAGCAACAACAGTAGTAGTAGTGGTGGTGGTAGTGGTAGTAGTGGTAGTAGCAATATCAATAGCAACAACAGAAGCATCAGCAGCAGTAGCAGTAGCAATAGCAATAGCAATAGCAGTGGCAGTGGCAGTGGCAGTGGCAGTGGCAGTGGTAGTGGTAGTGGCAGTGGCAGTGGCAGTGGCAGTGGCAGTGGTAGTGGCAGTGGCAGTGGCAGTGGCAGTGGCAGTGGCAGTGGCAGTGGCAGTGGTAGTGGCAGTGGCAGT